>BOPN01000088.1:304936-307436 GCA_017312705.2 Penaeus japonicus
AAAAGCCCTACCGCTGCCCGCACTGCCCCTACCGAGCGGCCCGCCGCGACCACGTCTCGCGCCACGTCCGCATGGTGCACACGCCCCGCCTGCACGCGCTGGCCGCCGCCGCCACGCTCGCCACGCTGCCGCACCTGCAGGAGGACGCGGCGCCGCAGCCGCACCCGGAGGACCTGCACCAAGACGAGGCCAGGCAGCAGCACCGCCTGCAGGAGGAAGTGCAACAGCACAACGAATAAGCCCTGCGCGCGGGTGCCTCCGCTCCGCGCGCGCGCCCGATTATCTACCTCCTTCAATGAAGTACCTGGGAAGGGAACGCTAGAGAGTTTTAGTTTATTTTAGGTTTTAATTGTGGAATGAAGTGGCCCCTCCAGGACTGCCCTGCCTGGAGCCTGCACGTAAGGAGTAAGCAATTATTGATTGATGTTGCATTTAACTTTGTATTTAAGGTGGTCGAGTGGCCTTGAGACTGACCGAGTCTTCGTTGCAGGCGGACGGAGGCGCGGCCCCGGTCCTCGCCCCGCCCGTGGGACGCTTGCTGAGCCAGGGCGCGGCGGAGGCGGGCGCCGTCTGCCCCGTGTGTGGCAAGGCCTTCAAGGGCGACAAGTACAAGTTCCGCCTCAGCCGCCACATGATCATTCACACGGGCCAGAAGCCCTTCGCGTGCCCGCACTGCCCCTACCGTGCCAATATCCGCACCAACCTCACCCGCCACGTGGCCATCCAGCACGCGCACGCGCCGGTGCTGCCCATCATGGCCCCTTCGCCACAGACGTCGTCCACCTACAACTTTTCTACCTCCGCCGCACATTCCAGAAACCTCACTACAATCAACAACCCGTATTTCACCTCAGAGACAAGGAGCACTTTGAAAAGCACAGAGCAGAACGATTCGGGAGCAGAGGCCTTTGATTGAGAGACGGGATCGGAAAAGGTTTCCCGAAAAGCAAAGCCGGTTTCACGAGCCTTCTTCTCCCTGCGAGATGCGAACGAGCAAAACCTAAACAAAGATGTTGAATGTTGGACACTGTTGATGATGATTCGATGAGTGACTGCACACTATCCCTCCTCTGAATAGTTATAGAGATCTTACTGTCTTCCAGAGGGCGCCCCTCTGCAGCCTGGGGGCCAGCGTCCTGCTCCCCCCGAGGGCTGAGACGCCCCTGACCACGGCTCTGGGCTCGCCTCTGGCTGTGGCCTCCTTCAGCCACCCCTCCGCAGCCGCCGCAGCCGCCGCAGCCGCCGCATCCGTCGCCGCCGAGCCGTCCCTGCAGTGCGGGGTGTGCGCGCGGCTGTTCAGCGGGCCCAAGAGGCGCTTCCTGCTGGAGAGGCACGCGAGGACGCACACGGGCGAGCGCCCCTTCCTCTGCCCCTTCTGCCCGCTGCGCTTCAGCCAGAGCGGCAACCTCGCCCGCCACGCGCGCCGCGTCCACCACCAGCCCGCCGTCTGACCCAGGGGCGGCTCCCTCGGGTCGTCCCAAGAGAAAGGCAAAGATAGATATATTCTTGGAAATCAACTGGGCTGAAGCGTCGAGTGTCTCGAGACAGTGACGAGACCAGCAGCGTCCTTCGGCTCGGCTGCTCGTAGGATTGGACTTCCGCCGGAGGGAGCGGTGGCGCGCGCTCGGAAACAAATGCATCAAGCAATAAAACAGAAACAAAAACAAACATATAACAAAAAAAGAAGATCAGTCATGTAGTTGGCAACGAAAGGTTAACAAAAGTTTTATTTTGTTTTAACGATTAGTTATAAAGTTATTGATGATTAGATCTAATCCGTCAGTGAAAAGAGTGGACGATTTATTTTGATAGAGAAAGGGAAGTCCCCGATAGACGGTGCCGAGTGATGCAAGTGATGTTCGGAGGAGAACGCGGTGCCATGCATCCGGACGCGGGGATGGCACGGGATGTTGCATCGTGCTGTAGTGTAACTACTCTAAAGGTAGCTGTATTGTTCTGTGCCATTGTACAAGTATTTTAGTGCGCTGACCCCAGTGCGATAATGTGATGTAATATGTTAAACCATGATAAAATAAAGAAATTACAGGTAAAGTAAACGGGCTTTTGTTTTCAACCTTCTTTAGAAGTGACGGATCATTTCGGTATTTCAGAGACTGCAAAACCCTAACACAAATTGTATATATGTATATTTATATATATTATATATTTATATATATTGTATATAAATAAATATATAAATATATAAATATATAAATATATAAATATATAAATATATAAATATATAAATATATATATAAATATATAAATATATAAATAGATATATAGATATATAGATATATAGATATATAGATATATAGATATATAGATATATAGATATATAGATATATAGATATATAGATATATAGATATATAGATATATATAGATATATAGATATATAGATATATAGATATATAGATATATAGATATATGAATATATAAATATATAAATATATGAATATATGAATATATGAATATATGAATATATGAATATATAAATAA
>BOPN01000088.1:309936-317436 GCA_017312705.2 Penaeus japonicus
GAGAGAGAGAGAGAGAGAGAGAGAGAGAGAGAGAGAGAGAGAGAGAGAGTGTATAAGAGAGAGAGAGAGATAGAGTGAGTGAGAGAGAGATAGAGTGAGTGAGTGAGTGAGTGAGTGAGTGAGTGAGTGAGTGAGTGAGTGAGTGAGTGAGTGAGTGAGTGAGTGAGTGAGTGAGTGAGAGAGTGAGAGAGTGAGAGAGTGAGAGAGTGAGAGAGTGAGAGAGAGAGAGAGAGAGAGAGAGAGAGAGAGAGAGAGAGAGAGAGAGAGAGAGAGAGTGAGAGAGTGAGAGAGTGAGAGAGTGAGAGAGTGAGAGAGTGAGTGAGTGAGTGAGTGAGTGAGTGAGTGAGTGAGTGAGTGAGTGAGTGAGTGAGTGAGTGAGTGAGTGAGTGAGAGAGAGAGAGAGAGAGAGAGAGAGAGAGAGAGAGAGAGAGAGAGAGAGAGAGAGAGAGAGAGAGAGAGAGAGCGAGCGAGCGAGCGAGCGAGCGAGCGAGCGGAAGAGGGAGAGGGAGAGGGAGAGGGAGAGGGAGAAAGAAAAAAAGAGAAAGAGAAAGGGGAGGAGGAGGGAGAGAAAGAGTTATTGAGGAAGAGTGAGAGGAAGACACAGGGAGAGAGAGGGTGACAGACAGAGTCAGGTAGGCAGGCACAGGTAGACACGTAGAGACGAAGATAGAGCCGTATTTATTAGTAGGAAGAGAGAGATTTTATTTGATATATAACAATTTATATGGATGAGAGTGACTGAATGTTCGTGCGTGCGTGCTTGAGTGAGTGAGTGAGTGACTGAGTGACTGAGTGACTGAGTGAGTGACTGAGTACGTACGTATATGTCTTATTAAACTGAGGCATTGTTTTTTTATTTTTTTAATGTACACATGTGTATAATCAACATCCATCCAGGAAGGCATGAGTAATTTTAGGTCAGTCGAGTATTGTTCAGTCAAGCTCTAAGCTAAAAGATTCGTCGCCTCTGACTCATGACCGGAATGGTGGAATGTGAAGTATGAGGTAAGGAAGTATGAGGTATGGAGAGAATGAAGTATGAGGTAATGGGGTAATGAAATTATTGTTTTTCCACTAGAGTTGGATAAAGACGGATAAGATGTAGAAAGCAAGGGAGGGATGGAGAAAGAAAGAAAGAAAGAAAGATGGGACGAAATGAAGGATGAATGACAAGAAAAAGAGAGAGAGAAAGAAAGAAAAAGAAAATAGGAAAGAGAGAAAGAAAGGATGAAAGAAAGAAAGAAAGAAAGAAAGAGAGAGAGAGAAAGGATGAAAGAAAGAAAGAAAAGATTAGAGAGAAAAGGAGAAAGTAGGAAGGAAGGAGAGAAGAAGAAAGAAAGAAAGAAAATAAAAACGATTAAAGAGAGAAAAGGGAAAAGGAGAAAAGAAAGGAAAGAAAGAAAATAGAGAAAGATGCCAAGAAAGCCAGCCATCGATTGAGTGAGTGAGTCAGCTGGCGTTTTTACTTGGTATCGCGGCGCAATTTTTTTTTTCACTTATTATTTTTTGTTTTTTTTATTTGTTCTATTTTTCTTTTTTTTTCGTCTGTGTTTTTGTGTTTGGGATTTTTTTTTTGAGTTAATAGACGTGGGAAAACGATATATATTTTTTTTCTCTTCAACGTTCGAATGAACTTTGTTTTTCTTTTTACTGTTTTTATTTATTTATTTTTTCCTTGTATCAGCTTGATTCCGTTCGAGTTATTTGAATTATTTGGTAATTATTATTTTTCTTGTTTGAATTTCGTTCTTTGTTTATTTTTTCCATTTTCTTTTTTTTCATCTTTAAGATTTTTCTCGCGAATTTGTTTATTTTTATTGTGATTTTTTGTTTCAAGTAATTCTGATATATTCATGCCTTCGCATACTTTTTTTTCGTGGAAGCTAATAAGGAAGGCTAGTACTCCCCTCTCTCCTTCCCCAGCCCCTCCCTCCCCCTCTCCTTCCCATCCCCATCCCTATCCCTATCCCTATCCCCATCCCCATCCCCATCCCCATCCCCATCCCCATCCCCATCCCCATCCCCCTCCCCCTCCCCCTCCCCCTCCCCCCCCCCCCCCCCCCCCCCCCCTCCCCCTCCCCCTCCCCCTCCCCCTCCCCCTCCCCTTCTCCCCCTCCTTCCCCCTACTCAGTTCAGTTCATAGTCCTATGAGTGAGTATGCGAAGTGTATCAATGCGTGAATGAATGTTGGATCGAGTGTGATGAGAAAGACAACGAAGTTTCTCCCCAAGAAGTGAAGTTCCGCTGCGCCAGGCCCCTTACAAGACGCCCTTTGATAATATGTGCATCGCTTCGTTTCGATCTGAAAATGGCAGTTAAGCAGATGCAACGCCTTCATTAGCAAAACGCCCATGAAAACCAACGAGTCAAGAAGAATAAAGGGGGGAGAGTTCCGTGTGACTGACCCGAGGCCGGAACTTGGCGGTTCGGGCTGAGGGGGAACTTTTTTGTTTTGATTCCGAGTCAGGAAGTTGATGTTGACATTGGTGTCGTTTCCTGAGAGGACGTCGAAGGTTTGTTTTGGCAGATCGATGTCAAGTTTAAGGATTGCTGCTGATTATCAGTCTAAACTAATTAATGGTTTGGCGGTTGTGAGTCACATTTTTTTTTTTTTTGGCTTCTTTGTACATGGACAGACTTGAATGAATAAAGAAGTAATACGATTTCTGTCGTGTCATTTGACCTTCACACGGAAGACCTGAAGCACTCGCAATCAGAACCTTTGGATCAAGGAAGGGCTTTCCTTTTTTTTTGAAGTGTTGACGATTGATTTCCCTCCCTACTTTTTCTGTGATCTGCATGTTCATATGAGATAGTTATGAATAGCATGATTCGTTTTTGACATGTCAGTAATGCCATTCCCTCAGAGTGCCGTGGATGTAGATCTAGCATTCCGAAGAAAGTAAAGTAACGAGAGTAGAGTTGCGCAGTCCCTCCCTCCCCCTCCCCCCCTCCCTTCCCGCGGGCTGGTCGCTGGGCGGGGCCTTGTGAAGCCGGAGTTAGAGCCGCCTTGTCTGTTGCAGGGTGGAGATGCTGCCCCGCACCAAGAGGGCGCCGGGGCTCAGGGCGGCGCCCAGGTGCGAATGCCCGTGATTCTTGCGTGCCCGAACTGCCCCAAGACCTTCATCGGACCGGGCCGCCTCCAGCTGTATGAGCGACACGTCATTGTGCACACGGGGGAGCGGCCCTATAACTGCGCGCACTGCAATTACCGGGCCAACCAGCTGTCCAACCTGCGGCGCCATATCAGGAACATCCACCAGGGCCCGCAGGCGCAGGCGCAGCCAGGGGAGAACGGCCAGCGTCTTTACGGCGCCGTGGGCAGCCAGGGGCACCCGGGCAGGGGGGGCGTTCCACAAGTCGTAGGGCCCGTCCCCAACGGGCAGAGCCTGGTCGGCAGGGGCGCTGAAGTGGACCCCCTGGCGAGCGCGCCCTTGCCGCAGCACTACGCCAGGGAGGGCTTCGAGGGCGCCGTCGGCCAGAGATGATGAGAGTCGAGGGCGAGACCTGCGAGGTGAAGGCCGCAGGGAAGGCGAGCGCTCTCTGACCGACGCCTCGAGCACTGACTCTGGCGGAGCGGAGGCTCTCGAGATGGTGGGGATGAAGCGAGCTGAATTCTCTTGAGTTCTTACAGTCTCTATTTGGAGATACGAATTGCATTTTCCTTTTTTTTCAGTGATTATTTCTGGAGTTCATGAAATGCGGCAATTTTGTTGCGTTGGATCATTTTTGAGGCCTCGTTCATCGCTGCCAGTTGAGCAGCGATGCACTGAGGGGAAACAGACTTATGATTATTTTACACGAAAATTTTTCTCATTACCTGGTCTTTAAAGGGAATTGCAAGTACAACTTTCGCAAAGTAAAACGGGAAGAGCATTATTTTCTTTCTATGTCAGGGGAGGCAGCAACAAAATTCAAAGAGGAAACGCCATTCAGTGTAGCTCTTGTGTTTGCCCTTGTTTGTGGTGTGTAGGAGGGGAGGAGCCCTTTCCCTTGTTGTTAAGTGTCCCAGGTCGTCTTGCGTCCTGGGAGTGTTGGTGGTTGAGGCTGAGCGTGGCTGTGTTTTGCAGGGCTTGGCTGTGCGGCTGGGCGGCGGCGACGTGGCTTCGCTGGTGTGCCCCGTCTGCGGCAAGTCCTTTGGAGGCCGCAACCGCCGCCAGATCCTGGAGCGGCACATCGCGACGCACACGGGCCACAAGCCCTACCCTTGCCCCCACTGCCCCTTCCGCTCGTCGCGCCAGGACACGCTCAAGATCCACGTGGCCAGGATGCACCGCGACCTCCTGCCGCGCGACGCCGCCCCCGGGGGACCGAGGGACGCGGGCCTGAGGGAGCACCAGGGGAGGGCCAGGAACAGCGGCCCCAGGGCCATTAGGGACCTCGTGCTCTTCGACCACGGCGCGCCGCCGCTCCTCGAGGCGGTGCAACAGAGGGACACCCGAGACGCGCCGCCCATCGCCGCCCGCGCGCACGACTCGCGGCCCGCCCTCTAGCCCGCGACACGAGCCGGTGCTTTATGGGCGGGACTCGTAGAGAAACGGCCGTGCACTTAGGCGGTCACCCCCTCCCCCCCGCCGCCCAAAATAAGTAAAGCCGAGAAAAGAGAGACTCGGTCCCACCGCATTTAAGTAATTGCATGATGTTGACTGGTGCAGATGCTGGCCTTCCTTGCCTCAGAGGACGGACAGGTGTTGTGGTGAGTGGCTCAGGTGAGCTGGCACAGGTGCTAAGGACTGTCTTGGGTGTGTTGCAGGAGCCGAGTGCCGCCCCCGCCGCATCCCCAGGGGGGGGAGACCCCGCTGCCAGCAAGACCCCCGCCCTCGTCTGCCCGCTCTGCCGGAGGGCCTTCGCGGGGAAGAACCGCCGCCAGCACCTCGAGCACCACATCTACACGCACACGGGCGAGAAGCCCTTCGCCTGTCTGCACTGCCCCTACCGCTCCAGCCGCAAGGACACGCTGCTCACCCACCTCAGGAAGTGGCACCCGCAACACCAGAAGGACAGGCCCTAGGGCGTGTTCAGAGGCGTGCCGAGGGGCGTGCCGAGGGGCGTGCCGAGGGGTCCCTCCCCCTCCAGGTTCTCGGCGGAAGGGGTCGAGACACGTGTGTTTGTTTACTCCATCTTTGTTGGGTCTGTTTGTTCTATACCTGTAAAGTGTTACACGTCTGTAAGAATGGATGATGGATGGCCTTGTGGCGAGACCGCACTCGGAGTCTGATCTCTTCAAGAAAGACATCAAAAGGAAATGGCAGTGGGATTGAACCCTTGTATTCGCAGATTTCATTTTTTTTTTCTTGTTTTTGTTTTTGTTTACCAGTCCTACCATTGCCAGTGTGATAATTCACGTGACAGACAGACGAACAAGTGTTTTCCACAACGATCCTTGCGTAATGTGATCAATGCATGTAATTTAAGAGTTATTACAGCATTACAGTTTTTTATATATCTATACATATATCAGGTTTTCCCCCTTTCTGTACTTACACATAGCTGTCATTGTCCAGTTCATGGATTTGAGGAAATAAAAAAAATAAAAAATAAAAAAAACGTTGAAAATCTACAACAAATAAAACATGTTAGAATATGTCAATCTAATCAAGGTATCAGAAGTTGCCGGTACTAGATTAAGTTGATGATATTTGTACAATTTTATCTGGTATGATTGTTGATAATTCATTGTATGATATAGCTTAATAAACATAGCATGGAAATTCAGGTTGTTTTTGTTGCTTTTCCAAGTTGATTCTCGGAAAGTTGATTGATAGAAATGCGACAATTATGATGATGATAGCGAGAAAGGCGAGGCAAGGAATTAGTGAATGACTTTTCTTTTGATTACATATTCAGAAAAAAAATAATGATGATGGTTATAACAGAGGGAATGAGAAATACACAGCATCTACCAAAGGGGCCACTGACCTCTTGATACCGGGAAGGCAGTTGTAAGTGCACTGTCCGTTGTGGCTTTGCCGTTGTTTTACGCAGATGGTTTCACAGGCGGCTAGTCAGCAAAGAGTCAGTTAGGATGCCCATCTGTTGACACCATTCCTTGCATTTGTGGGAGCTTTGTTGTTATCGGTTATAGTGATATTAATGATAATGCTAGTGGTGTCGTTAATGGCAGTAAAAATAGTATTAGGAATGAAAACTTTTTCTGCCCGAAAATCCGAGGAAAGCGCAACCAGATGACGTCACGTAGGCCTATAGAGAGATCCTTTGAGAGATCCTTTGAGAGATCCTTTGAGAGATCCTTTGAGGGTCTAAGCGCTTGTGGAGCCATCTATGTGGAAATACGATGATATAAATAAACAAAACAGTGGAGAGAACACGAAGAATACTTGCATAGAACAGAAATTATTTTCACGACTTTTATTCAGATTGTCCGAATGGCTTGTGAATGACGTTACTCTCTCACGTGTTAGAGTTTTTGATCCGAGGGATTCAGAAGGGAAGGCGGACGGGCTCCGTTATGTGATTTATAGAAAAAAAATAAAAGAAATATGTAGAAAACACGAGAATTGAGAGAAAAGATGACGGTTTTGTGTTTCAGCGCAATTATCTATTCTATATGTGAAGGATGTCTGAAATTATTATTAATTCATATGTGAAGATTCTTCGTACACATACACATCCTCATATGTGGATACATTTTATGCTTATTGTAGAATCAGACATTCCATTTACATTTGTGTTTGCATTTGTATTTGCATATTTTTTATATGAACATTGACCTTGGCATTAACATGGCCATACGCACACCAGTGCATATATACAAAAACACAGACATTGAAACACACGTGTATTAATACAAACATGATGTAGTGAAGCCTTGTTGCAGTTGTTGCAAGTGGAGCGGAAATCGGCGATCGATTCAGAAGAGAAAACGGGAGGGGAGACTGAAGAAAACTCGGGTGGGGGACTTGGGGAGGGGGGGGAGGCGTCAAGTTGGATTCCCAGGGCAACTCTCGGCTGAAGCGAGTGACTTTGTTAGAAAACAGTACATGTTTTTTCCCTCTTTGCATTGCTCTCAAGGAAAGGTAGATTTAGGGCGACCTGATTTATGTGTGCATTGTGTCTGTCCGTGGCATGTAGATTTAGAGGAGAACCGACAGCTGGTTTGTGCTCGAGTTGGTGTGTGTTGCTTGCTAAGAGACCATGTTGGGAGATGTTGCAAGGGACTGACGCAGTCTTCCCCGGCAGGTGAGGGCGGCGGCGGAGGGCGTGCCACTGGAGGGGAGTGTCGCCGGGGCAGGCGACCACCCGCTCCCCGGGGGCACTAACCAGTTCCACCCGTGCACTGTTTGTGGTAGACTCTTCAACCGAGCGTATAACCTGAAGAAGCACCTGCTCACCCACACTGGGGAGAAGCCCTTTACGTGCATGTTTTGCCCCTACCGCGCTGCTCTCAAGGGCAACGTCACCAAGCACATGCAGGCGCGCCACCTCGACCGCCTCGGGCCACCGTACCCCGCCCCTTGAGGCGCCGCCCGCCCGCCCGCC
>BOPN01000088.1:324936-332436 GCA_017312705.2 Penaeus japonicus
ATCAAAACGACCGGTACGTACCACTCACTCCTTGTACGACCTGCAGTGATAACTTGGTGATGCATAGACTATATATATATAACACATAGGAATCGAAGTCGTTTTAGACTTTAGTGATTCATCCAGAAAATAGAACGGAGGAAAATCAGCTGATTTGAAAAGCGCATGTCTAACCGACGTACGAAACCTGAAGTGAGACAAGGATCATGCATTTACATTACTTTACCTTTATTTCTTCCTTACTGAACGAGTAAGAAAAAGAACAATAGCAACACGCAAATAAGAGGAATCATATATTAGCTCAAGATTATGGAAATTAATTTTTTATTTTATTTTTCTGTCTGTCTAAAGACTAATTAATAGAAGAAACCTATTTAAGGGTAGGATTTCCCACTGTACAATTTGTTCATGATGTCTCGTTCGTTGAGAAATATTTTGATCCACTTCCGTACAGTTTTGTGCATCGTGTATATATAAATACTTCCATATATGATTAGGTAAGTATTACTCCATGAGAATGATATATTATAAAAAAAAAGAACATTGTTTTAGTGGTGATAATCGCCTTCATAATACACATATTTATTTGTCAAAGTATCATAGCATGTTTATGTTTATCTGCTACATTAAAATATCTTATCTTTGTGGTGTGTGTTTTTCTTCAAATCCTTTCTGAGAAAAAAAAGAAAAAAAAAGGAAAAAAATGTATTGCCTGCGTCACCAGCAACACCACCACTTGGCATGGTTTTGTTGGTATTGCTATTGTTATTGTTATTATTGTTATTGATATTATTATTATTTTTATTATTATTATTATTATTATTATTATTATTATTATTATTATTATTATTATTATTGTTATTATTATTATTATTATTATTATTATTATGATTATTATTATTATTATTGTTATTATCCTTGTTTTGATTATCATCATTATTCTTTTGTTTATTATTATTATCATTATTGTTATTATTATTATTTTATTATCATGATTGTTAACATTATTGCTTATTATTATTATCATTATTGTTAATATCAGTATTATTATTATTTATCCTTATCATCACCACTACTATTCTTACCACAGTCATTATGATTATCACCATCAGTAAGTAGAATGATCTTTTTAGACAACGCGGCTACCTCATGACATAGGCCTGGAAACGCGCCTCGAAGTTCATCTCACAGAGTTGCCGGAACCGTAACTCACTCCATACAGGCAGTAAGTGACATCGCTGACGTGGCACAGGTGGCACTCGAAGGAAGTGGTCGTCCGGAAGTGGTGGGAAGGTGGAGACAGGTGGACATGGCGAGGAGTAGATAGTGAAACAGGCGATGATGGTTGGAGTAGCAGAGAGGGGTAGCATTATAGATGGCTCTGTGGGTGTTCTGTAGTGACGGTACAGTGGCGGGGGAAGGTGTGTTGCCGTGGACAGCGCTGGCAGAGCGTAGGGTGCATGAGAGCGAGGACGAAGATGAAGGTGATCTGAGCCGAGAGCTGGAGGTCAAAAGGGGGCTAGCATGTGGCAGGTGGCGAGGAGGTGACAGGTGGCGAGCATGGGACAGGTGGCCTGGAGGTGACAGATGGCGAGCGTGGGACAGGTGGCGTTGTGTGGGCGTTTGGGGACGAACAACCGTGGCTAACACTGGGCCTCCTTCCTGCAGGTGGGCGCGCCGGGGACCTCGAGCTCCGCCAGCAGCAACGGCCAGGGCAAAAGCACCACCTGCACCATCTGCGGCCACGCGTTCAAATGGCCCTACCTGCTGGTGCGCCACCAGCGGACGCACACCGGCGAGAAGCCCTTCCTGTGCCCACACTGCCCCTACCGAGGCACCCGGCGCGAGTACCTCAACCGACACATCCTCGTCGACCACCCGGGCCATGCGACGCAGCACATGCACCAGTGCTGAGGGGCGCGGCCTCGGGGGCGGGGCAGGTGAGGACTCTTCCAGGTTTTCTTACGGGGGGGGGGGGGGGGGTAAAGGAGGGGGGAGGGGAGGGAAGGATAGAAGGAGAGGGAAAGGGAAAGGGAAAGGGAAGGTTAAAACAGGAAGGAGGAGAGGGAAGGATAGAAGGAGAGGGAAAGGGAAGGTTAAAGGAGGAGGGAGGGGAAAGAAGGAGAGAAGGAGAGGGAAAGGGAAGGATAAAGCAGGAGGGAGGGGAGGGAAGGAGAGAAGGAGAGGGAAAGGGAGGGTTAAAGGAGGAGGGAGGAGAGGGAAGGAGAGAAGGAGAGGGAGAGGGAAGGTTAAAGCAGGAGGAAGGGGAGGGAAGGAGAGAAGGAGAGGGAAAGGGAGGGTTAAAGGAGGGAGGAAGGGGAGGGAAGGAGAGAGGTAGGGGAGGAAATGAGGGAAGGAGAGTGAAAGGGAGGATTAAAAGGAGGAAAGAGGAATAGGAAGGGTTTTTGGGAGTGAATGTATTTCAGTTTCTTTAAAATCGAGGTGGTGGTCTACTTAGAAAACATCCTACTCTGCTGCCATACTCCGTCGAGGATGTTTCAATACATTGTGGTAGTGAGAGACGGACAGAGAAAGGGAGAAAATGAGTGAGAGAAGTCAGTGACAATATAATTGATGCTTTTAGAGACAGATCTGATAGAGGAGCAGGGAAAGAAGGAGAGAAAGAGAGGGAAAGGCAAATGGAAAGGATGAAGGGAAAAGGAAAAGAGGAAGGAGCTGGAACGACAGAAAAGAGGAAGAAGAAAAAAAACTAAATGATGAATCTTTGAAACTTCATTTTTGTTTCTTTATTTGAGTGATTGAACTCATTCATGCAAATTTAATATGTAATTAGCGGAGGGGAAAAATAAAATGTTACGATACAAAAAAAAGAAGAAAAAACTATTTGAAAGTTATTATAGAGCTTTCAAAACGTTGAATCATCACTAATAGAGCCATTCAAATGTTCATACATTTTGATTTGCTGAAAATGATGTATTAATTACGTCATATCGCGTAACTGATTTCAAATGACATTCTGGTGATTTATGTTGAAAGACAAATTGAACTGCTGGTTAATACAGCCTTTTAGCGTTATGGAAATCTAACACACACACACACACACAAGCACAAGCACAAGCACAAGCACAAGCACAAGCACACGCACACGCACACGCACACGCACACGCACAAACACGCCAAATATTAACAATAAAAATAAAAAAGGAAATGCAGAAGCATCCTACGTGCATTTCAAATCTATTAAAGTTCTTAAACTGTCGTTTTTGTATTGTCTTCTGACCAGGCCTGCCTTTTGTGCAGCGTTGAACAGCCTTGCGTCTAGTGTTGTTGGCTTATCCTCGTGCTTTGGGTTGTGTCTGTGTCTGTGTCTGTGTCTGTCCCGTCGCTGTCTGTCAGCTTTAAGTTGCCTTTGTGTCCTTGGCAACATCGTCTGTTCTCATGGCAACGTCTTGTGCGTGTGGCAACGCTGTTTGTGTGTGGATGTTCGTGGTATGTAGAAGCGCCCCTAAATATGTGGGAACGTTGCCTGTGTCTCGTGATTATGACGATGCTGAATCAT
The DNA here is from genome assembly GCA_017312705.2 of Penaeus japonicus. Classification (NCBI taxonomy): domain Eukaryota; kingdom Metazoa; phylum Arthropoda; class Malacostraca; order Decapoda; family Penaeidae; genus Penaeus; species Penaeus japonicus. The sequence continues at coordinate 328,457 of BOPN01000088.1, forward strand.
GCCGCTGCCCTTCCTGACCCTCAGCTGACCCTTCGGTGTTCCTCCCCCGCAGGACCGTCTGGCCGCGCCCGCCACAGCCGCAGTCGCCACCGCAGCCCAGCCACCACCGCAGCCACCCTCCGCTCGCCTCCCCTACCAGCAGGACATCACAGCAGGACCCCTTCACCCCGGCAAGCAGTCCGACGACCAATCCTACCACGCGAGGATGACGCTCCCTGCTTCCGCCCCCGCCTCCGCCTGCGCCTCCGTCTCCGCCTCCGTCTGCGCCGCCCTCAAGCAAGGGGAAAGCGACATCATGTGCGGCGTCTGCGGGAAGCGCTTCAGTTTCCCGTCGCTCCTGAAGAGGCACATGCGGATCCACACGGGGGAGAGGCCCTTCCCCTGCCCCTACTGCAGCCACCGCGCCAACCAGAAGTCCAACCTCATCATGCACATCAGGAGCAACCACGGCTTCAACATAGGCTCTCCGCCGCTGTAGGGGGAGGGGTAGGAGGGGGGGTAGGAGAGGAGAGGGAGAGGGAGAGGGAGAGGGAGAGGAGAGGGAGAGGGAGAGGGAGAGGGAGAGGGAGAGGAGAGGGGTAGAGAGGGAGAGGGGGAGGGGAGGGGAGAAGAGGAGAGGGAGAGGGAGAGGGAGAGGGAGAGGGAGATGGAGATGAAAATGAATGGGGGACTGAAAGTAGGAGAGATAGAGAGTGTGAGGAATGGAAATTGAGAGGGAGAGAAAGACAACGAAATTGAGAGTGAGAGTTAGATGAATTGAGAGAAAGAAAGAGTATAAAGAACGAAAGAACGAGAAATAGAGAATGGAAGGAAGAAACGAGGGAGGAGGATGAAGAGGAAGAGAGGGAAAGATGAACGAGAAATAGAGAAGAGGGGGAAGAGAGGAGAAAAGGAAAAGAGAGGGAGAATAAGAATAAAAGACGAAAAGGGAGAATGAGAGAAAAACTAGAAAAAAAAATATTAAAAAGGTGTCACAGATACACTACGGAATTACCTCAAGTCTTTACTAGATATTAAAAGCTCCTTTTTGGCCTTGATAAAAATCCCCACCTTACTTTCATCAATGTCCACATAAAAAATATATATATTTTCCTTCTTCGTTTCCTTTGCATTCTCTAATTATAAAAGAGATGAATGAGTTTTTATTTTGTTTTTGATTGTTATTAATGATAAAGTTTGATTTTCTTTCGATACATAAAATGGACGTTGAGTTTCGACATAAGTGACTGAAAAAAGATTAAGGAAAACAAAGCCAAAATAAGAAAAAGGAATAAAGGATTGAGAACACGAAACCAACGAATAATTACTGTTTACATATTTAGGTACAAATCTATTAATATTCAGTAGCATTATCGCTGAATTGTGTGTTTTTTTTCCTCTCTAGTAAAATAACATGTCATTATTTTGTACAGAGACAATGGAAAGAAAAGCTGATTAAATATGAAAAAATGGGCGGTTTTTGTGTGTGTATTTTTTCGGTTGATATTTTGAAATACCCAGAAGGTCTTTTAGAGTCGCAAATGGTACTTAGACTCCATGGCAGTTCGCCCTTACGTGCGAGAGAGACCGTTACTACAACACGTGCTGCGTCAGAAACACATTTCATGTATTCGTTATTTTTCTTGTCGCTCGTGAGAATTCCCTAGAGGGACAACTTAAGTGCATTTTTCTCTCATGTGGTTTGTTGTTATTTCGATATATTTGCGGAGAAGGATAATTATTGAAGTTACCAGGCAGGCGTTGCCGACGCAGATGCAGATATAGATTAATTTCCGATTTTGTTGTGTTTATGTGATGCTCCAAATTCGCCGCCATTTTCACTCGCCCCGCGCATGCATGTGGAAGGAGGGAAAAGGAGAAGGAAGATGAGGATGTGGATGATGAGGATGATGAGGAATAGGAATAGGAAGGAAGAGGAAGAATAAGAGACAGAAACCTCCTCCTCCTTCTCGCCTCCCCTCTCTTCCCTCTTCTCCTCCCCTCCCCTCCAACCCCTTCATCACAATCACCATTACATGTAATCAACAAACGTGTTGATTGAGGATTATAAAAACAACAACAACAATCACATCTGTTCCCATTTATGCAATATCACCATCAACAGTATTATCTTAAGACGAAGGAACATATCACAAAAAAATTATAGTAAAATTACCATCGCCTCCATAATCATCATCATCACCATCACTATCACCACTATCATCATCACCACCATTATCATCATCACCGTGATATCACCACCACCACCGTCATCATTATCATCACCACCACCATTATCAGCATCATCATCACCATCACCACCATCACCACTATTATTACCACCATCACCATCTTCATCACCATCCGAAAAAAGAGTTGATTTTTTCATCACGGGTATAATAATAACAATAAGACATTAATGTTAGTGATGCATCATGTGCAGTGTCCTTGTTACATTCATGGCGATAGAGGCAATTTCCCTTGGAATCTTTTTTTTCGGTTTTGAATTTTCGTCTGTTTGTGTATGTGTACTTTGTTTGTTTTTACACGCACACGCGCACACGCACACGCACACACACACACACACACACACATATGTGAGTGCTTGCGTGCGTGCGTGTACGTGCGTGCGTGCGTGTGTGTATGCGTGTGTATCTTTAAATTCCCTTTGCCTTTCGGTCTGCCACCTGTACATATTAAGGTAGAAGGAAACCTTAAGCCATGTTGCCTACTGTTTGTGGGAGAAAATCGGTGTGTTTGTGCTCTTCCTGTAAGGCCAGATTAGTAAAAAGTAAAGTTTGATGTTCGTTTTTATTTTATGATTATACATCCTTGATGACAGCGTTCAGTGTGAAGTTTGACGTTCAGATTACTGGGCACGCACACACACGCACACTTACACACTCACATTGACATTTACACTGACACTTACTCGTACTCTTCACTTACACTTACTCTTACACTTACAATTACTCTTACTTACTCTTACACGAACAAACATGCACACTCATAACTATAGTCAGATATAAACCTACAAGAAAACAGAAAAGACATGAAAATAAAGAAAAAAACAGATTAATGAATGATAGAAATAGATCAGTATGAATAATCAGTGATGGATATTTAATCAGTAAATCATAATTGATAGAAAATAACCGAATAATGGTCTACGATATGTCGTCCATTTTCTATGACCCAGTTTTCTTTTAGTCGTTTTCTATGACATGAAGATAACGGGTAAACTATTACATATCCGCAAGTGAGAAGATTTGATTTCCAAATAATTTATTTATGATAAAGCAAAGGATGTCAGAAAATCGTAATTGTTCACGTATATAAAGGTGATCGTCATTATAATGATAGTGAGTTAGAAAGAGAATGAGGAGGATAGAATAATGGTGATGATGGTTAAGTAATTATGATGGTTATATTGCTTGGGTGTGTTGACATTGGTGATGACAAAAATGATTCTAGGTATGAGGTAATGATGATGATTATGAAAGTAGTGATAATGATAAGGACGATGCTAATGATAATAGTGATGATAATGATCATGATAATGATGACGGTAATGATATTAGCAACACCAACAAAAATAATTATATCATAAATAATGTTAATGACAATTAATTAAATGGGTGATAATGATAGTATAACCTCCAAAATGCACATTTTATACGTGTAATGATACCAACATCCTCTAACCGGAGGCCTTGGCAACACCAGACGAAATCTCACCCCCCCCCTTTCTCTCCCGCAGGTAGTGCCAGCAGGAGCCGCCCAAGTGCCCCCCGGCGGCGAGCCCCTCTACGCGTGCCAGGTGTGCGGCAAGAAGTTCCCATTCCCCTCGCACCTGACGCGGCACCTGCGGACGCACACCGGGGAGAGGCCCTACGCCTGCCCGCTGTGCCCGCACCGGTTCGTGCAGAAGGTTCACCTGAAGAGTCACTATCGGTCGCATCACGTCGGGGGGAGTAGGGACCCTCCGGGAGGGGCAGGGG
>BOPN01000088.1:342436-349936 GCA_017312705.2 Penaeus japonicus
TCCAAGGTATTTCACTATCTATCCAAGGTATTTCACTATCTATCTATCCAAGGTATTTCACTATCTATCCAAGGTATTTCACTATTCATCCAAGGTATTTCAATTACTTCTCCATCCAAGGTATTTTTTACCATCTATCCAAGGTATTTCACTATCTATCATCCAAGGTATTTCAATATCTATCCAAGGTATTTCACTATCTATCCAAGGTATTTCACTCATCCAAGGTATTTCTAATTATCTATCTAAGGTATTTCACTATCTATCTAAGGTATTTCACTATCTATCCAAGGTATTTCACTATCTATCTAAGGTATTTCACTATCTATCCAAGGTATTTCACTATCTATCCAAGGTATTTCACTATCTATCTAAGGTATTTCACTATCTATCTAAGGTATTTCACTATCTATCCAAGGTATTTCACTATCTATCTAAGGTATTTCACTATCTATCCAAGGTATTTCACTATCTATCCAAGGTATTTCACTATCTATCCAAGGTATTTCACTATCTATCCAAGGTATTTCACTATCTATCCAAGGTATTTCACTATCTATCTATCTAAGGTATTTCACTATCTATCTATCTAAGGTATTTCACTATCTATCTAAGGTATTTCACTATCTATCTATCTAAGGTATTTCACTATCTATCTATCCAAGGTATTTCACTATCTATCTAAGGTATTTCACTATCTATCCAAGGTATTTCACTATCTATCCAAGGTATTTCACTATCTATCTAAGGTATTTCACTATCTATCTAAGGTATTTCACTATCTATCCAAGGTATTTCACTATCTATCTAAGGTATTTCACTATCTATCCAAGGTATTTCACTATCTATCTAAGGTATTTCACTATCTATCCAAGGTATTTCACTATCTATCCAAGGTATTTCACTATCTATCCAAGGTATTTCACTATCTATCCAAGGTATTTCACTATCTATCCAAGGTATTTCACTATCTATCCAAGGTATTTCACTATCTATCCAAGGTATTTCACTATCTATCCAAGGTATTTCACTATCTATCCAAGGTATTTCACTATCCATCTAAGGTATTTCACTATCTATCCAAGGTATTTCACTATCTATCTACGGTATTTCAATATCTATCCAAGGTATTTCACTATCTATCCAAGGTATTTCACTATCTATCTAAGGTATTTCACTATCTATCCAAGGTATTTCACTATCTATCCAAGGTATTCTCACTCATCTATCTAAGGTATTTCACTATCTATCTAAGGACTCATCATCTATCTAAGGTATTTCACCATCTATCTACAGTATTTCCACTATCTATCCAAGCATTTCACTATCTATCCAAGGTATTTCACTATCTATCTATCCAAGGTATTTCACTATCTATCCAAGGTATTTCACTATCTATCCAAGGTATTTCACTATCTATCCAAGGTATTTCACTATCTATCTAAGGTATTTCACTATCTATCTAAGGTATTTCACTATCTATCCAAGGTATTTCACTATCTATCCAAGGTATTTCACTATCTATCTATATAAGGTATTTCACTATCTATCTAAGGTATTTCACTATCTATCCAAGGTATTTCACTATCTATCCAAGGTATTTCACTATCTATCTATCTAAGGTATTTCACACTATCTATTTAAGGTATTTCACTATCTATCCAAGGTATTTCACTGATTTCTCTATCTACATTTCACTATCTATCCAAGGTATTTCACTATCTATCTAAGGTATTTCACTATCTATCCAAGGTATTTCACTATCTATCCAAGGTATTTCACTATCTATCCAAGGTATTTCACTATCTATCCAAGGTATTTCACTATCTATCTAAGGTATTTCACTATCTATCCAAGGTATTTCACTATCTATCCAAGGTATTTCACTATCTATCTATCCAAGGTATTTCACTATCTATCTAAGGTATTTCACTATCTATCTAAGGTATTTCACTATCTATCTAAGGTATTTCACTATCTATCTAAGGTATTTCACTATCTATCTAAGGTATTTCACTATCTATCTAAGGTATTTCACTATCTATCCAAGGTATTTCACTATCTATCTAAGGTATTTCACTATCTATCCAAGGTATTTCACTATCTATCCAAGGTATTTCACTATCTATCTAAGGTATTTCACTATCTATCCAAGGTATTTCACTATCTATCCAAGGTATTTCACTATCTATCTAAGGTATTTCACTATCTATCTATCTAAGGTATTTCACTATCTATCTATCTAAGGTATTTCACTATCTATCCAAGGTATTTCACTATCTATCCTAAGGTATTTCACTATCTATCCAAGGTATTTCACTATCTATCCAAGGTATTTCACTATCTATCTAAGGTATTTCACTATCTATCTAAGGTATTTCACTATCTATCCAAGGTATTTCACTATCTATCTAAGGTATTTCACTATCTATCTATCTAAGGTATTTCACTATCTATCCAAGGTATTTCACTATCTATCCAAGGTATTTCACTATCTATCCAAGGTATTTCACTATCTATCCAAGGTATTTCACTATCTATCTAAGGTATTTCACTATCTATCTATCCAAGGTATTTCACTATCTATCCAAGGTATTTCACTATCTATCCAAGGTATTTCACTATCTATCTAAGGTATTTCACTATCTATCTAAGGTATTTCACTATTCATCTGCTGTATTTCACTATCTATCCAAGGTATTTCACTATCTATCCAAGGTATTTCACTATCTATCCAAGGTATTTCACTATCTATCTATCTAAGGTATTTCACTATCTATCCAAGGTATTTCACTATCTATCTATCTAAGGTATTTCACTATCTATCCAAGGTATTTCACTATCTATCTAAGGTATTTCACTATCTATCCAAGGTATTTCACTATCTATCTATCCAAGGTATTTCACTATCTATCTAAGGTATTCCACTATCTATCCAAGGTATTTCACTATCTATCCAAGGTATTTCACTATCTATCTATCCAAGGTATTTCACTATCTATCTAAGGTATTTCACTATCTATCCAAGGTATTCCACTATCTATCCAAGGTATTTCACTATCTATCTATCCAAGGTATTCCACTATCTATCTAAGGTATTCCACTATCTATCCAAGGTATTCCACTATCTATCCAAGGTATTTCACTATCCATCTAAGGTATTCCACTATCTATCCAAGGTATTCCACTATCTATCCAAGGTATTCCACTATCTATCCAAGGTATTCCACTATCTATCCAAGGTATTTCACTATCTATCTAAGGTATTCCACTATCTATCTAAGGTATTTCACTATCTATCTAAGGTATTTCACTATCTATCCAAGGTATTTCACTATCTATCTAAGGTATTCCACTATCTATCTAAGGTATTTCACTATCTATCTAAGGTATTTCACTATCTATCCAAGGTATTTCACTATCTATCTAAGGTATTTCACTATCTATCTAAGGTATTTCACTATCTATCTAAGGTATTCCACTATCTATCCAAGGTATTTCACTATCTATCTAAGGTATTTCACTATCTATCCATCTAAGGTATTTCACTATCTATCTAAGGTATTTCACTATCTATCTAAGGTATTTCACTATCTATCTAAGGTATTTCACTATCTATCTAAGGTATTTCACTATCTATCCAAGGTATTCCACTATCTATCCAAGGTATTTCACTATCTATCTAAGGTATTTCACTATCTATCCAAGGTATTTCACTATCTATCCAAGGTATTTCACTATCTATCCAAGGTATTCCACTATCTATCCAAGGTATTTCACTATCTATCTAAGGTATTCCACTATCTATCTATCCAAGGTATTTCCATTTTGAACTGAAATATTAATGGTGTCGGAGAGGGAGGGACTTCACGTACACCATAATGTAATTTGCATGTGTGATAGACACGCCACACGTGTCACATTCTCTCTCCTAATTAACAAGGGGGAAGATGCTACACCTGTATATCAAATAGAGGAGGATCTTATTCGAGCAATATTTTGTGTGTACTTTGTGTGTTCTTCGTGTAAGGAGTAACTTGTAGATACGAAGAGTTTCTGTTAAATCGCTTGAACATTTTTTTTTCTGTCTCTGCTATACTGGTATATTCTATGTTTGTTATTTTTCAAGTGGATATATCAAGTCGCGTGTGATCAGGTGTCTGTTAATCTATCAATCTATTAAAATATGTATTTGTTTTATATATCTGCTTATCTACCTATCTATCTATCTATCCATTTATCTATCTATCTATGTATCTATCTAGAGTGAGAGAGAGAGAGAGAGAGAGAGAGAGAGAGAGAGAGAGAGAGAGAGAGAGAGAGAGAGAGAGAGAGAGAGAGAGAGAGAGAGAGAGAGAGAGAGAGAGAGAGAGAGAGAGAGAGAGAGAGAGAGAGAGAGAGAGAGAGAGAGAGAGAGAGAGAGAGAGAGAGAGAGAGAGAGAGAGAGAGAGAGAGAGAGAGAGAGAGAGAAAGAGAGAGAGACAGAGAGAGAGAGAGAGAGAGAGAGAGAAAGAGAGAGAGAGAGAGAGAGAGAGAGAGAGAGAGAGAGAGAGAGAGAGAGAGAGAGAGAGAGAGAGAGAGAGAGAGAGAGAGAGAGAGAGAGAGAGAGAGAGAGAGAAAGAGAGAGGAAGAGAGAGAGAGAGTGGGAGAGAGAGAGAGAGAGACAGTGACAAAGACAAAATAACTAATAAACATCATTCACTCACACAGACCCTTTTCTATTTCAGAATCCCCGTGACTTACTCCGAAACCAGTCTCGCATGGCAGAGCTCGGCCCACTTAAGGGAAAAAGGAAAAAAACAAAAAACATGTCAAACTATCATCCAAATGCGTTTTTTTAAGCCCTGTCTTAATCAAATCAATGTAGGAGGGATGTTCTTAATGAAAAAAAAGAAAAAATTATACTTAGACCAAACCGGGAGTTGTGATACCGAGATAGATACACCAGAATAAAATATGCTAATTTAATTATTCTTAATTTCCTTGCCATATGTTATCTCAATCTCTCTATGTCTCCTCTTTCTCTCTCTGTCCATTTGGCCGTCTTCCCTCTCTCTCTCTCTCCGTTTATTCAACTTTATTTCAGTGCTTCGTATTTTCTGAATCCCAAAGTTTTCACGGAAAGAGAGGCTCACTAATGGTCATCCAGCCAGACAGTGGTGTTAAATGACGTTGCTGGCGGATGAGCGGCGGGTGGAGACACGATCTCTGGATGCTGAGGTGGGGGGGGGGGGTGGATGAGAGGGTGGCGGGAGAGGGAGAGAGAGGAGGATGGAGGGAGAGGGAGGAGGAGGGTGGGAGAGGAGGAGGGAGAGAGAGGGAGGAGGAGGGAGAGGGATGAGGAGGGAGGGAGAGGGAGAAGGAGGGAGGAGGAGGAGGAGGGACTGGGAGGAGGAGGGAGGGAGAGGGAGGATATATACCCTCCCTTATCCTATTCCCCTCCTCACCCCCCTCTCACCCCTTCTCCACCAACCCCCCACTCCTTATCTCCCTCCTTCTCTTCCTTTCCCTCTCCCCATTTTTCCTCCCTCCTCACCTATTCCCTTCTATCATCTCCTGATCGGCCCCACTTCTTCTCTCCTCTCCCCCTCCCTCCTTCCCCCTCCTCTCCCACTCTCTTCCTTTCTCCCCCTCACCCTCCCCCCCTCACCCCTTCTTCTCTCCTCACCCCATCCTTTTCCCCCCCTCCCCCTCCCCCCTCACCCCTTCTTCTCTCCTCCTCCCTTCCTTCACCCGCCTCTCCCCCCCTCACCCCTTCTTCTCTCCTCCTCCCTTCCTTTCTCCCCCTCTCCCTCCCCCCTCCCCCTTCTTCTCTCCTCATCCCTTCCGTTCTCCCCCCCTCACCCCTTCTTCTCTCCTCCTCCCTTCCTTTCTCCCCCCCCTCTCCCACTCCCCTCACCCCTTCTTCTCTCCCCCGCCCTCCTCACCCCATCTTCCCTCCTCCTCCCTTCCTTTCCCCCACTCCCCCTCCCCCTCCCTCCTCACCCCATCTTCTCTCCTCCCCCCTTCCTTTCTCCCCCTCTCCCTACCATCCCACCACCCCCTTCTTCCCTCCTCCTCCCTTCCTCCCCCCTCTCCCTCCCCCTCACCCCTTCTTCTCTCCTCCACTTGGCTAAACGAGACTGTCTCTCAGGACGCCCATCAACTTGCAACATTGAGAGCAATTCTGCAACATTTTGCTTCCGTCTGTTTTTCTGGCTTCTAGTGTAATTTTCAGAGATGCATTTCTAACGTACGAGTATGATGTTAATTACTGTTCAAAATAGAGGTTAGAGACTTCATAATTATCTAATTTAATCGAATGTTCGCTTAAAGAATGGTATATGATGAAAATAGAGATAGAAAGACATATTCAAGAATAGTTATTACTCGGTTTCCGTGGACACTTGCAACATGGCGACAGAATAGAATAAAAAAATAAGTTCATGAAATGAAAAATTAACAATGGTCGTAATTTATATCTTTAGCTGCACGAAAATAGTTGCATATTGCATTTGGTCCGTTCAGCTAGCAACGGGAGAGTGTTTTATGCGCCTGATATGCATGATAATTTATATGTTGAATTTGCATCTACTTGCTTCTGTGTGATAAAATGCATCTATTAGTAATCTATTCACATCTATCTCATAGTTAATTTGCTTTTATTTGCCTCTTTGTGATAATATGAAATAATAAATCTTATATATATATATATATATATATATATATATATATATATATATATATATATATATATATATATATATATATATATGTATATATATATATATATATATATATATATATATATATATATATATATATATATATATATATACATATATAAATAGATATATATATATATATATATATATATATATATATATATATATATATATATATATATATATATATATATATATATATATATATATATATATATGTATATATATATATATATATATATATATATATATATATATATATATATATATATATATATATATATATATATATATATATATATATGTGTGTGTGTGTGTGTGTGTATGTGTGTGTGTGTGTGTGTGTGTATGTGTGTGTGTGTGTGTGTGTGTGTGTGTGTGTGTGTGTGTGTGTGTGTGTATTGTCCCCTACAGATAAAATCTTAAACACTTGCACAGTCAGTCTATCCAAACTAAGAAAGGCAGGATGACCGCACTAATCCGAAATCTATCGTACATTACTGTTTTTTTTTCATACAATGCTATCACTCTTGATATCAGTCAAATTAAATTAAATCCATATTCTATATTTATACTAATATCTATCTGCAACAAGAAATTATATTCTCAATATTATTACAAAAAAAAAATCTATTTCCTAACACTAATATGATGTTGATATTGTAATCCAATGTTAATCCATCAGATTTTTTTCGCATTAATCATACAAAGTAATCCAGGCTGATGTTAACATCCAGTCATTTTTTTTACCAGGATTTCTACATTTCTTTTCTGTTGTGAAGTAATCCATGGAGAT
>BOPN01000088.1:359936-362436 GCA_017312705.2 Penaeus japonicus
TTTCCACTCGGATTATTCCACTCTGACTTCCAGTGGAGAAGCTATTTCCGGACTTCAATTCAAAGGTCGGTTCCTGTGTGGCAGTGCGCTTTTGTTGTTGTCTTTTTTCTGCATTTCTCTTTCTCTCTGTTCTTTCTATTTGTCTGCGTCTCTCTCTCTCTCTCTCTCTCTCTCTCTATATATATATATATATCTCTGTCTGGATCTTTATATCTGTCTCTGTCTCTCTGCCCCTCCCTCCTCCCTTCTGTACATCCCTCTTCCCCTCCCTCCTCCCTTCAGCGCACCCCTCTTCCGCTCCCCCCCCTCCATAGGTCTTGCTCCGACGCCCTCTACATGGCGTCTTGGTAGAAGCTTCCTCTCCTATGTAAATAAGTCATATAAATGCAGATCACTTAGATGAGCGGAAATGTACGGCCTCATTCAGGTGGCCTCTGATCATAGCAGGTGAGGTTACGGCCGGTAAGGAAGGCTAGGTTTCCTCTCTCTCTCTCTCTCTCTCTTTCTCTTTCCATTCCTCTCTCTCTCTCTCTCACTCTCTCTTTCTCTCTCTCTCTCTCTCTCTCTCTCTCTCTTTCTCTCGCTCCCTCCCTCCCTATCTCTCTTTCTCCTCTGTATGTCTCTCTCTCTCTCTCTCTTGATCTATCTACCTATATATATCAAATATTGTAGCAATCAATCTATCTATCTGTTCACATACACACACAAACACACTGATCATTTGAATAAGAGGCAAGACAATTTTTTTTCAAAAATGATAGATCAATGCAATTGCACAAAGCCTTTAACAATGATGTCCATTCTGTTACCGTAAAAGTAGGATTTACTAATTTCTTTATTACCGAAAAAAGACGATTTTTTTCTTGCTAGATCAAAAAAGAGGAACATGAAATAAAAAGTATGTACACGAAATAAATCAGCTTATATTTCATCATTCTCAACATTGCTCACAACAAAGCTTTGCAACACAAGACTCAACAAGGGAAATGCACTCTTTGTTGCTGTGTCGATTCAGCTGGCCCTGAAAGAGAAAAAAAATATCTCGCGTTTTTCTTCAAATAATTATTCCAGATTGAAAAAAAAGTAGATGACATATTGAAAATCAATGGAATTTGAGATATATGTGATATTGTAAAGAGAAGAAGGAGTGACAGAAAGAAATGAAGATAAATAAGATGATGATAGATATATAGATAGAGAGAGAGAAAAAAATGCAGAGAGAAGAATGATGAGATAGATAGTAAGATAGAGAGATAGTTAAGTAGATAGATAAAGAATTCTTGGTTAGATCTACATCACTAGATCTGCTGCATGGAAGAAAACAAAGTCGTTGTTCCATATGTAATTTGAGATGTTCGCAAGTACAGTTTCGGGACACGGACACCATGCAACACCATACAGCTTCACCATCACCAAGTTCAGGCGCCGCCCTTGCCAGCGGTTCCCATCCACGGTCCGAGGACTCTCTCACAGTTCACTCTCGAAGTAATAGTTTTTGGTTCAGGAACGAGTCTGCTCTGCACTTTCGGCGAACCGTGCGCTGGTTCCTCTGACGGTATGACGGTTCCGCGGCGCCCTTGCGAAAGGAAGACCGGACGCGCCCTTAGCTCCCGCGACTCTCGAGGACGGCCTGGTAGAGTGCCGTGAAGGGCCGCACCACGACGTCCCACGGCTCGGGCGCCGCCACCTCGAAGTAGTCGCAGCCCCAACAGTCGACCAGGTCACGGATCTCGTCCGGGTTGACCTCTCGGGCGTGGCTCAGGTCAGCCTTGTTGCCCACGAGGACCATCGGCCGAGGCGCCCCCGGGGTCAGCTCGAGGATGACCCGACGGAGACGGCTGAGGGCGGCGAAGGACGAGTGAGACGTGAGCGAGAAGACGAGCATGAAGCCGTCGCCCCAAGACACCTGCGCCTCACGCCCCGCCTCCACAACGTCTACCTGCAAGGGAGGCGCCTTCCGTTTAGAGTTCATTACCTTTTATTTTTTATTTTTTTATTTATCATTTTTTAGAGCAATGTGTATTAGCTAAATGCCCCTTTCATAAGTCTTCTCCAGAAGGACCGTCAAATCAATCGAAGTCTGAGCACCTATCGAAGCAACGTGTCTTTTCTCAATTGCTAGATTAGTCTTTGCTGTTACGACCGGAATAAGAATCAGTTAACTTCTTCCAGAAAACTAGGAAGAGAAGCTTATAAAAATGTAAATGAACGTAATTTACATATCTATCTAATGCCACCCTTGTGATATTAACTTTTTTTCTGACTTCTTACTTCTTATAATTATTTTTAAACCTACTTTTATAAAATTATGCAAAGTGGCTCTGTAAATCCTTGATAAAGGTTAAAGGAAAAGATAAACGTGAAACCTGTGATGACAATTATATATTTTTTAACAGAATGTTGAAAAAAGGATATTATCAACAACTGTTGTTGCAACAGCTGCTGCTACGTCTACTGATGCTGTTGCTCCTCCTTCTCCTCCTCCTTTCCTCCCACTGTT
>BOPN01000088.1:382436-384936 GCA_017312705.2 Penaeus japonicus
AATCTGATTCTTTTCAACACAAAAGAAACACCAATATCACATTTCCACCTATAAAAAAGAAAAATAGTAAATAAATAAATAAAATAAAATAAAATAAAATAGATAAATTAAATCATTGTTGGATAATTACGCAATCTCATTTATATAGATAATGATAAAAAAATCTTGCAATTTTATAAAGAGTCAATCTAAGAAAATGTGAACCTGCGTAAGAAGTAATAAAGGAAGCGAATGACATGATAACAGGAACAACAATAACAGCTTAATGGAAATTCTAATGATACCTATAATGATGTTTAATAATGATGATAATGATAATCATAATGATAATAATGATGATAATGACAGTGATAAATAAACAACGGTGCTGGTGCTGATAATAGCAATAAAAATATAATAATAACAATAAGAATGATGAGTTAAATAATGATAATGATAATAATTGTAAGCATGATGATAATTACAAAAAAGAGCAACAGTAATAATAATGATAATGATAGTGATGGTCATAGTGATAATAATCATGATAATAATAATAATGATAATGATAATAGCAATGTTAGTATTATTGACAACATTGATAACAGTGATAGTAGTGATATTGGCAATATTAATAAAAATAACGATAATGATAATAAAGATAATGATAATAATGATGAAAACAATAACAACAATAACAATAATGATAATGATAATAATGATAATGATAAGTTATAATGATAATGATAGTAATAATAATAACACTAATGATGATAATACTACTACTAAGCTACTAATAATAACATCAACAATATACTGGGAATTTATTTGTTTTCCGTCCAAGTTATCGCACTGGCCCTATGCTATATAAAATCTATTACTTTGAAACTTGCTGTGTATATTTTGCCATACATATATATGGTGTTCGTAAGAATGTGTTTATAATGATGTACGTAAGTTTGTCTATATCAAGAAACGTCTTGTAGTTATATAGGCATTTGTGTAGTTAGAAGTTTTACCACTTTGTAGGATAATAACTCTATAACTACCAGTATATTACACGAATGTACAAGAAGGTGTTACACAGTGTTAGAGAGCATAAGGGTGAAATTCATGTTGCCAGCAGAACGCACGACGTCCTTAATGACTACGCCCCGATCTTAATTAGACTGATGATAACAGTCTTATCCAGGATTATATCAAGGGACAGGCTTTGAGTAAGTCTTTGTCGTTCGGTTGGTTCATCCTCCTTCCCCCCTCCCCCTTCTCCTCCTCCCCCCTCCCCCTTCTCCTCCTTCCTCTCTTCACCCTTACCCTCTTCCTTTTTCTTTCTCTTTCTCTTTCTTTCTTTCTCTGTCTCCCTCTCTCTCTCTCTTTATCTATGTCTCTCTCTATGTCTCTCTCTGCCTCCCTCCCTCTTTCTCTTTCTCTATGTCTCTCTCTGTCTCCCTTTCTCTTTCTCTATCTCTCTCTCTGTCTCTCTCTCTCTCTCTCTCTCTCTCTCTCTCTCTCTCTCTCTCTCTCTCTCTCTCTCTCTCTCTCTCTCTCTCTCTTTCGCACCTTTTCCCTCCCTCCCTCCTTCCTCCCCCTCTCTCTCTTTCTCTCTCCCTTGTTCTTCAATTGTAAAGATCAAACTGCCACACAAAGGAATGGGAATTTCGACTTTAATTACCAGGACGCGATAACGTGAGGCTGGAAAGCACTACTACCTTGTAGGAGTGGAAAGCAAACACGGGAATGAGTGCCTTCGTTCGGGGGAATAACTCGTCTCTCTCTCTCTCTCTCTCTCTCTCCCTCTCTCTCTCTCTCTCTCTCTCTCCTCTCTCTCTCTCTCTCTCTCTCTCTCTCTCTCTCTCTCTCTCTCTCCCCCCCCTCTCTCTCTCTCTCCCTCTCTCTCTCTTTCTCTCTCTCTCTTTTTAAATCTTGCCTGGGGGAAAAATTTGTATCGCTAATGGAGGGGATACTATGACAAATATCCCAATGTTTTTGTCGTTGCTGGTGATGTATCTTTTCTTATTACTTTCACTACACATTCACACACGTAGAAACAGACACACACGTATACAAACGCACAGGAAAACACACACACACACACACACAGGAAAACACCCACACACACACACACCCACACACACACACAGGAAAAAAGACACCCACACACACACACACATACACACACTCACACACACATACACACACGCACACGTATACACACAAACACGCACACAAAAGGACACACATAAAACTAATAATAATTATGGTAAATACTACTATTATTGATAATAGTAATACTAATATGATAAAAACAATAACAACAAAAAAGCAACAATAACATTGATAATAGTAATGATAACGATATTCATACTGAAAGTAGTAATAGCAAAAATAATATTGGATATGAAAAACGATGATAAAGACAACGATGATAAAACTGATAATAACAAACATAAAAAGAAAAACAAACATGGAAATAATGACGCTAGCGACAAGTATAATAAGAGTAACGAGTCATGATGATAAT
>BOPN01000088.1:397436-409936 GCA_017312705.2 Penaeus japonicus
ATCAGCTTTATATAGGAAAATAAAGAAAAAAAAGGAAAAGGAAAAGAAAACACGAAAATATTAGATAAACAGGATATGATGGAGAGATATTAAAAAATATTTTTTTCCCATAATAACGAACATTAATAAAGTATGAAATAAACAATTATTTAAAAGATGAATGATAACAATACACACACGAAAATATTAGATAAAATCTAATCGTAACGACCATCAACTTGAACACTTTAAAAAAGTGATAATAAATCATGATGATATCAGTAGATAGAGAGAGAGAAGAGAGAGAGAAATGTATATATATAAATCTTCATAAGAAAAACTATGAGATAATATTAATAACAGAAAGATAGAGAGAGAGAGATAAAAAAAAAGAATAAGAAAATAAATCTTGCCACAACCACGAACATTAATAAAGCATCAAAAAGCAATTACGAAAAAAAAGAAAAGAAAAAAAGAAAGAAAGAAAGAAAGAAAAAAAAAAAAATTTACGAACGAGTTAATCTCACCATGCGCGCCATCTACCTGTGAGAGACGCGTCGCTATGGCAGGGGAAGCGGGGCGATAAGGGGGCGATTGGCGATTGGCGATTGGCGGGCGGTGAGGGCGGGCGGGTTGAGGGTGTGGGGGGGGGAGGGGCGGGATGAGGGTTTGTGGGGAGGGAGGGGGGAGGGGCGGGCTGAGGGTGTGGGGGGGAGGGGAGGGAGGGGCGGGCTGAGGGTGTGAGGGGAGGGGGGTAGAGGGGCGGGCTGAGGGGGTGGGGGGGGGGGGAAGAAGGGCGGGCTGAGGGTATGGGGGGGGAGGGGGGAAGAGGGGCGGGGTTGAGGGGTGTGGGGGGGGGAGGGGGCGGGGATGAGGGTTTGTGGGGAGGGAGGGGGAGGGGGCGGGCTGGAGGGTGTGGGGGGGAGGGAGTGGGAGGGGAGGGCTGAGGGTGTGGGGGGGGAGGGGGAAGAGGGGCGGGCTGAGGGTGTGGGGGGAGGGGGGAAGAGGGGCGGGCTGAGGGTATGGGGGGAGGGGGGGAAGAGGGGCGGTCTGAAGGTGTGGGGGGGAAGAGGAGCGGGTGGGGGGTGTGGGGGGAGGGGCGGGCTGAGGGTGTGTGAGGGGGATGGGAGGGCGGGCTGAGGGTGTGGGGGGAGGGGGGAAGAGGGGCGGGC
This sequence comes from Penaeus japonicus, assembly GCA_017312705.2. Classification (NCBI taxonomy): domain Eukaryota; kingdom Metazoa; phylum Arthropoda; class Malacostraca; order Decapoda; family Penaeidae; genus Penaeus; species Penaeus japonicus. The sequence goes on from BOPN01000088.1 coordinate 398,588, forward strand.
TGAGGGTGGGGGGGAAGAGGGGCGGGCTGAGGGTGTGGGGGAAGGGGGGGTGGGGGGGGCTGAGGGATAGCCAATTAGAAGGCTGTTTGAAAGCGGGAGAGGGTGGGGGGAGGGAGACGGGGATGGGGAGAGGACGTGGGGTGGAATGGGAAGGGGGAAGGGGAGGGGGGGGTGAGAGAGGGAGAGGGTGGAAGAAGGAGTGGGTTGGTAGAGGGGGATGGGGAGAGGGAGAGGGTGAGGGTGGAGGATGGGGTAAGGTGAGGTGACGAGGAGAGAGGAAGAGGAAGTGAGAGGGACAGGAGAAAGAGGGGGAGGAGTGGAGTGGCAAGGGGGATGTGGAGAGGGGGGAGGGATGGAAGCGATGGGGGTAGGGGGTGGAGAACAGAGGGGGAGAAGGAGAGAGGGGAAGAGGAAAGGAAGACGAAGAGGGTAAGAGAGAAGGAGGGAGGGAGGAAGTGATTCAATAAGAGGAAGAGAGAGTGATAGAGGGAGGGAGAGAGAAGGAAGAAAAAGAGAAAGAGAAAGAGAGAGAGAGAGAGAGAGAGAGAGAGAGAGAGAGAGAGAGAGAGAGAGAGAGAGAGAGAGAGAGAGAGAGAGAGAGAGAGAGAGAGAGAGAGAGAGAGAGAGAGAGATGGAGAGAGATGGAGATGGAGAGAAAGAAAGAGAGAGAGAGTGAGTGAGAGAGAGAGAGAGGGGGGGGGGGCAAAGACATAGAAGACCTAATTTCGTGGATAATGGCTAATTAGCCAGAGAATACTTCATTATTCATTTTCTTTATTCAATTACGTCTTTTGTGACTTCTGGATGCGATGTATTTTGCGGTTTATTGATTTCTGCGTCCATTTTAGATGAGAAATCGGTTCACATCATTTTCAAAAATCAAAAAAAAATAAAAAAAAACTTTTGCGGAAATGATGTAAAAATCATTAATGTAAATCTAAGCGAAGGGAAATTGTAAAATCTAATTTCCTACACTAGAGATATGCTTAATTCGCCGCTAAGTAACTCTAAATCCTTGTTTAATCTGCGCTAAAAGTAAGTCAATAAAGATCGTTCTTTAAGCTTTTACTTTATACATCTTCGTTTTTAAAACTCTCTTATCACAGGTTTCATTTCTCACGCTTGGATTATTGGCTTGAAAATTATAATGTATATCTTATCTCTTCAAACAGATTTATGAGGGTGGGAAACACTCGCAATTTATATCCGCCAATTCGTGTGTCATATCAAGGAGATTCTGTTCCCGTTGGCCGTTCGTGTACGCGTTTGCGCATTCACGGATGGGTAGGTTAAGTGATCCTCCATCTTGCTACACCCACTTGAGTCCGCCATATTACCACACCCACTCAACGGTTTTTTTCCCCCGCTTTGATGAATTATTCAGGTTACGCCTTATGATATATTAAGGAGAGCTTATATCTTATGGAATATTTGAGAAGAAGTAATTTATATCAGAGCAAGAGGCTTATTTAAAGTCAGAATTCAGCGAAAATTAAGAAAATATCTCTCTATCTCTCTGTAGATAGATATATTCGTATCTATATCTATCAACATATACATATTTGCATATCATCTATCTTTTTATCTCTCTCTATACATCACACTACTTATCTGGCAAGTAGGAACGACATAATACCAGTCATTATTTATAACAACTTAAATTACATCCGCAGAGGAGGGGGAGGGGGAGGGCGAGGGGGAGGGGGAGGGGGTGGAGGCGCTGAAATTATGTTCATTCACTTTTTTTTTTTTATAATGATATACGATTCGAGACAAATGCATTCCAGTAAATTATCTTTTTTTTCTTCTTCGGTGTATCATAATTCTTTTTCATAACATTTTCATCACTATCAACATCATTTTTTTTACATCACTCTTTCATCACTCTATCACATATTTTACGTCACACTTTCCTCGCTCTCAACATCACCCATGCTGCATCATTATTTCATCACTCTCATCACACATTTTTCTTCACACTTTCCTCACTCTCAACATCACCCATGCTACATCACTATTTCATCACTCTCGACATCACCACTCGTGCTGTTATCATGACCCCCCACCCCCACCAACGTCATCACACCCTACCCTGCTGCGGCCTCACTGACTCTTAAAGTTCAGTTAAAACTACTTAGAAAGTTTAACTACAGTTTTGTACTCGAGCCTCCTCTGTGGATATCAATTTCCTTTTAAACCTATAGAGGGCGCTGTGGACGTGCGTGGTGTATGTATAGAGGCTACCAAGCAGATGCAAGCACCTACAAACGCTCACTCATGCACGTAAAGGAACACGTGCACACTTACGTTTATACATACATGGGTGCACTCACACACACGCGCGCACAATAGCACACTCATTCACTTTACTCAGTCACTCTTACACACGCTCACTCACACACACACATGAATATACATATACATGTCTGTGTGTATGTACACATACACACACACACTCATATATATATATATATATATATATATATATATATATATATATATATATATATATATATGTATATATATATATATATATATATATATATATATATATATATGTATATATATATATATATATATATATATATATATATATATATATATATATATATATATATATATATATATATATATATATATATATATATATATATATATATATATATATATATATATATTGTGTGTGTGTACATATATATATATATATGTGTGTGTATGTACACACACACACACACACACATACACATATATATATATATACATATACACGCAAATATAAACCTATAACTATATTTGCGAGGCTTGTTAGCGAGAACCAAAACGGAGAAAATCTCAATTGCAACAGAGCAGAGCATGATGCAATCTCCCCCAGGCTCTATTCGCAGTACGAAACCTTTTTATCAACTTAATAACATGACCTTGCCAATTAGATTTATTCCCAGAAATTACGGGTACGATGTAAACACTGGCGTTTTTTTATGTTTTCTTGCGGATTCACGTGGATATGTCCGCGTTCGTGGAATCTAAATCTGATTTTTTTTTTTTGTCTTTTTCCTGCGTCAGATTCACTGCCGTTTGAATTTTGAATTATCAATTATTTATGCAAACGGCGCAGTTCTATCTAGTTATTTATTTGTTTTCTTAGTTGAATAACACGAAGAGACACTTGCGAATTATCATAATTTTTATTGTTATCATTTTCATCTCTATTGTTATTATTTTTGTTATCATTATTATCATCGTTATTGTTGTTATCATTATAATCATTATCGTTGTGATCATCATTATCATCTCTATTGTTATTATTCTTGTTATCATTATTATCAGTTATTGTTGTTATCATTATCATCATTATCGTTATGATCATCATTATCATCTAATTACCATCGCTCTCACCATCACACTTCCATCATTATCAGCATCACATATTTTATAACACACTTTCATCACTCTCACTATCACATATTTACGTCACAATTCCATCACTATCAACATCACACATTTTGCATCACACTTTCAGTTTTTGTTTATTTCTGTTGCTATTATCATCATTGCTATTCGTATTACTAGCACTGTGTCATTATTATTTTTATCATTATTATGGTTATTATTATTACCATTATTATCATAATCTGCTTTATAATGATATCATCATAACATTACCAATATCATTGATATCATTAGTACCATGATTATCAGCATCATCATCATCCTTATCATTATCATCATTATTAGTATTATGATCATCATTATTGTAATTATCATTATTATCATCATCAATATCATTACCATTTTATCATTGTTACTGATTAACGAAGAAGATTATATTTAATGTCCGCTTTAAATAGATGGTTTGCAAAATCTGTTAACCAGAATGTGTATTAATTAAAAAAAAAAAAAAAATTGTCTGCATCGTGAAGTGATGGAATGATGGACTGTTGATGATGGAGATTGAAGGCCGATAGATGAGTTTGACAGCGAGTAGACTGAAATAGACTGGAGCTCACGTTGCGAAGGGCATAATCGCATCTCATGACGTCGAACTGCTGTATATATTGACGTAATGTAGGTATACTTATCAAACGTTTGGCTAGCGGGATTATTTTCTCCCTGAGTGAGATGGAATTTATATTTATTGTTTTCCTTCACTGATGTCACACTACGGATATCACAATTATGGGGTGTGTTATATCACTCTACAGCAAACTTACGACACACACACACACACACACACAGAAACATACATGTGAACACACAGGCAGAAACGCACATGTAAACACACTGACAGAAACGCACATGTAAACACACAGACAGAAACGCACATGTAAACACACACAGAAACGCACATGTAAACACACACAGAAACGCACATGTGAATCACTGACCGGACTTTCCGACGCCGTCGGTGCCGAAGACGGCGATCTTGACGGGGTCGGGGCTGGTGACGATGGAGGCCCTGCGGCTGTCGCAAGTGACGAGAGAGAGAGAGAGAGAGAGAGAGAGAAATGGAGAGAGATGGAGATGGAGAGAAAGAAAGAGAGAGAGAGAGTGAGTGAGAGAGAGAGAGGGGGGGGGGGGGGCAAAGACATAGAAGACCTAATTTCGTGGATAATGGCTAATTAGCCAGAGAATACTTCATTATTCATTTTCTTTATTCAATTACGTCTTTTGTGACTTCTGGATGCGATGTATTTTGCGGTTTATTGATTTCTGCGTCCATTTTAGATGAGAAATCGGTTCACATCATTTTCAAAAATCAAAAAAAAATAAAAAAAAACTTTTGCGGAAATGATGTGTAAATCATTAATGTAAATCTAAGCGAAGGGAAATTGTAAAATCTAATTTCCTACACTAGAGATATGCTTAATTCGCCGCTAAGTAACTCTAAATCCTTATTTAATCCGCGCTAAAAGTGAGTCAATAAAGATCGTTCTTTAAGCTTTTACTTTATAAATCTTCGTTTCGAAACTCTCTTATCACAGGTTTCATTTCTCGCGCTTGGATTATTGGCTTGAGAATTATAATGTATATCTTATCTCTTCAAACAGATTTATGAGGGTGGGAAACACACTCGCAATTTATATCCGCCAATTCGTGTATCATATCAAGGAGATTCTATTCCCGTTGGTCGTTCGTGTACGCGTTTGCGCATTCACAGATGGGTAGGTTAAGTGATCCTCCATCTTGCTACACCCACTTGAGTCCGCCATATTACCACACCCACTCAACGGTTTTTTTCCCCCGCTTTGATGAATTATTCAGGTTACGCCTTATGATATACTAAGGAGAGCTTATATCTTATGGAATATTTGAGGAGAAGGAATTTATATCAGAGCAAGAGGCTTATTTAAAGTGAGAATTCAGCGAAAATTAAGAAAATATCTCTCTATCTCTCTATAGATAGATATATTCGTATCTATATTTATCAACATGTACATATATGCATATCATCTATCTTTTTATCTCTCTCTATACATCACACTACTTATCTGGCAAGTAGGAACGACATAATACCAGTCATTATTTATAACAACTTAAATTACATCCGCAGAGGAGGGGGAGGGGGAGGGGGAGGGGGAGGGGGTGGAGGCGCTGAAATTATGTTCATTCACTTTTTTTTTATATAATGATATACGATTCGAGACAAATGCATTCCAGTAAATTATTTTTTTTCTTCTTCGGTGTATCATCATTCTTTTTCATAACATTTTCATCCTTATCAACATTATTTTTTTTTACATCACTCTTTCATCACTCTCACTATCACATATTTTACGTCACACTTTCATCACTCTCAACATCACCCATGCTGCATCATTATTTCATCACTCTCATCACACATTTTTCTTCACACTTTCCTCACTCTCAACATCACCCATGCTACATCACTATTTTATCACTCTCGACATCACCTTTCGTGCTGTTATCATAATCTCCCCCCCCCCCCCCAACGTCATCACACCCTACCCTGCTGCGGCCTCACTGACTCTTAAAGTTCAGTTAAAACTACTTAGAAAGTTTAACTACAGTTTTCTACTCGAGCCTCCTCTGTGGATATCAATTTCCTTTTAAAACCATAGAGGGCGCTGTGGACGTGCGTGGTGTATGTATAGAGGCTACCAAGCAGATGCAAGCACCTACAAACGCTCACTCATGCACGTAAAGGAACACGCACACACTTACGTTTATACATACATGGGTGCACTCACACACACGCGCGCATGATGGCACACTCAGTCAGTCAGTCAGTCACTCACACACACACTCACTCACACACACACATAAATATACATATACATGTCTGTGTGTATGTACACATACACACACACACACTCATATATATATATATATATATATATATATATATATATATATATATATATATATATATATATATATATATATATATACATATATGTGTATGTATGTACACACACACACACACACACATATATATATATACATATACACGCAAATATAAACCTATAACTATATTTGCGAGGCTTGTTAGCGAGAACCAAAACGGAGAAAATCTCAATTGCAACAGAGCAGAGCATGATGCAATCTCCCCCAGGCTCTATTCGCAGTACGAAACCTTTTTATCAACTTAATAACATGACCTTGCCAATTAGATTTATTCCCAGAAATTACGGGTACGATGTAAACACTGGCGTTTTTTTTATGTTTTCTTGCGGATTCACGTGGATATGTCCGCGTTCGTGGAATCTAAATCTGATTTTTTTTTTTTTTTTGCCTTTTTCCTGCGTCAGATTCACTGCCGTTTGAATTTTGAATTATCAATTATTTATGTAAACGGCGCAGTTCTATCTAGTTATTTACTTTTTTCTTAGTTGAATAACACGAAGAGACACTTGCTAATTATCATAATTTTTATTGTTATCATCATTATCATCTCTATTGTTATTATTTTTGTTATCATTATCATCATTATCGTTGTGATCATCATTATCATCTCTATTGTTATTATTCTTGTTATCATTATTATCATTGGTATTGTTGTTATCATTATCATCATTATCGTTATGATCATCATTATCATCTAATTACCGTCGCTCTCACCATCACACTTTCATCATTATCAGCATCACATATTTTATAACACACTTTCATCACTCTCACTACCACATATTTACGTCACATTTCCATCACTCTCAACATCACACATTTTGCATCACACTTTATTTCTGTTGCTATTATCATCATTGCTATTCGTATTATTAGCACTGTGTCATTATCATTTTTATCAGTAACAATGATAAAATGGTAATGATATTGATGATAATAATAATGATAATTACAATAATGGTTATTATTATTACCATTATTATCATCATTTGCTGTATATTGACATCATCATAACATTACCATTATCATTGATATCATTAGTACCATGATTATTGTCATCATCATCATTATCATTATCCTCATTATTAGTATTATGATCATCATTATTGTAATTATCATTATTATCATCATCAATATCATTACCAATTTATCATTGTTACTGATTAACGAAGAAAATTATACTTAATGTTCGCCTTAAATAGATAGTTTGCAAAATCTGTTAACCAGAATGTGTATTAATTAAAAAAAAAAAAAAAAAATTGTCTGCATCGTGAAGTGATGGAATGATGGACTGTTGATGATAGAGATTGAAGGCCGATAGATGAGTTTGACAGCGAGTAGACTGAAATAGACTGGAGCTCACGTTGCGAAGGGCATAATCGTATCTCATGACGTCAAAATACTGTATATATTTACGTAATGTAGATATACTTATCAAACGTTTGGCTAGTGGGATTATTTTCTCCCTGAGTGAGATGGAATTTATCTTTATTGTTTTCCCTCATTGATGTCACACTACGGATATCATAATTATGGGGTGTGTTATATCACTCGACAGCAAACTTACGACACACACACAGAAACGCACATGTAAACACACAGACAGAAACGCACATGTAAACACATAGACAGAAACGCACATGTAAACACACATAGAAACGCACATGTGAACACACAGACAGAAACGCACATGTAAACACACACAGAAACGCACGTGTAAACGCACACAGAAACGCACCTGTAAACACACAGACAGAAATGCACATGTAAACACACAGAAACGCACATGTAAACACATGCACGTACGCACGCTCGCAAATCCGCATCACTGACCGGACTTTCCGACGCCGTCGGTGCCGAAGACGGCGATCTTGACGGGGTCGGGGCTGGTGACGATGGAGGCCCTGCGGCTGTCGCAAGTGACGATGGAGGCGCGCCGTAGCGGCTGGCCGGGCGGCGCGAGGAGTCCCGCCGCCGCCTCGTCCGAGTCCTTGCCGTTGTATCCTACGGCTCCTTCGACCTCGGACTCCGCTCCGGCGCCCTCGGTGTCAGTCTCGCCGTCGGAGTGCCGTCCCAGCGGCGTCCCCGTCTCGGTTTCGGACTCCTGGAAGTCGGACTCCTCCGTCTCGTCGAAGACCTCGAGGCCGGCGTCCCTGAAGGCGCTCAGCGACGGCCCGATGTAGCCTCGGCGCCGCCGCCCTTCGCCCCGCGGCTGCCGGTAGCCCAGCGTCTTCTTGTGCTTCCGCTCGGCGGCGCGGGCGAGGCAGTCGCAGAAGGGGAAGTCCTCGTGGTCGCACTGCAGCCCCGGCGGCCCGCCCACCTTCTCGTTGAGGCACGCGCAGAAGGGGAAGTCGGCGTGGCCGCAGTCCACGAAGCTGTCGCCCTCCGAGTCCTCCGAGAACTCCTCCGCGCGACTGCCGCTCGACACGGAGTCGCCGTTCTCGCTGCTGCCGGGGCTCGTGCTGAAGGACTCCCAGCTGTCGCTGCTCCTCAGCGGGCCCGGCGGGAAGGCGTCGCCGTCCTCCAGGTTTATCCTAACGCTCGGGTTCATGACATCACAGCTGTGCTTCAGCTGAGGGAACGCGATGCTGCCGTTCGTGTGCACGTAGGACATGACGCAGTCGCTGTCCCTCGGGGCGTGGGCGGGGCCTCCGGAGGGCAGGCGAGGCAAGTCCCCCGCGCGCGGCTCCTTCCTGGGGACGCCCTCGGGGTCCATCACGCACACGCGCGGCGCTCCGGCGATGTCCTGGTACTCCTTGCACGTCCCAGGATACGAGTGGCTCTGGGGGCGGTTTCTGGGCAGGGCGCGGGCGGGGTGGCGCGGGCGAGGCAAGGCGCTGGGATGGGCGGCGACCTTCTGTGCGGGCGTCGCTGGGACATCGGGACGGAGGTGGGAGGCTTCTGGGCAGCGGGGAACCACCAGCGCCGCCTCCGTCATCATGGCTGGCGGCGCCTTCTAGCTGCCCCCTCTGCCGGCTTGGGGCGTCGCTGTCATCGTCTGCCCTCGGGTGTCAGCGGCGCCTAAGGCCTCCCTCGGCCCTCCTGCACCGGCGGCGCTCCTGCAGGGGACAAAGGAGCAGGTGACAGGATGTTTTAAGCAAGCCAAAAAATATGGGAAAACTGCGACGGAGACAGTGAATAACAGAGGCTTAGATGATAGACATGGAAAATGTGACCAAAATTTGGTTTGAAAGATCGGGAGATAGAACGGGACAGATAGATAGATAGATAGATAAAGAAAATGGCTGGGCGAGAGAGCCTGAGAAAGAGAGATTAAGAGAGAGTAAGAGATGAATATATATATATATATATATATATATATATATATATATATATATATATATATATATATATATATATATATATATATATATATGTCTTTAACAGGATACAAACACTCGGGTGAGAATGCAAAGCCTCTTCGAATGGAAGGACCAAGACTATAACATATGCTTTCGTATGTGAAAAGATCTTTTAAGGAAAGAAAGTAGGCTTTGTTGGGTAGAAGAAGAGGAGAAAGGGTAGATGATAAAAAAGTGAAAGAGTAGATGATAAAAAAAAATGAAAGAAAAGATGATAAAAAGTGAATTTGTAAAAAAAAAAAAAGGAAGACGGAAAAGATTATGGCTCGTTGTATTGTAAAATGCACTGACGGCGCTGATGATAATGCTAGCGATATTGATGCCAGAATTATAATAACATCAATTGCTGATGGTAACGATGATGCTGTTGAGATAATCGAGAGGAAATTTCCACCAAAGCAAAAAGATTTGGACAAACTCAAAATCGAATTGATTAAAATAAATGGCGTGCAAACAGCCACAGAAAATAAATGATATTTATCTAAAGGCAGTCTTCTTTCATCACAGTGAAAGGTAAACAAACGCAAAGTTCAATGAACTTGATGACATACCATAATCGTTAGTCAAGCGATTAAAAATATAAAGATCGTTTTGAGTTATTTTGTTTACGCGTTCAAAAAAAAAGTCTTCAATCCGTTTCAAAACATTTTTACATTAATCATTACGCTTATTTTAGTAATGCTTTCAAAAACAACTCAAATATGTCATTTAGAATAGATAAAAAAGAAAAAAAAGTTCGTTATGACGGTTATTTTCGTTACGCGTAAAAAAAAGAAAGAAAGAAAAAAAAAACAGACCAACCGCCTTTAAACCAGTCGTTCCTAAATGATCCCGTTAAAAAAAAGAAAGACTCATTTAGAATAGATTTTAAAAAAAGTAGTTCGTTATGACGGTTATTCTCGTTACGCGTTCAAAAAAACACACAGACCAACCGCCTTTAAACCAGTCTTTCCTAAATGGTCCCGTAAAAAAAAAAAAAAGTGACAGTCACGGATCATCTATCATCACACCCTCCAAAGGTTTCCTTGTTCACTTTTCCTGAAGTTTATCTCTGTCAGACGAATGCATCCACTCTGACAAAGACCGACACGTCATGTCTTGAGGCTATTGATATATTGGAAGTAAACACTGGGGACGATGGTGACCTTTGTGAGGGTGGGAGGGAGGGAGAGGGAGAGGTAGGTAGGTAGGTAGAGGGAGGAAGGGAGAGGAAGGGAGAGGGAGGAAGGAAGAGGTAGGAAGGGAGAGGGAGAGGTAGGTAGGTAGGTAGAGGGAGGAAGGGAGAGGGAGAGGTAGGTAGGTAGGGAAAGGGAGGGAGGGAGGGAGAGGTAGGTAGGTAGGGAGAGGGAGGGGTAGGTAGGTAGGGAGAGGGAGGGAGGTAAGGGGGAAGGAGAGAGGGAGGAAGGGAGATGAAGTTAAGGAGGGAGGGAGAGGACGGAAGGGAGAGGGAGAGGTAGGTAGGTAGGGAAAGGGAGGAAGGGAGAGGAAGGTAAGGAGGGAGGGAGGGGAGAGGGAGGGAGAGGGAGAGGTAGGTAGGTAGGCAGAGGGAGGAAGGGAGAGGAAGGTAAGGAGGGAGGGAAGGAGAGGGAGGGAGGAAGAGGTAGGTAGGTAGGGAGGGGGA
>BOPN01000088.1:434936-439936 GCA_017312705.2 Penaeus japonicus
CACTGGAAATAAAACATGAGGGAACAGAAGAAAAAAAGAAGAAGAAAAAGAAAGGAGAAAAGAAGAAGAAAAAGAAGATGAATAAGAAGAAAAAAAAGGAGAAAAAGAAGATGAAGCAAAAGAAGAAGAAGAAAAAGGAAGAAGAAAAAAGCGAAGAAGAAGATGAAGAAAAAAAAGAACAAGAAAAAAAAGAAGAAAAAGAAGCAAAAAGAAGATGAAGAAAAAGAAGAAAAAGAAAAAAAAAGAGTAAAAAAGAAGAAGAAGAAAAAAAGAAGAAGAAGAAGAAAAGGAATAAGAAGAAGAGTCAGTTGGAGAAGAGAAAGATGAAGGCCACAAAACAAAGAAGCAAAAGTACACAAGGGGAAAGTCAATCTTTAACATAATAATCATTATCATTACTATTATCGTTGTCACCTTGATTATTTTCCTCGTTGTTAATGCTATCATAGTTATTATTAATTGGTCTTACAATTAACTAGCAGCGTTTCTGCAAACCCTACACTTATCCGGGGTCATGACCTCATCTGCCTTGTTGACCACTTTAACGCCTTGTTACCCCAGCCGAGTTGCCAAAACATTGCAACTCGGGTTATCCCTATCATTGCAATCAGGTCACGAGAATGAAATAAAAAAAAACACGGATGTAATTCCTAATGTGTCTTATTTTATTAATAAAACACTGCCACAAAATGGCGAGTTTTTCCTTTAATTTTATGCCAGTGTTTTATTAATTCTGTTATGTGCACGTTACTGTGTTTGTGTTTTTTTGTGATTCGTCTTATTTTATCTTTATTCTTATCCTGTTTTAACTATATGTAAACGTTACTGTGTTTATTTTCGTTTCAAATGCTTAGAAACTCGAGTATAGTCAGGTGTGCCAAAGGGTCTACCTGTGTGATCTTGGCAGGGCATCCCAGGTCACGCTTTAGCCCAACCTGATGCAATCGTGTTTCTCTTCCATTCGAAAGTGATAACCTGAGATGACATATTTCAAGCAAAGGTGACCTGACCTGGTTTCCGGTCGATGTAATAGCTTTCTGGAACGTCTCCGGAAGACAGGTCATGTCAGGTGTTTTGTACCTATTTGTAGCGAGATTCTGTGACCTTGACCTTGTGTTCAATGTTGTAACGAAATTGTAAGTATCCCCCTGCCCTTGTAAGTAAGAGTAAAGAGTTTTTGAAGTAAACTTTGAAGCTAGAATAGTTTCACCTATTTCCCTAACTATTCAGTAATTAAACCTCACCTTCAGTACGGGTTATATTCACTTATCAATGTCATTTTTATTATGTTAATTGTTGGTATAATTTTTTAATTGTTATTATCATTTTGTATCATCATCATTATTATTACCACCACTACTATCACTATCATCGTCATCATTATCATCATTATTAATGTTATCATTCTTTTCATTATCATCCTTATCATAATCATCTTTATCATTATCATCATCATTATCATCAATATTCTTACCAATAGTTGCATTACCAACACTAATATCAATATCATCATTTACTAGAAAAGAAAAAACAAGAGAATTAATTTCAATTCTGGAGTCTTGCCAGTGTTTACCCTCGAGGTCCATAAAGCACAAACACTGGTAGCTCTGTGTGGTAAAAGCGCCCTAATGCACTTCTCGATAGAAGGGGATCTCAGCGCAGTGTGTGAAGCTATAAATTGTAAAGATGGATTGATGGTCTTACAAGAGTGATAATTGAGCTTATTACTCGTTCATTCATTAGGGTGAAGGGAGGGAAGGGAGAGGAGGGGAGGGGGAGGAGGGAGGGAGGGAGGGACGGGAGGGTACGCGCAAATATACACGCTCACTTAAACACATACCCCAGACACAGTTATATATATCTATATATCTGTAACTATGTATGTCTATCTATCTGTCTATCTACACACAGACACACACAGACACACACACACAAACATACACACACACACACACACATACAAACAAATATGTAGCTAAAAAATTAGAGAGAAAAGCGTGTTTGTACTAAAACGAAACACAACTCCAGTAAAAAAAAAAATCTCTTCAAATGATTAAATCGAAATTAATTAACCGTCTGGCAAGGAGTCTCTTTTCTTGGTCGAAACATTACGCTTTCGTGTTTCACTTGTTATTACGTTTTGTGTTTCATTTCCTCTTTGCACACGCTTTATCATGCTTGTTTTGTTTAAAATATGTTTGGATCACGTGTCTTTTGTCTTTGATTTGTGTTAAGTAAGCTTGAACGACGTGTTATAGTCTTGTTAAAAATGATAATTATGTTAAATATGTTAAGTACGAACGAATGACATCGAAACAAAAGTCACCTGAGAAGCGCACGTCCGCCATTCAAGGCCCCCGCATTCCTCGCACATGACTTTGGTCACTTTTCCGCGAGTGTCTGCTGGCCTTACTGACTCTACTGACTCTCCTGGCACCGTCCATCCGGCCCGCATGCCAACCGCACGGGTGATTTGCCTCGTCCCCTTCCGCAGTGGCACCGAGGCATCGAATTTAGTTCCGATGTGACGCGGTGAAGGGAGCGCGTCGCCATTATTGCTTTGTCGTCCTACTTTCACGGTGAGGATAATTCTGACGCCGGGGGGTTATTTACAGTCAAAGAGAAGAGTTTAGATATGCGCAAGGGGAATTTCCGTAATGTTTTAAGGACGAATTAAAATGTCACTTCTAAACCAAACAGCTATCGCTCTACTGCTACAGCTAATGCTAAATGAAAGAGATAAGTGGTAGAGACCTAGATAGATAGGATATACATACATACACACACACACACACACACACATATATATATATAAATATATATGCAAATACATATACATATACGTATACATATACATATACATATACATATACATATACATATACATATACATATACATATACATATACATATACATATACATATACAGATACATATACGTACACACACACACACACACATATATATATATATATATATATATATATATATATATATATATATATATATATATGTATGCATGTATATATTTATATATATACTCATATATATATGTATATATATACATATACATACATATTCATATATGTATACACATACACACACACAAATGTATATTTGTATATATATGTATATATGTGTACACACACACATATATATATCTCTATATATATCCCAAAGAAAAAGACGAGTAATTGATCAAAGTTTGTTCATTAGACATTCCGACACAAACTCTCCGAAGGCGGAACTCAGCACATAATCAGACAGCGAAATGTTTTCCCAGCAGCAGTTCTCGTCAGATTTGATGCGACTTTGATCTGCGAATAAGAAGCCAAGGATCGGTTGGCAAAGGAGTGACATTTGCTAAAACTCGCGAAGTTTCAACAATCTTTCAACTAAGTACGATTTGAAGTTTAAAATCCAAAACATTCATCTGCACAATGGAATAAATACTAACAATACTGACGGAAAGTGTAAAAAAAAAAAAAAAAAAAAAAAAAACAATTATCTATTTCAAGCCCTTTTAGAACCCAATTTTCGAAACAGGAGCGAGCAGTAAGGCCTCAGAAGGCTACAGACGGCTAAAGAAAGCTAGAAAAGGCTACGGAAGGCTACAAAAAAGGCAAAAGACGGCTGCAAAAACGTGTAGAAGGCTACAATAAGCTACAGAATGTTAAAAAATGTCTACAAAAGGCTACGGACAAACTACATATGGCCATACAAGGCTACATACGGTTACAAAAAGCTACAGAAGGCTACAAAAGGCTACAATAGGCTACAGAAGGTTAAGAAATGGCTTCAAATGGTTACATAACGCTACAGAAAGCTAGAAACCAAAGTCGAGAACATAAATGTTAAACGAGCGACAGAACATGAGAAATAGAAAACGAAATTTAGAAAAGCAAATATTAGGAAGCGAATGTCTGGAAACAATTCTCAGAAACCAAATAGATAGAGAGGAAAAAGCAAATATCAGAGAGAAAAGAGTTTTAAACTAAAGAATGAAATGAAATTAACGAAAACACGAGCGTCTAAAACCAAACAGAAAACAAACACACGCACACACAAGGAAATAAATACACAATATAGAAAATAATACAAAACATGCATCATTAAACCACGCCACGAAAAACAGACAAACAAAAACAACAACATAAAAAGGTCTATTAGAAAAAGACTATAAACAACTAAAACGACCACCAAGAGACGACCTATATCAACTACCACCATAAAACGACCACTATGTGACAGTCATTACAGGAGGAGGGAAGGAAGGAGGGAGGGAGGAAGAGGAGGAGGGAAGGAAGGAAGGAGGAAGGGAGGCAGGGAGGGAGAGGGGAGGAGAGAAAGAGGGAATCAGGGAGAGGGAAGGAGAGAAAGAGAGAGGCAGAGAGGGAAAGGGAAGGAGGGAGAGGGAGAGGGATATGAGATAGAGGGAAGGAGGGAGAGAGGGAGAGGGAAGGGAGGGAGAGAGGGAAGGAGGCAGAGAAGGAGAAGGAGGGATGGATCGAATGAATCAGTGAGTCAATATGATAACCATGACATAACGACCATCCCCAAAAAACGACCTTAAAAAGAACCACCATCACATGACAACCATTATAAAACGACCATTTAATGACAAGCATTACACATCCATTACAAGACGACCACAACAACAACCACGACAAGACGACCATCACATAACAACCCTCCCAAAAACGACTTCCAACGACCCTGACCCAGAAAGCTAATTCCGGAAATATGATTATGAAGACACAGATGGACGTCGTTTGAGCACAATTACTGCCTCCCTTATTGTCTTTCTCTCTCTCTCTCTCTCTCGCTCTCTCGCTCTTTCTCTCTTTGTCTTTCTCATCTATGCCTTTCTCTGTGTTTCTCATACGCTTTGTTTCTATCTGTCTGTGTGTTTCTCTCTCTCTCTCTCTGTCTGTCTCTCTCTCTCTCTTTCTCTCTCCTTTTAGTTCTCTCTCTCTCTGTCTGTCTATCTCTCTCTCTCT
>BOPN01000088.1:454936-457436 GCA_017312705.2 Penaeus japonicus
GGTTGCATACTAAGCAAAAGATCGGTTGAGTAAGCTATGTTCGGTCTCTGTTAGTTCAGTGAAAAAGATGTATTAATAAGCATAATTATTTTGATGCAGTACACATAAGGCGCAGGGAGGGGATGGGGAGGGAGGGAGAATGAGGGGGGAGCGAATGTTCACGAGGAGGAAAGGGGATAAAGAAGGAAGGGGGCGGGGGAAGGGGGGGAAGAAAAGGGGGGAAGAAGGAGGAGGAGATGGGGGAGAAGAGAGGGAGACTTTGTGAGGGGGGAGAAAAGAGAGGGAAGAGGGAGGTAAGGAGAGAGGGGAAAAGAGTAGGGGAAGGAAGGAGGGAAAGAGGGTATTTTAATCCTTGTCAATCTGTTTTCATTTGGGTTTTTTAATTCATTTCACATTTTGAAATAAAACATGTGTTTCTGATAACGATTGTGATAGACAGCAAGGGTCGAAGAAGAAGCAACGAAAGAGCAAAAACGTTATGAGAAAGGAAAATCAATGAATGAAAAGCAAGAAGTAAAAAGAAAATAAAGCAAAGGAAATACTACTTGAACAGCGATGCAAACAAGTGTTGATTACCCTAAAGATAATCAACATTCACATAATCAGTTCAACAACCCTTTAAACCTTAAAGGAATAAGTAAAAACATCCCCTCTTACCAAAACACACTTTCCGCAAAACCGTAAAAGAAATTAAGGCGAATAAAACCACGATAAGTATCAAATTCAACCCCCGAGCTTTTGGCAGTGAACGCGGCCTTTGCGCCAGCCAATAGGGAACGAGCTCGGGTGATTCCGCTGAGCCACTTAAACGCACCCAGAGCTTGAAGCTCCTCCGAATTATCGCAACACATCCACACCATTTGGATTATTTTTGCTATAATCGAAATGAATTCCGCAATTTGAGTTCGAACATCCTCGAAGGATTGTAAAGAAAATGATGTGAAGGAATAGCAATTGCGAGAGTGACTGCGGAAGGGATAGGAGGTGATGGAATAGTGACCCTGTTAAAATAATGAAAACAGTTGAGTCCGATGGACCTCTAAGCTTGAGCTCCTTCCTCGGTTGCACCTGCTGTCCTTTATCTGCCTAGTCTCTCCTTCCCGTAGAGGTGGCTTGTCCAGTGACGGATTCTTTGAGGAAGGATAACCAAATGGCTCCAACATTAAGACTCGAAATTAGGCTAAGTTGCGTGAGTCCTTTTATATATATATATAATTATCCTTTTTCATCCTGGACCGCCTGCATGTTTATTTGTGTTTTTGAGATGGTGTGTAATGGTACTGGGGTGTATTCGAGTTTGGGTCGGATTACTGTCTTGTAGCGTTGTATTTTCGTTCCTGTTGTACATTGTAGTGAACCTGTGTAGTTTAGCTAGTGTGATATTTACTTGTGTTATGGGTTGTTTTTCGAAAGTGGATACACCCCATCTGTTGAGGGAGAGGCCAAGTAGTCTGCAAGTCTTTGGTATGTCTGCATTGTTTGCTAGTATACCTAGTGGGTTGCGTCTTGCAATTGGCAGTTTGTGAACTTTTAAACTTCCGTTCGAATGTGTTTATGTGTGTGATGGCGCGTTCTGTGGATAGTTTCAATGTTTGTTTTTTAATTCGTTTGGATGTGATGTCATCCGCGTAGGATAATAGTTGCTGTAGGGTGTTGGGAGAGGGAGGTCTGCAGTGTAAAGACGTGTTGGTGCCAGAACATTCCCCTTGAGCACAACAGCAGTGAATGCCGAGTGGTAGAGGCGTCTGACCAGAAATCAGATGGGATCTTCCCGTGTAGGTTCGAATCCTACTCACTGCGGAGTTCAGGTGTTCATGGCATCTGTTTGTGAATCAGTTGTCGAGAAAGTGGCAGAGAAGGCATGTGCATTTGCGTGGAAGGTGTAGATTGATTAGTTTGTGTTTCAGTCCACTGTGCCACACTTTGTCAAAGGCCTTGCTGATGTCCAGGTGATTTTTTTTTTTTTTTTTTTTTTTTTTGCGAGGCTGAATGCTATCTTCTCGTAGACGCGGGCGATAGCACTCTCAGTTCCTCCGTGTGGTCTGAATCCGTAATGACAGGGGTTGTGAACTTTGTTTGTTTCTAGGTGTATGTTTAGAGGCGTTCGAGTGTTTTCCCCGGGACCTCGAGCAAGGAGATCGGTCGGTAGTTGTTTACATAGTGGACTGATTTGTTTGGTTTGGGTATGAATGTGAGACGGCTGTGTTTGATCAGTGTTGGAAAGAGTCTTGTGGCCAGTGAAGCAAATCATGTTTGGAAGAAGGTTTTGAAGAATTTTTATTTTTTTTTATTTTGCTTGACTCAGGTGCTTTTGGCTTTCTGTTTGACCTTTGCAACTTCTCTTGGTTGGTGTTGTTGACGTAGTGATGATGTCTCTGCTGTTTAGTATGGTGAGGTCGAGGATTTTTGTGGGTTGTAGGAAATGTTGTGAGTGTTGTAAAGCCTCGTTTTTGGTGTCAGAGTTTTCGTTTTCGGTGTTTATGATTTGAAAGTTTTTTTT
>BOPN01000088.1:485271-487771 GCA_017312705.2 Penaeus japonicus
TCCACAGTTCCACAGCCCATTAGAACAGGCTAATTTGTTACTAGATCAGTGGGTCAGAGCCTCTCAGCTGACTTCACTTCCACAAAGAATAAGAGATAAATTTAACAACACGAAAATAAATAGGAATTTTAACATTGCCATAGCCTGTTCTGCCATCGACCCCTCCAACTTTACCGAAATAACTGAGTGGGAATTAAATAATGCACTTCGCAAGGGTAAGGCGACCGCCCCAGGCGAGGATGGCATCACTTATAGTGTACTTCGGCTCATTGCTCAGGTACCAGGTAACCCACTCTTACATCTTTACAGACTAAGCTTATCCCAAGGAATACTCCCAAGCTCCTGGACTCAAAGCTTAATCATTCCCATACCCAAACCGAACTCTGATAAGTACCGACCCGTCTCATTGACCTCATGTTTATGCAAAGTACTTGAGAGAATTATCTTGAGCAGACTCATATATCGCATACATGCCAAGTTATCTCCAATGGATTCCTCCCAGGACGTAGCACTCAGCACTGCTTTGCAGAGTACTTGACAAATTCTCAGCAAGGCATGCAAACTGTATTTCTTGATCTTAAATCTGCCTTTGATATTGCAAACAGAGACCTTATCCTTGGGCAACTGGCTACCTTTGGTATTCAAGGTAAACTTATAATGTAGATTCAGATGTATTTATCAAACCGATCAGCTCATGTTCTCTTCAGGGGAATCAAAAGTTCATACTATAAAATGTTTGAGCTTGGCACACCCCAGGGGGGCGTACTTAGCCCCATGCTACTTAACATTCTAATGCACAGACTATTAAGCAATACACCACTTGAGGGCAGTGATTCCATTATTTGTTATGTTGATGACATCTGCATTAAATCCTCACCCGAGGATAGAATGCAACAGATTCTTAATGTACTATCCGCAAAAACTACTGTGTGTGTGTTTGATAATCTGTTGATAAAACCAAGGCACTCAATCCTCTTACATTGAGCTAGATCTCTGCCACAAATACAAGTATCTCGGGGTGACTGTTAACGGCACAGAACTCATTATGAACCTAAAGAAAAGACTGTGGGTGCGGCTGAAGCCACTCAAGACTCTTGTTAGCAGAGAACATGGTGTCAATGTTAACATTGCAAGACTCTTTTACTTATCATACATACGGTCAGTCGTAGATTACCATGCCTTACACCTTATATCATTTAGGGAATCAGAGTTAACTTGTCTAGAAATTGTACAGAATGCAGCCATGAGGATCATTCTCGGGCTCGGATTGTGAACATGAGAAAGGAACTCAACTTGCCATCTATTTATGAAAGAATATCACACATTAATTAATACGATATTCGGTGTCAAAGCAATTAAAGAACCGCTCTGTATTACAGAGTTCCAAAGGCAACTTTAACATAAGATAGAGAATCCAACTTTGCATAACAATACCAAGTCACACTCAAATTCATGGTTGCAAGTGACATACAAATCCATACACCAATTAAATATGTCCTTGAGTAGGTTCCCATATGGACGTTCTATTCCACCGTGGAAAATGTCAACACTGAACGTATTTTATGCTAATGTCCCTAAAATGACACAGTTTCACCAGCTGTACTTAAGCAACACGCCCTTGCAACCATTAATGAGCACCTTGAAACTCTGAATAATAACTATAAGTGCTACACTAATGGATCCTTACAGTGTGGAAGCAGAGCAGGATGTGCTTATGTTGTATATAAAAACAATATTTTGCAGCACCAAGATTGTAGGAGGGTTCATGACTGGGCGAGCACTACGCAAACTGAGTTGGCAGGAATACTCATAGCCACAGACTTTCTGTTAACTCAAGGCTCAGGAGTAATTTTCTGCGACTCTCGCTAAACATGATCGTGCTGATCGCCTAGCAAGGGCAGCATGTGATATGCAAATTGTGGATATAGACTTTGGCATACCTCTTGCTAGGATCTCATATATAATAAGAACCTCCAATAGGGAGGATTTGATGGAGCTAACAAGCTCTCAAAGACCTGAAAGCTGTAGTATGAACTATTTTGACCAGTTTTCGCAGGAGAGATTCATTTATGGTTCATATAGGACAAGAACAAGACAATGTGATATTGTGACTGCAAGAATTAGACTTGGATACAGAATGTATTGGCAGGTCAGTTCAGAATGCAATGTAGAAGAAACTAAATGCAGACTTTGCAACGAAGAGTATAAACAAACACTTGAACATCATATATCAGAGTGTCATATGATACAGCCTTTCAGGCTATCTAACATGAGGTATGCAGAATTATGTAATTATTTCATATCATCAGCTGTACTAGAAAATATAATTATGCTATATCCGAAATTCAGTATGTGATATCCTATTACAACATTTATCAAATGTCTAGTCACAGTTGATGTACTAGAGAATATAATCATGTTATTACCTTAATTTGTAATACAATGTTAGCAATAATGTCATGACTCAACATCAATGTATCAAAGCTTGCCCATGCCTGTG
>BOPN01000088.1:492771-495271 GCA_017312705.2 Penaeus japonicus
GTTATTATCATTATCATTGTTATTGTTATTATCATTATTATAATGATTGTTATTATTCACATCATTATTGTTGTTATCATTATCATTATTATTATTAGAATGATTATTCTTATCTTATTATTGTTATTTTTATCATCATCATTATTATTTTCATCACTATTATCATTTTTATATCAATATTGTTACTGTTGTTGTTATTGTTATTATTATTATCATTAGTATTTTCATTATTATCCTTCTTACTATTATCATCATTATTATTGTTGTTATTGATATTGTTATTATCATTAACATTATTGTTGTTATTGATGTTGTTATTATCATTATCATTATTGTTATTATTGATATTGTTATTATCATTATCATTATTGTTGTTATTGATGTTGTTATTATCATTATCATTATTGTTGTTATTGATATCGTTATTATCATTATTGTTGTTATTGATATTGTTATTATCATTACCATTATTGTTGTTATTGATATCGTTATTATCATTATCATTATTGTTGCTATTGATATTGTTATTATCATTATCATTATTGTTGCTATTGATATTGTTATTATCATTATCATTATTGTTGTTATTGATATTGTTATTATCATTATTGTTGTTATTGATATTGTTATTATCATTATCATTATTGTTGTTATTGATATCGTTATTATCATTATCATTATTGTTGCTATTGATATTGTTATTATCATTATCATTATTGTTGTTATTGATATTGTTATTATCATTATCATTATTGTTGTTATTGTTATTATCATTATCATTATTGTTGTTATTGATATTGTTATCATCATTATCATCATTGTTGTTATTGATATTGTTATTACCATTATCATTATTGTTGTTATTACAGCTGGCTCCTGTCACTGCACCATAACTACCTCGATGGGCGTGGCACAGCGACACACGAAATACAGCCAAGAAAGTCGACCACGCCCATCTCATCAGTCGCCGGATAATTCACCAGAACAGCAAAATTATCCGGTGTGCAAGGATTCTATGGTACGATCGCCGGATAATGTTCGCTCTTCTCCAGGAACCGAATCCGAAGGAGGTGGAGCGAAGGAATCCACTCTTGCGGCATTTGCAATCGTAGCTGTTGCAAGTCCCGCTGCATCGCGATCCAAGATGCAATTTTAACTGCAACTTTGAAGGACCGTCATTGCCCTGTTCAGCCAATAAGAAGCACGCTCTCAGATTTTTTTTTTTTTTTTTTTTTGGTAAACATGAAATACTGGAATGAAAGATTTCTGCTGAACGAACGCAGAAACCTTTAAAAAAAAGAGGCGTGTTTCTTAGAATGTCTGATTAGTTCTGAGCTTTTTTGAAAAGAGGGGGAAGGTGAGAGGATATCTCCCTTTAAAGTGTGATTAAATTCAAAATCCCAATTATTACAATTATCCCAATTATCCCAATTGTCATTCGCCTTACCTTCGCCCCGACCTTTGCTTAGTTTTGGCGATATAGTTAGATAGATAGATAGATAGATAGATGGATATTTTTTATCTATTTATTTTTATTTATTTATTTATTATTATTTTTTTAACTACATCTTGGTTTGATTCACATTGTACATATATAATTATTCTCCGAGAGAGCCCGTAAGAGCGTAGCATTTTTACAAAATTATTCCTGAGTGTTTTTACTTCCAAATTAATAAATTTACAACAGGGATGAATCATCACAAAAGTAGCACAAAAATCAAACGCCACAAATTATTTCAATGGATTAGTCGCAACTTCCCTTCAATTGCAACCAAAAAAACACGGGTTGCGACGCCTCTCAACATCTCCAAATTCCGCCCACAAGTCCATTTCGAAAACTCCCTTCCATCAAGTGAGTGAAAGCCCCAAGATGTTTCCCTTGCACGGACTGAGGAAGTGTGTCCGCCAGGTCATGTTGCACCGTGCAATGACCTCAGCCGTGAAACGCTCAATGCAACTGTCTATGACCTATCTTCTGAGGATACGTCAGAACTGTGAATGATATGTAGATGTTGCAGAGATGTTTTGCATGATAAGCGCGCTATCTTGAGTTGACATGTTGCATATGGGGAGGGGGGGACGTGTTATATGTATGTACGTCAGAACTGTGAACGATATGTAGATGTTGCAGAGATGTTTTGCATGATAAGCGCGTTATCTTGACTTGACATGTTGCATATGGGGGGGGGGGGGGGGGGGACGTGTTATATGTATGTATGACGTGTTTCCTGTCCACGTCATTTGCAATGTATGTTTATAAGATCACTCAGTAGGTGATATGTTGCAAATTGAAAGTAACTTTGAGGGGAAATCAGTGCATGGATTTGTGGTAGTAGTAGTGGTCATAATAGAAGTAATATTAGTAGTACTAGTTATGATAATTATAAAGACGAAAATTGATAATGATGATGATGATGATGATGATGACACTGATGATGATGGTAATGATAATGTTAATATTGATAATGATAATGACAATAATTATGATAATCATACTGAT
>BOPN01000088.1:510271-512771 GCA_017312705.2 Penaeus japonicus
TCTCTCTGTCTCTGTCTTTCTTTTTCTCTCTCTCTCTGTCTCTCTCTCTCTCTCTCTCTGTCTTTATCTCTCTCTCTCTCTCTCTCTCTCTCTCTCTCTCTCTCTCTCTCTCTCTCTCTCTCTCTCTCTCTCTCTCTCTCTCTCTCTCTCTCTGTCACATACACTCACAGCCTCTTTCTTTCTCTGTCTTTCTCTCTCTCTCTCTCTCTGTCTCTCTTTCTCTCTGTCTTTATCTCTCTCTCTCTCTCTCTCTCTCTCTCTCTCTCTCTCTCTCTCACTCTCTCTCGATCTGCACAAACGCGGATAAGATTACACACAGCTATATGCCTATAATACAAAATGAACTTGTGGCTAGGGATAGCTTATCAAATTCCAGCATTTTTAATTCAACTTAGCTGTCAAACATGAAAAAATATGACACACACACACACACACATACACACACACACACACACACACACACACACACACACACACACACACACACACACACACACACACACACACACACACACACACACACACACACACACACACACACACACACACACACACACATATATATATATATATATATATATATATATATATATATATATATATATAAATATATATATATATACATATATATGTATGTGTGTGTGTGTAGGTGTATGTGTGTGTAGATAAACATAAACATATATACATACATACATACATATATATATATATATATATATATATATATATATATATATATATATATATATATATATATATATATATATATATATATACAGAGAGAGAGAGAGAGAGAGAGAGAGAAGGAGAGAGAAGAAGAGAGAGAAGGAAGAAAGGGGAAAGAGAGAGAGAGAGATAGAGATAGATAGACAGATAGATAGATAGATAGATAGATAGATAGATAGATAGATAGAGAGAGAGAGAGAGAGAGAGAGAGAGAGAGAGAGGAGAGAGAGGAAAGCAGAGGAGAGAGAGAAAGAGAAGATGAATAGAGATAGAGAGACCTGACAACCTAGAGGCGCGAAGATGAAGATAGACACCAGTGTAGCCAAAGAGGTAATGAACTTGCGGTCTGGGAAGACCAAGATGCGTCTGGAATCTCTAATAAAAATAGGCGACTGTCAGGTCAAACAGATGACCTTTCTTGCGGTGCTGGGAAGAGGGGGAGAGGATGGAGGGGGAAGAAGGGGAGAGGATGGGGGGAGAGGATGGAGGGGATGGAGAGGGAAGAAGGGGAGAGGATGGAGGGGGAGGAAGGGGAGAGGGTGGAGAGGGAAGAAGGGGAGGGGATTGGAGAGGGAAGAAGGGAGAGGGATGGAGGGAGGAAGGGGAAAGAGGATGAGGGAGAAGGGGAGAGGATGGAGAGGGAAGAAGGGGAGTGGATGAAGAGGGAGGAAAGAGAAGAAGGGGAGAGGATGGAAAGAGAAGAAGGGGAGAGGATGGAGAGAGGGGAAGAAGGGGAAGGATGGAGGGGGAGGGAAAGGGGAGAGGATGGAGGGGAGAAAGAGGGGGGAGAGGATGGAGAGGGAGAAGGAAGAGGATGGAGGGGGAGGAAGGGGAGAGGATGGAGAGGGAGGAAGGGGAGAGGGATGGAGGGGAGGAAGAGGGGAGAGGATGGAGGGGGAGGGAGGGGGAGGGGTGGAGGGGGAGGAAGGGGAGAGGATGGAGGGGGAGGAAGGGGAGAGGAGATGGAGGGGAGAGGAAGGGGAGAGTGGAGAGGGGAGAAAGGGAGAGGATGGAGAGGGAAGGAGAGGAGAGAGAGGATGGAGGGGAGGAAAGGGGAGAGAGTGGAGAGGGAAGAAGAGGGAGAGGATGGAGAAGGGAGGAAGGGGAAGGAGATGGAGAGGGAGGAAGGGAGAGGATGAGGAGAAGGAGGAAGGGGAAGAATGGAGAGGGAAGAAGGAGAGGATGGAGGGGGAGGAAGGGGGAGAGGATGGAGGGAGGAAGGGGGAGAGACGGAGGGAGGAGAAGGGGAGAGGATGGAGGGGGAGGGAAGGAAGAGGATGGAGAGAGGAAGGAGAGGAAGGATGGTGGGGAAGGAGAGAGGATGGAGAGGGAGGGAAGGGGAGAGGATGGGAGGGGAGGGAAGGGGAGAGGATGGAGGGAGGAAGGGGAGAGGATGGAGAGGAGGAAGGGGGAGAGAGGATGGAGAGGGAAGTAGGGGAGTGGATGGAGGGGGAGGAAGGGGAGAGGATGGAGAGGGAGGAAAGGGAGAGGATGGAGGGGGAGGAAGGGGAGAGGATGGAGGGGGAGGAAGGGGAGAGAGGATGGAGGGAAGGGGAGAAGATGGAGGGAAGAAGGGGAGAGGATGGAGGGGAAGAAGGGGAGAGGATGGAGAGGGAAGAAGGGAGAGGAAGGAGAAGGAAGAAGGGGAGAGAGGATGGAAAGGGAGGAAGGGAGAGGAGGATGGAGAGGGAGGAAGGGGGAGAGGATGGAGGGAGGAAGGGGGAGAGGATATAGGGGGAGGAAGGGGAGAGGATGGAGAGGGAAGAAGGGGAGA
>BOPN01000088.1:570271-575271 GCA_017312705.2 Penaeus japonicus
ATTCTCACTACACTAATAATATCATAATTGGACATGACATCCAAATAACTCAACGATAATAATATAATTCGACAACAAAAGAGTGGGTTAAAGGAGGGAAAAAGAGGCAAATAACATTGAAAATAAGAAAATGAAAAGGGAAATTGTTATGAATATTGCTGGGCTAGAAACCGAAAGGCAAGTTTGGTAATAGCGAAGAGGCAGAGGTCCCTTCGGGCATTAAACTGAGATTAAGATAAATGTCTGGAAATGCCGTAATGAGCCTCGAGACCCGGTGGTGCTGGGAGGCGAGGCAGTAAAAGGCCTTTTTTTTTTTTTTTTTCATTTACTTTATTTTATTAGTTGTGAATTGCTTCTGCGTTTCAAGTAGATGGGGAGTTGACGAGCACTTGTGTGTGTGTGTGTGTTACGTTTGCATGTATATATATAATATATATATATGTATATATATATATTTACACTTCTGTGTGTGTGTATATATATATATATATATACATATATATACATATGTACATTTATAAATACATACATATAAATTTACACATATGTATATATATGTATATATACACATATATATACTTATATATATATATATATATATATATATATATATATATATATATTTATATACATACTTATATATATGTATATATATACATATACATACATACATATATATATATATATATATGTATATATATATAGATGTATATATATTTATTCATATATATACATATATACATATATATATATATATATATATATATATATATATATATGTATAAATGCATATACATATACATCACATATTTCTCTACATATATATATGAATATATATAAATTTACTTTTATGTATATCATATATATACATATACATATACATATCTCCCTTTTTATCTCTGGCTTCCATTCACTGCAAATCATTCGCTTTCCTTTGATTGCACACAGTGACTAAAAATGTTGAAGAAGGAGTTTTGGCTCTGGTAGTGGCAGGATAGGTAGGGGATGGGGCGATGGGGGGATGGGGGGGAATATAGGTCATGGGTCTACTTGGTAACGGGTAGAAGGTATGGGAGGGGATGGTTCGGAGGGGGGGGGGTGTCCAACGGCGTTCTGCTAAAGGCAATTCGAATTGGAAACTTACGAAAGCTGGTTGATCGTTGGTGGGAGGGGGGGTGGAGGGGGTGAGGGGGTGTAGGGGTTTGGATAGACGTTGGTTGGGGGTATGGGGGTGGGGGGGGGAGGGTGTTGGAAACAAGTCGGCTGTGGTAGAAGTGGTCTTGGGAAGTTTCCTGTGACAAGTTCTCCCCTTCAATATTCCTGTTTCTGTCGTAGTGGCACGAGGCTATGCCACGCCCCATGCCTCCTAATGCCACATTCCACGAGACAATTGTACGAGCACTAGACAGTAGTTACCTCCCCCGACCCTTAAACAACCTTAACGACTGTCTCCACCTCAACCTGGGCGATGAGGTACAGGGGGGGGGGGGGGGGTCCTGACACGCTCTCTCTCTCTCTCTGGGTAGCCACGGTACACAGACTTCCTTTGGCAGACGCCGATAGCAGACTGAGTTTGGGGGCCGCCATGGGTTTTCGGTGGATTTTGGGACCCGTTGCCACGTACCGTCGTACCCCGCCTGATGCCGTGTACCGTATGGCGGAGTCTGATGCCTCTCCTCCACATAGGTTATGTACCCACTCCTTTATGTGCTTCGGAAAACCTCAGCGTCTTGTGCTCCCGAGAAAATGAGGTAGTAAGAGAGAGAGAGAGAGAGAGAGAGAGAGAGAGAGAGAGAGAGAGAGAGAGAGAGAGAGAGAGAGAGAGAGAGAGAGAGAGAGAGAGAGAGAGAGAGTGAGAGTGAGAGTGAGTGAGTGAGAAAGAGAGAAAGAGAAAAAGAGTGAGTGAGAGAGAAAGAGAAAGAGAAAGAGAGAGAGAGAGAGATAGAAAGAGAGAAAGTGAAAAAGAGATACAGGCTGAAATAAAGAGAAAGAAAGAGAGAGAGCGTGAGAATGAGAGAAAGAGAGAGAGAGAGAGAGAGAGAGAGAGAGAGCTAAGCAACACTTGCTTCTTCCGTGCATAGTGTTTGTGTATTGTCCCGTTTATTGTGTCCCCTGTACAGTGTCCCATGTATAGTGTTCTGTGTTTGGTACTTAATGTTCTATTTGTTTTATGTTTAACTTTATTTGTGTCCTGTTTTAGAATGTTTAACTTAATTCGCGTTCTGTTTTGTTTTATGTAGTCTGAGTTGTTTTGTTTATCGTATTTTACTGTATTTGTCGTTTTATTAAGTTTTAGTTAATAATGAATCATTTAAAGAAAGCGTGTTTTTTTTATATCCTAATGACTGATGCTACCCAAAGCCTCCAAGACACCTACCGATATTAAATTATTCGGGATAATATGATAATATCCCGTGGTGGCAGCGACTAACTCTGTGTCTAGTTTTGCGAGTCGTTGAGTGACAAGACTGTGTGTATGGGGGGGGGGGGATCATATATCCTCCCCTGAGCCTTTCGTGGATTGAAGGTTGCAATTAAGGTTGCAATCCGGAGAGCCTCTCACTCAGCCGTGCGACATAGTTTGTCCACAAAAAGAATTCAAGGTGAGTTTTTTTGTTTTTGTGTTTTTGTTTTTGTTTCTGTGTTCGTTGTTGCAAACATTTTATTCCGACAGCAGCCGTTGTGTGAACTTTGACATTCGTGACCCTTTTATTATATTGCCCTGTTGTTTTGGGTTTCCTGAAGTCTATCAAATTGATGAATATATTGTGTACCTAGTTAGTCTTTGGTAGAGTTTTGTAATTGTATCACAAAGGGCCATTCCCCATGTTTTTTTTTTTTTTTTTTTTTTTTTTTTCGTTTTTTTTTACACTGAATTATTCGTTCAGCACTACCGTTACACTAACGAATTGATAAATTGCTTTATATCATCTATGTCTTCATCACTGTCAGGGTTTTTATGATTGCTGCAATAATCACCACGGTTAATTTCCCTCACGTTTTGATTGGCTGTCATCCTTGCGCTGTGATTGGTGGGAATTAACTGTTTTCTTTGTTTATCCTAATTAAAGGGGAGACTAGGGTAAATTCTAAAATATTACGATAACGCTCTTTCATTGATTATGAACGATGTATACGTCATCGACTGTTATTTGTTTTGCGGGAGTAACAGACGAATTTCCGTAGAGTTACTGTCTTGATTACGAGCTCTCGCTCTCTTTCTCTCTCTCTGTCTCTCTCTTTCTCTTTCTCTTTCTCTCTCTTTCTCTTTCTCTCTTTCTCTCTGTGTGTCTCTCTTTCCCTTTCTCTCTATCTATCTATCTCTCTATCTATCTTTCTATCTAATCTCTCTCTCTCTCTCTCTCTCTCTCTCTCTCTCTCTCTCTCTCTCTCTCTCTCTCTCTCTCTCTCTCTCTCTCTCTCTCTCTCTCTCTCTCTCTCTCCCTCAGTCTTTTTCTCTTTCTCTGTCTTTTTCGCTTTCTCTGTATTTTTCTCTTTCTCTTTTCCTTTTCCTCTCCCTCTTCCTCTCCCTCTTCCTCTCCCTCTCCTTCTCCTTCTCCCTCTCCCTCTCCCTCTCCCTCTCCCTCTCCCTCTCCCTTTTCCTCTCCCTCTCCGTCTCCCTCTTCCTCTTCCTCTTCCTCTCTCTCTCCTTCTCCCTCTCCCTCTCCCTCTCCCTCTCCCTCGTTAGTACTCAAGGTTGGTTTACTACCCTTTCTTGGATTACTACCTTATGGATCTTCGTAAGGGTTTGTTTACAGACATTTATGCTCCTGAACATTTGCTCATAAGGCCATAATTATTCTGGATTACATTTTATATGAGCGATCAAACAGTATCAGTAGCTCATTTGGGGCAGAAATCATTCCCAGATTGCGACATGGGATATGTCTTCTATTTGTGTTTTATTTTATTTATTTGTGATTGTATGATATATACAAAATGCACTTGTAACTTATAGTTTGTCCTTTATTACTGTGATTGAATATAAATATGATATAAATTCTGAATGGGGTAAAAGCTAACAAATACAATTAAATCCTGAAGTCCATAACATGGAAAAAGAGAAAGAAAGAAAAAAATACATATACACTATAATTAACTAATAACACTATAATTCTTGAAACAAGGCCATATATATATATATATATATATATATATATATATATACATATATATACATATATATATAACCTTCACTTTCTTTATTCCTCCCTCGCTCCCCCTTTTTATCCAATCCCTCTCTCCTCTCCATCCCTATCATGTCTCTCCTTCTCCATCAACCGTACTTTCTTCCTTCCTCTACCTCCCTCTCCACTTCCCCCCCCTTCTTAGACACCGAATGGGAGGTGGCAGTAAGAACGCTACTATTTTTTTTACACAAACTTTGAGTAAGTCTGAAAGATGTCGAAACAGAACGAAAGCAAAAGGAAAAGGAAGGACTTACGAGTGAATAGCACCTCAAGGACTACGGAAAAAAGCTACGGTAGTTAAGTGCAGCTGTAGGGGGGAGGGGAGGGGGAAGGGGGGGGGTGCTATTTCCTAAAGAGAACCTGGGTACGAAAAACGCCGTAACCTAGGACAAGAATCGTCTTTCAATCCAAGGTCAAAAAAAAAAAAAAAAAAAAAAAAAAAAAAAAAAAACAAGAACACGATGAAGCACTAGGAATTCGGAATGCGCCTTGGCATACCACCTCCTTAGATACGGGGAGGGGGAGGGGGTAGGGGTGGGAGGCATTGGATTCTCCCCTGATTTCGTTTAGTACCTCAAAATGCTCAACTTTTTGAGCGATGACGGAGAGGTGACAAAGCACTTATGGACATCAAATATGGCTAGACTCGGATATCTATACCTATCTATCAATCTCTCTCTCTCTCTCTCTCTCTCTCTCTCTCTCTCTATATATATATATATATATATATATATATATATATATATATATATATATATATATATATACATATATGGACATGAAATATGGCTAGACTCGGATATCTTTACC
>BOPN01000088.1:582771-585271 GCA_017312705.2 Penaeus japonicus
ACACTATTATAAACCGTTCTAGCATTAAGTGCTTCCCCTAATTGAGTTCTAGATTTCAGACTCAGGAATAGATGAATATAGTCTCGAGTGAATTCTCTTGTGTATTCATTCATAAGATGACTAAGATGAATATGCAATAAAGAGGCATTCAGCGGTTATGGAACGCGATGTAAATATTATTGCAATCATTATGGTTGTTAGTTTTGATCAATAAACACTATCAATCTCAACTTCATTAGTGTATTTGTCAACAAGATTCTTTTGATTATTATTTTAAGTTTCTTGTATCATTGAAATCATTATTGTTATCCTTATCACTATTATTATCGTTATTGTCCATATTATCATGGTGCTTATCACTCACATTATTATTACTATTCTAGTTATTTTTAACGTTATCATCATTACTATTTTTACTATCATTGTTATTATTATTATTGCAATTATCATTATTATTGTTATCATCATCATTATCATTACGATCATCACTATTATGAATGTCAGTATTATTATCATCATCATTATTATCATTATCATTACGATCATTGTTATCATTACGATCATTGTTATTATTGATATAAATTTTATTACCATAATTATTGTTATTGTTATCATTATCATTATTACTATTTTTATAGTTAGTAATAATGCTATCCTTACTGTTATCATTATTGCTATTACTGTTATTATAATCTTTATAATATCATTGTTATAATCATCATCATTTTCATGAACATTACCAGTATTGGCCTCATCACAGTGTGAGTATCATCACTACTATCATAATTTGCCGTTATTGCAAACATCGTCCTTATATTGTTAATAATAAAATTGAAGACACAATTATCATTATTACCATTCGTTCTCGTTATCATTAATGTTAATATTAAGAAACAAACAATCATTACTATCATTAATATTACTTTAATAATTATTGTTGATATCTTTATATTAACAGTAACATTCTTTATTATTGTAACTACTATCATTAATAGAATTATCAACGTTGCTAATGGAGTCAGTAATGATGTTCTTACTCTTGTTTTCATTATCACCATTAAATTTATTATCAGCCTTCATATCATCATCATCGTCACCATAGTCAGAGTCTTCGTTTTCATCGTCATTACTATAACATTCACAATAAATATCACCATCCACTTCTCAACAACAACCCTCAACCACTTTTCACCATATCCTACCATTTTATTCATATCACCATATCCCACAATTCTCTTCATATCACCATACCCCACCATCCCACCGCCCTACCACCCCAACCCTATCACTATACCCCATCATTCTATCAAAGTCACCATATCCCACCAACCAATCTATCACCATCCACCAGCTCTCACCATATCCCACCAACCAATCTATCACCATCCACCAGCCCTCACCATATCCCACCAACCAATCTATCACCATCCACCAACCCTCACCATATCCCATAATGCTATCAATCTATCATTTTCTAATTTCCTGTCGGCTCGAAGACCTTTCAAAAGTCATATAAATATTCCGTTAACGGTCCTCTCATCAATCTAATTAATCACCTCTAAGGCGCTTTATGATGTCAGATTTCCTTGGCCGATTCAAAAGCTATCAACATTTTGCCGCGAGGGATATTAGTGACTGACTTTGCTGGCTGGAGATTTGTCGAAATCGATTTTTAATTCATTTGATTTGTCTCATAAAGACGTTGATACTGAGGTCATTTTAGTGGTAGTAGTATTAGCCGTAATAGTAGTTGTTGTAAAGTGTTAGTTGTGGTAGTGGTAGTAGTAATAATAGTTTTAGTAGTAGTTGTACTAAGAGTAATAGTAGTAGTAGTAGCAATAGTAGTGGTAGTTGTTGTAGTAGTAGTAGTAGAAGCAGCAGCAGTAGTAATATCAGCAGTAGTTGTGGTTCTAGTAGTTATAACAGAAGCAGCAGTAGTAGTAGTAATTGTTGTAGGGGTAATAGTAGTAGTAGTAGTAGTAGTGGCAGTAGTAGCAATAGTAATAGTAATGGTAGTAATAGTAGTAGTAGTAGTAACAGTAGTAGTAATAACAGTAGTCGTAGTAACAGGAAAAAATGTAAAAGAACTATTAGAAGTAGCACTAATAGCAGAATAGAATCAGAAATAGCAGTCGCGGCAGAAATACTTTTTTCATGATTTTTGTTGCACCGCTGTTATGATCGTCAGCATCATTATAATTATTCAATTTCAATTTGCTATTATTTCGAAAGAGCTCGCTCAGCAGACAGGAAATCCATCGACCTCGTAGCCAGTATCATAACTTCCTATTTAATTTATTCAAACATCCTGTCTTCTTTGTGAAAGATCTATCTTTTTTCCAATTTCCCAATAACAACCAAGTTTAATGAAGCCGCACCAGCTAACTATGTATTTGTCTTCATTACAAAGCTAATAAAATCGTTTACCTTCGTTAAAGATTAAGAGAAAATCCGAGAAGAAAAAGGTCCTCCATTTTCTCTCTTAATGAGGATGAGAAAG
>BOPN01000088.1:587771-590271 GCA_017312705.2 Penaeus japonicus
ATATATATATATATATAGATACATATATATATATATATATATATATATATATATATATATATATATATATATATATGTATATTATATGTATATTCATAAAAAAAAATATATATATATACATATATATATATGAATATACATATACATACATACATATATATATATATATATATATATATATATATATATATATATATATATATATATATATATATATATATGTATATATATGCATATATATATGTGTATGTATTAATATTTACATATATATATATATATATATATATATATATGTAAATATTAATACATACACATATGTATATGCATATATATACATATATATACATATATATATATATATATATATATATATATATATATATATATATATATATATATATATATATATACATATAGAGAGAGAGAAGAGAGAGAGAGAGAGACAGAGTGAGAGCGAGAGAGATATAGAGATAGAGAGAGAGAGACAGATAGAGAGACAGAGAAAGAGAAAAATAGATAAATAGATATAGGGAGATAGAGATAGGGAGTAAAATAGATAGACAGATAGATAGATGAGAGAGAGAGAGAGAGAGAGAGAGAGAGAGAGAGAGAGAGAGAGAGAGAGAGAGAGAGAGAGAGAGAAAGAAAGAAAGAGAGCGAGCGAGAGAGAGAGAGAGACAGATAGATAGATAGAGAGAGAGAAGAGAAAGAGAGAGAGAGAGAGAGAAAGAGAGAAAGAAAGAAAGAGAGCGAGAGCGTTGCCAGTTCCAACCGCTCCCTGCGCGTCCTCATTTTATTCCTGGCCAATTGGACGTGGCTTTGTGTCAAATATAATGGGCCTAGTAACTAATGGGTCTTTTTTTTTGTCTGGGGGAAAATGGTTGCTTATCTGTTATACGTATTTGGATTGAAAATGGTTGTATGTGTGTGTGTGTGTTTGTTTGTGTGTGTGTGTGTTTGTGTGTTTATATATATGTGTGTGTGTGTTTATGTGTCTGTTTACGTGTGTGTTTACGTGTGTGTGTGTGTGTTTATATGTGCGTGTGTTTATGCGTGTGTGTGTGTATGCTTATGTGTGTGTTTATGCGTGTGTGTGTGTATGCTTATGTGTGTGTTTATGCGTGTGTGTGTTTATGTGTGTATGTGCTTATATGTGTTTTTGTGCGTGTGTGTTTATATGTGTGTGTGTTTATGTGTATGTTTGTGTGTTTATGTGTGTGTGTGTTTATGTGTATGTGTGTGTGTTTGTGTGTGTGTGTTACTAGTATCAACCAGTCATATTTACTTTTAAGTCTCAGTCAAATTAATCAGAACAGGTATACATGAGAATAAGTAACATTATATTACATGAATAAAAACTGTCGCGTTTCGATTCACTTCATCAGAGTTTTGTACAACATTTTGCAATTGAAATGTTGATGAAGATATATATATATATATATATATATATATATATATATATATATATATATATATATATATATATATATAGAAATGTGTCAATTTCACACTATGGGTTTCGGAAAATATTTAGTCTCATTTACACCTACTCTGTGTGCTTAGACGAAGAAAATTTAAAAAGGATGATGTAATTACCTCACTGCAAGGAACTTCTTTTATACTTAGCGTCCCTTACGTAAGTGATAGTAATTATAAAAAAGATTTATAAAACGAGAATGTGTAAAGAGATGGAGGAATGTGAATGCATACCTGTAAGAAAGATAGATAACAGGATTGGATTTTTTGAATTTTTGATCCATGGACATTTTTTGACTCGTGAATACTTTTAAATACTCTTAGACTTAAGGGAATGTTTAAACTCCGTTGAACAATTTTACAATTTGGCAATTTCCCGTTAAACAATTTTGCTACTTAAGAATTTCAAACAGTTTTGAACACATTTCCTTTAGTCACTTTTGAACACTTTCAGACAGATACACATACAACCTTAGACACCTGAAAAAAAAAAAAAAATATATACATTTCTGTACAATTATGTGTTGTTATACAGTATTACGATTTAACAAATATTCTTTTTTGACTAAAAATATAATATCATTACCTCTTTTGTACTCGGAGATTATGATAATCTGCATTTTTATTCATGATCATTTGAATGTAAAATATCATGACATATTTGACTCGGAATATAAGGTGCGTAGCTCTAGAACTACCGGAAGTCTGAATATTTCAGGACAAAGGGGAGATAATACCTGCATGCAATTACTTTTTGGTGAGAATGAATGGTTGTATAAACACATTCAGGCAGTACCTTCGGCAAGAGTATCAGCGAAACAGTGGTGCCACCTACGGTAAGGAGAACTTTCAAATATCTAATTTTCTGAGTGCGACGCACTGTTTCCAATGTAGTTTAGTCAAGTGTTACAAGATGATCATATTCGGGGCATTATCAAATTAGAGAAAAATATATATCAAGTATCTGCAGGTTCTTTTAATATTCTACATATATGATGCGATGATCATAACAGGCTGAATTTTG
>BOPN01000088.1:602771-607771 GCA_017312705.2 Penaeus japonicus
AAAAAAAAAGAGAGAGAAAGAAGTCAAGAGGTATTCCAGGAATATTTATAGTATACATAAAGGGAATGCCTGAATGTGCTAAGTGCCTTGAATATCCATGTGAAAAGTAACGTATAATACAAAGGAAAGAGGAACATATAGAATCTTGGTGGTGAAGAGAGTCAAGAATCTAAGAGCAAGAGTCGCTAAGACAACAGCTGTAAGGACACACACTCTCTATAGAAAGAATATGTAGAAGGGAAACAGAAAAAATGGTGAATAACTAAGCATGTGGAATTATAAGAGGACAAGAGAAAGACCGATAGTTAAAGCTAAAAGTAATGAAGATATTCAAAAGGTTAAAAAAATATAAAAGAAAAAGCCTTCAACCTGATGACAGAAGTGAATACCGAAGAAATTTTATTTGAAGAATTGAAGAGACAAAAAAATAGATAAATAAATAAATAAATAAAAGATAAAAAAAAAAATAAATGAGCTAAAATCATAATAAATAAATAAATAAAAACAGTGATAAGGGCAAAAAGTAAAGCATACGAAGGTTAGTATGAGAACACATGAAAGCCTTTCTACCGATATTTAAAAAAAAAAGGAAATATAGAATTTAAAAAAAATCAGAAAGTAAAAAAAAAAAAAAAAAAAAAGATAATAATAATAATAAAAATAAATAAATAAATAAATAAAAGATACAAATTAGTGAAAGAGACTAACCAGAAAGAAAGATTATCGTGCACACCTTCCAATGAAAATGGAAAAAGGATGCCTGGAAGATGAACAGACTGTAGAAGGGCCAATTGAGAACATCACGAACTCGGAAATAGAACAGCTAATTACGAGAATAATGACTAATGTCAGTTGGAACATCCAGAATGGCCACTGAAACTATCAAAGCATTAGATGATTCAAAGTTCAAAGTGTGTATTCGAATCATCAGAACAGGTTTCGAACACAGATAAAATGCTGGAGGGTTTTATGCTTGAGAAATAATGTTGAAGGTATGGAAAAATAATTTTATGGATTGGTTGGCTAAAGGAAGTGACTTCAGCTTTAGTTATTTCTGACATGTAATGAGGTGATAGGATGATGGGCGTAATAAACATACCATTGATGATAGGAAAATTAAGTATAGGACAGCAGAAGATAAGAGAGGGGAAATTTAAAGTCATGCATGGTATGTAATGCTAAATCTGATGTAGATAGGGAGGTGGAAGACTTGATGATGAGGGAGTGAAGCCATACGAAGATAATAAGTTAAACAAGTAAGAAGGCAATTGCAATTTCTGTTGAGCAAAGTGGCTCGTGCTAATTCAAATACGTTCTCTTATTTCTTCGTTCTTATTATCACCACCCACTTAGCTTTTCTCAACGCCCTCTGTGTACCCTCCTCTTTCTCATTTCTGTCTTTTCTTTTTTGTATTTATAAGCTAAAGACAAATATACTCTCTCAATCGATCTATTTGTCTCTCTTGTGCTCACAGTCACTCTCACATATTCGGGATAGTTAGAGTTGTGTGCGTAATAAACATTCATATCCCTTCTCATCGTCATTGTTGCTTAGTTGAAAAGGGTCGCGGGGAAATTCGAGCAAATTTTACTTATTACTTTATTGATCGTTTTACCCTTTCCCTAATGAGAAAGGGTTAAACTTTTCGTCGGTAGACTGGTTCGAGGTTTATATATCGTCAGAATTTCCATGCCATATTATGCATGCTGTGGTAATTATAGCGACATAGCCAATGATGTATTTTAATTTGTAAGACCTGATTTATTATCTAATATTCATTTGATATCGAGATATTTAACGAAATGTTATGCAACAAATGCCGTACAACAACTCCCCTAGTCTCAGCCCTCAGACCTCTTCATCGTTCACTTATCTGATCAACCGACAAAGGCTGCAGTGTTTATTTTCTAGAGAAACGTATCCGCATGCACTGTGTGTGTGTGTATGTGTGCGTGTGTGTGTGTGTGTGCGTGTGCGTGTGCGTGTGCATGTGTGTGTGTGTGTGCGTGTGTGTGTGTGTTTGTTGTTTTGTGTCTGTGTTGATCATGTTTGTTATTACGTCATGAAAAAATATGTTCAGCATTAATTCAGGATGGGGAAATTTGTATCCAATATGACATAACACATTGTATCTAATATGATATAACACGATGATATGATGATGACAATGATGATGACAATTATAATTTGTAAAAACTGATAATGAAAAGGATATCAATGTCGATGATGATGATAATGATCGGAATATTAAAGATTATGATAACGATAATGCTTAATGATGATATAAGTGATAATGCTAATAATGATGATAGTTAACTAATAGAAATAACAAAAATGCTACCAATAATAACATTGACAATAGAACTCTTAATGATTATGATAGCAAGCCCCCTCCCCCCAAAAAAATGGGGGGGGAGGGGACGAAACTGAGTGAGCTATTGCTCGATTGAATGTCAATTGCATAAGTGAAGGTTTTAATGATCATATATTCACTTATATGCATGCATATACATACGTTATATCGATATCAGCAACATCTAAATAATTATGAGAAGGATGATGATAATGATGATAATAATGATGATGATGGCGATAAAAAGGAAAAGGAGAAAGAGGGGGATAATAATGATAGTGATGATGATGCTGTTGATGATGATAAGGATAAAAATCGTAATAGTGATAGAGGTAATGGTAATTATGATGAAGAAAAAGTAAAAAACAAAACAAAAACACAAGTATGAAGGTAAGGGCAAAACAAGATGATAATGAGGAGGTAAAAAAATAGATAAAAAATCAACGGCTTTATGTATGGGACGCGAACTTGGGGCACTTTATTAGAAGACTTGCACGAAACTGAGTGAGCTATTGCTCGATTGAATATTAAATGTATAAGTGAAGGCTTTAGTGATCATATACATGCATACAAGTTTGGGATTATATATATATATATATATATATATATATATATACATATATATATATATATATATATATATATATATATATACATTTCTTTTCTTCTTCTTTCTTTCTTTATTTTTCTTTATTTTTTTTTTTTTTTTATTATCTTAAGATTTTATTTTTCTTTATGCCCGAGGTAAATATCATATTTCTGGATACTTCCCATAATGTTCGCATGGCAGGATTTTTCACATCTTATTTATCTATTGAAAAAAAAAAAAAACTCTGAAGTGAAAATTTTCGGTTGTTCGTGACAGTGTTGGGAATTTGTTTCATAAAAAAAAAAAAAAAAAAATCAGCTTAGGATACATGACAAGAATTTCAGCACATTTTCAACCGTACAATATATGACATGAAAAAAAAAAAAAAAATCGTACAACACAGACTAGGCTTGGACATGCAGCCTTTCAGCAAAGGAATTCGCTTCAGAATATCAGTTGAGCAATGTATTACATCGATGTCAAAGATAGAGTATAAAATTGTAACGGAATTCTGGAGTGAGGAGTATGTACGGCGCATTGAAAAAGAGAGAGAAAAAAAACGAGAAAAAAACGAGGAAAAAACGAGAGGAATGTGTCACAGAGGGCAGGCATATCGGGTTCATACTGTAGACAAAGTTTTTTTTTCTGGTCCTGAGTCTAACTCAACCAAACAAAGACAGACACCTAACCGAACCTAACCTAACTTAATATAAGCTTACCTGACCTAATTTAAGTTTACTTAACCTAACCTAATACAAGTTTACCTATCGTAATTTAAGCTTACTTAGCCTAGCCTAACTTGATATAAGCTTACCTGACCTAATTTAAGCTTACTTAACTTAACCTAACCTAATATAAGCTTACCTATCGTAACTAATTTAAGCTTACTTAACTTAACCTAACCTAATATAAGCTTACCTATCGTAATCTAATCTTACTTAACCTAACCTAACCTAATATAAGCTTACCTATCATAATTTAAGCTTACTTAACCTGACTTAACCAGACCTAATCTAAACAAATCGAACTAACATAACTAAACCTAATCTAACCCAATCTTAACGAACTTGAGCTACCCAAAGCAAACCAACCTAACCTAACCTATTACTGATTGTTAATTACATTACTATTTCTGATTGTATCTAAATTTGTATCACGTTATGTCCACGCATATTAAGTATATATGCTTATAAAATCGGGGGAAAAAAATTGTGAATTTGTGTGCATGATTTTATCTTTTTATATTAAGATACAGAAAGATTTCTAATGATAAATTCAGTAACTCAAAGATAGAGAAAATTACGTGGTCATGTTATTTCTGCATTGCACTTTTCCATTAACATTCGTTGCAAGGTTGTTTCCAGGAGAGAAACTTGAAACTCATTCCAGTATATAAAAAATTATATTCATGGCCATATAAGCGGGTGTTCAAGCTGATTTAAATACCAAAATGGATATGAAGAAATATTGGAATATACTAGAAGTAAAAGGTATAGACATGTAAAAATATATATTTTGAAATATTTTTTAACACAATACCAAAAATCCTTAGAGTCTTCTGATCTATAAATCTAGACATTTTGATGATTAAACTATCTAACAAAATAAAAATCAGTTGTAGAAAACGTATCTCTATTTCGTCTTCTTTTAACGTTGCCTATAGGCCACGCCCCTCCTTTATAGCGAAGAAGCTGGTTTGTCAGGTTAGGTTACTATTCATTTCTCGTGTGACTATCCCCTTATTCTGCCTTTGACTGAAGACAGCGTAGAAAAACAAACAAAATACATTTAGATAAGTTATACACATATCTCAATATCTTCGTAAAATTGGTAGGTAACTAATAAAGAAAACATCAGATTTCTATGAAATAGAAAAATCATATAGTATCAAAAACTCAAAATGAATACGGGATATTTTCTTCCTTTTTTTAATTCTATATCAGAAGAGGAGAGATGAAAGACCTAATAACTATCTTCAGAATCGTATAACTATCGACTAGAAGTTAGTTAATAACTTACTCTCAGAACTTTTAAAAAGGAATTTAACGATGTACTAA
>BOPN01000088.1:615271-617771 GCA_017312705.2 Penaeus japonicus
TTTTTTCATCATCAGTATTATCATTACCATATTTATCATTATAATATTTGTTTTCGGTATCATTATTAATCATATCATCACCATTATTAATTTCATCATTAATATCATCAGTATTATTATTGTTGTAATTATCAGGTCATTCTTTATCATAGTCCTCGTAATCATTATGAATATTAATTAATCAATCCTTACCAATTTTCACCATTGTTCTTGTTCTTGTTATTCTTAATTTTACGATCATCACCCTTATTATCATTATCAATACTAATATTACTATCATAATCATTATCATTACTAGGATTATTGTTATCAATATTATTACTATCATTATCTTTCTCGTCATAATTCCTTTTATTACTATCATCATCATGGCTGCTATCATCATTACTACTGCTACTACTGACATTATCATTAATAGGAGTAGCTGTAGTAGTAGCAGTAGTTGTTGCAGTTATAGCATTACGTGTAGTAGTAATATCGTCAATAATTTTATTACTGTTGTCATTAGTTTTATTGCAATTATCATTATTTTTATTACTAATATCATAATCATCATCATTATTATTGTTAGCATCATTCTTATCATTATTATCGTTTCTATCATAACTATCATCATCATCACCGTCGTCATTATCATCATCATCAACATTGTCTTTATCATCGTCATTATTGTCTTTATCATAATTACTATTATAATCATCATTAGTTCTGTTATCATTACCATTATTACCATCATCGTTATTACTATTATCATTATTACTATTATCATTATTACTATTGTTATGATTCCTGTTTCCATCTTTATTATCATAATCATCATTATCGTTTCTACAGATATAATTAAATTACCTCTCTACCACAATTATCAAATTATCGTCATTACTAATAGTGATATTGTTGTCATTATCATTATTATCTTAATCATGACTACCATCATCATTGCCTTTATCAATATTGTCATTATTATAATTCATCTATCTTGTCCCTATCATTATCAATGATGGTAACTACCTTATCATTAGTATCCTTATATCTTTATTAATAATAAGATTGTCATTGTTATTGTTAATATCTTTAACATATCCATCAATACCATTCAATCGCATTTTCAAATTAATTACCTTCTCCAAAGCTAATAAATGATAATAATATCACTTATTACCATAAATCCAAACTTTAATCTACCATTAAGCTTAACCATCGTAAGTATCACAGCTGAACTACACAATTAAATCAATTTTCCATCTAAAAAGGCCTACTTACCTAGTATGTAAATGAAGACTAATGCGTATGACAGGTACATGTGTCCACACTATACACACACAGTTACGCCATAAAAGACTTCTTGTTCCAAATAATCATTTTCGAGAAGAGGAGAGTAAGTTCGAGAGAGTCACTTTTCAAAAACCTTCGGGAGACGAAAACATGTCAATCCAAAAAAAAACATTCGTCACGGTAATTATAAATCGAGAAATATACCCAAAGGTAAAATTAATATTCATCTTGAAATGCCATCAGTTTGTCTCATAGAGTAATCCGATTTCTCTCTCAAGTTCGATCGACAAGAATACGAAGCCAAAAAGGGAAGAAACAAAAAAACCCGCCAAAGTCTTTTGAATGTGGGTTTGTTTACGTGAAATCGTGACTCGTGGAGCAGGAGAGAGAGCGCGGACCGTACGTCCTCCTCGGTCACCGGCTGCGCGTGGACTGACTCTCTGATTCCCGATTGCCAAGTGTAGAAATCAGCGCCGGCTTGGCTAGCTGGGACCTCGTGTGTGTGTGTGCGTGTGTGTGTGTGTGTGTGTGTGTCTGTCTGTGTGTGTGTGTATGTGTGTGTGTGTGTGTGTGTGTGTGTGTGTGTGACTGTCTGTCTGTTTGTGTGTGCGTGTGCGTGTGTGTGTGTGCGTGTGTGTGTGTGTGTGTTTTTCTGTTGATGCACGCGTAGATTGAGAGATAGATAGTTTTCTCTCTCTTTTTCTTTTTCATTTTTTTTTATTTTGTGTATCTCCGTCTGTCTGTATGGTTGTGTTTTCTTTTTCTTTCTTTCTTTCTTTCTCTCTCACTCTGTATGCTGTGTGTCTTCTCTGTCTGTTTATCTTTTTATTTTATTTTTCTTTGTATGTGTGGGGGTGTGGGCGTGTGTGTGTGTGTGTGTGTGTGTGTGTGTGTGTGTGTGTGTGTGTGTGTGTGTGTGTGTGTGTGTGTGTGCGCGTGTGTGTTCCTCTCTCTATTTTTCTCTCTTTCTTTCTATCTCTCTCCCCTTATATATATATATACATATATGTGTATATGTATAAACATACATACATATATATATATATGTATATACATATATATATATATATATATATGTATATACATATATATACATATATATTCATATATATGTATATATATATATATATATGAATGTATATATATATATATATATATATATATATATATATATATATATATATACACATTAACATATATATATATATATATGTATATATATATA
>BOPN01000088.1:622771-627771 GCA_017312705.2 Penaeus japonicus
TCTCTCTCTCTCTCTCTCCCTCCCTCCCTCTTTCTCTCTACCCCCTCACTCTCTCTCTCTCTCTCTCTCTCTCTCTCTCTCTATATATATATATATATATATATATATATATATATATATATATATACATATATATATATACATATATATATATATATATATATATATATATATATACATATATATATATACATATATATATATATATATACACACACACGCATATATATCAACCTTAAAAACAAGAATTAAATCCTTCAAAGCTACACGTGATGTCCCCCCTTTCATACGTATTAATTCAACTGTTTTGTCATGTCAGTCCTATGATATATCGCCCGTCTGGACTAAACCGATTAGGTTCGTGGAATATAAATAAATGATTTATTCTCTCTACAACTCACTGGTTTATGTACGGATAACGAGTCATGGATATAAGTATACTTCACCCAAAGGATGCATTAACATGTAGGTAATATCCTTAAATAGGGTAC
This sequence comes from Penaeus japonicus, assembly GCA_017312705.2. NCBI lineage: Eukaryota > Metazoa > Arthropoda > Malacostraca > Decapoda > Penaeidae > Penaeus > Penaeus japonicus. Next base: position 623,263 of record BOPN01000088.1, read on the forward strand.
AAGCGTCAAAAAAGGAAAAAGGAAAGAAAAGAAAAAAAAACTGAAAACAAGATATCAATGTCCAGGGCCGAGCTTGAGCCAATTCGACTGATTGGTCCCAATTGGGCCCGCGCCCTATTTTAGTGGTAGTTGCAGCAGTAGTAGTAGTAGTAATAGCAGTAGTAGTAGTAGTAGTAATGATAGCGGCAGTAGTAGTAGCAGTAGTAGTAGTAATGATAGCAGTAATATAAGTATTAGAAGTAGTAGTAATAACAGCAGTAGTAGTAGTAGTAGCAATAGTAGTAGTAATAGGAGGAGCAGCAACAATAATGGTAGTAGTAGTAGTAGTAGCAGTTGGAGTAGTAGTAGTATTGGTGGTGGTAGAAACAGCAACAGCAGTGGTGGTAGTAGTAGTAATAATAGTTGTTGTTGTTGTAGAGATAGTAGTAATAGTAGAAGTGGTAGAAGTAGTAGTAGTTTTTATTATATAATAAATAATGACAATGATACATTGAGGACAATACTTCATTTGTCCTTTCGACACGATCTATTATATAGATATTTGAGCCCAAGTGTCATTTCAACTTTGTAATCACTAAATAATATCGATTTACAGTAAGGCGCATAATCACACCATCCATTTAAGTCTACCTCTGACTAATTGAATAACAAACAGATCTAGATACCATTAGTTTGTACAGTAATTACCAGGGTGCAATTTAATAAAGTATCTATATCCAGCGAGGCAAACAGCTATTAATCCTTCTCACATATCTATAAATAATAAACCAAATAGCTATATATCTAACTAAATATCCAAGTAGCTGAAATCCATCCAACTTATTATCCATTTATTTATACATCCACAGGATTATCGTCCTTTCAGCTAAGCATCATAACATTGTTTAAGAAATAGAGAAATATTTTAGTTATAAAAAACATATCAGGTAGCGTAAATGATTGAATCATTGCTACTAGTTAAAAGTAACAATTGATAATAAAAACGATATAAATTTAACAATAAATGATAATGTATTATATGAACGCTGTTCTCTTTGCGAGACATTCACTCCGATCAACATGGCGCTCGAGTTATTTCGAAAAAAAATTCCAATTGGGGGAAAAAATAGCAAGTTAATTGACGAACGCTGCTGAGCCAAGGTCGGCCATTCATTTATAGAATTTTATATCAGCAAATTGCGAATGCAGATGCTCACCGAGAAATGTTTGTGTTGAATAAGCATTGCTGAGTCTCTCCTGAATGCAAACAGGGGAGTTCAAGTGGGGGCTCGATTCTCGTAGGGACACGGGGAGTTTTCTGAAAAAAAAAAAAAAAATCTGTCTCCCTCTCTCTCGCTCTCTTTTTCGTTTTCTCTCTCTATCGTTCGCTCTCTATTTCTCTCTCTCTCTCTCTCTTTCTCTCTATTTCTTTCTCTTTCATTCTCTTTTTTTTCTCTCTCTCTCTCTTTTCTCTTCCCCCCTCCCNCTCTCTCTCTCTCTCTCTCTCTCTCTCTCTCTCTCTCTCTCTCTTCCTCTCTCTTTCTCTCTCTCTCTCTCTCTCTCACTCTCATTATCTGTATGTCTGTGATACAATTATGTACGATTATTTTTATTTGTACTCTTTATGGACATATCTACCAACCGGTTATCTTTTACACTGAATGACAAAAAATACGATATAAACAAGTTCCCTAGAAGTTCAAGATAGGGGAAAAAATAAAAAGGAGAAAAAAAAAAAAATAACATTCACTTGGGAAAACAGATGTCGGGGGAGTTTATACCTAGATATGTCCACGTCGATATGGATGTTAAAATATTCAGTTAGATAGGCCTATCACCCATATACCTGGAGTTGAAGGGGTCCAACTCCATCTCAGGAAGGATAGTTCTGTAAAGTCTATACCTGTTTTGATGATTGTGTATACACCTACACGTAAACATGTTTAAATAAATATATATATATATATCCATCTCTCTCTCTTTCTCTTTCTCTCTCTCTCTCTCTCTCTCTTTCTCTCTCTCTCTCTCTCTCTCTCTCTCTCTCTCTCTCTCTCCCCTCTCTCTCTCTCTCTCTCTCTCTCTCTCTCTCTATATATATATATATATATATATATATATATATATATATATATATATATATATATATTCATACACATACACACCAACATAATCACACACATATATATATATATATATATATATATATATATATATATATATATATATATATATATATATATATATATATATATATATATATATATATACGTATATATATATATATATATATATATATATATATATATATATATATATATATATATATATACGTATATATATATATATATATATATATATATATATATATATATATATATATATATCTATATATATATATATACATACATGTATATATATACACACACACACAAAACTTATTCTTGACAGAGATAACACACAAAAAATCTAATCTTAGATAGAAACAGATGGAAATGGAAAGCAAGAAAAAAAGCACAAAAAAAAAAAAAAAAAAAGCGGCGCCTGACAGCTTCAAGATACTCGGCCTTTCCGCTCGAAAAGTCTAAGTGAAATTAAAGCCGAAATTTGGCGATTTAAACTACACATTTGTCATTGTTTTTTGCTTTTTAAAACATTGGAGAAACGAAAATAATAACCATCAACATTGTTTCTTCTTCTTTTCGTGTATAAAAGGATATATAAAAGGATATATAAATATATATAAAAGGATGTATAAAAGGATGTATAAACTACACATTTTTAATTGTCTTTTGCTTTTTAAAACATTGGAGAAACTAAAATAATAACTATCAACATTTTTTTCTTTTTCTTTTCGTGTATAAAAGGATAGTTGAATAGATAGATAGATCGATAGATAGACAGATACAGATATAGATATATGAATAGATATACAGATGCAGATATAGGTAGATAGATGTTCTGTGTTGGACATAATAGATCTTGGTAGTTAATTAAGTACCTAAGACAAGCTTCATAAAATCAAAATACATCATAATTGGTGCCACATACTAAGTTATAGTGTCGTGAATTATACTTCAAGTTTTTTTTTTTTTTTTTTATTATCATTCATTTTTGAAAGACGAATACAAACTCATATATTATATCTACATTCTCATTTTGTTTTGTTTATCACGACCTCGATTTGGAAAATGGAAAACAACCTCGATTTGGAAAACAACAAACAATCATATAGTGTAAATCCTAGAAAAAAAAAAAAAGAAAAAAAAGAAAGAAAGACGGAACATGCTGTCAGATTTTAATTCTCCAGATTAAATTAGATTAGATTTTTTTTTTTTTACCAAATTTATCTTTATCATATCCCTAAATATGTTACCGATATGTGAGCGGACTATCCATGAAAAATTATGATGATAGTTATGCAAAAAGTAATTTATTTTACAATTAATGGTGATTATGATCAACGTTATCATTATCATCACCATAATAATAATAGTAATAGTAATACCAATAACAAAGAGAATGTCAATGATAATAGTAATAACAATGTAACAATGATTGTAATATAGTAATGATACTGATGATAATAATAGCAATGACAAGAGAGATAATAATAATGATAAAAATAATAATGATAATAATAATCATCATGATAATAAAAATAATAGTTATAATGATGATGATGACATAATGATAATAATAATGATGATTATGATAGTGGTATTAACAAAAAAAAAATAATGATAGCAAGACAATGACAGTATGAAAGTGACGGTAATGATAATACCAACAACAAAATGCAGTAACGATAATAATGATAATGATAATTATAACAAAAAAATAATGAGAGAAGAGTGAGAGAGTGAGAGAGAGAGGGAGAGAAAGTGAATTATGTCTCATGAACGGGGAGGTATGACATGTAATCTCTCTCCTTCTCTTTCTAACTCTCTCTCTCTCTCTCTCTCTCTCTCTCTCTCCCTCTCTCTCTCTCTCTCTCTCTCTCTCTCTCTCTCTCTCTCTCTCTCTCTCTCTCTCTCTCTCTCCCTCCCTCCCTCTTTCTCTCTACCCCCTCACTCTCTCTCTCTCTCTCTCTCTCTCTCTCTCTCTATATATATATATATATATATATATATATATATATATATATATATACATATATATATATACATATATATATATATATATATATATATATATATATATACATATATATATATACATATATATATATATATACACACACACGCATATATATCAACCTTAAAAACAAGAATTAAATCCTTCAAAGCTACACGTGATGTCCCCCCTTTCATACGTATTAATTCAACTGTTTTGTCATGTCAGTCCTATGATATATCGCCCGTCTGGACTAAACCGATTAGGTTCGTGGAATATAAATAAATGATTTATTCTCTCTACAACTCACTGGTTTATGTACGGATAACGAGTCATGGATATGAATACTTCACCCAAAGGATGCATTAACATGTAGGTAATATCCTTAAATAGGGTACAAGCGTCAAAAAAGGAAAG
>BOPN01000088.1:635271-637771 GCA_017312705.2 Penaeus japonicus
ACCATCATCATCACCGTCACAATCATCGTCATCATAATCATCTCCATCATCATCATCGTCATCATCATCATCATAATCATTACCATGATCATCATCATCATCATCATCGAATTCACCACTCAATATTGCACAACTGAATCCCATGACATTATTCCTTGCATTCAACAACACAAATAAATACATCATAAATTCTCTACTAAAACTCCCAGAGCTATTCATCATAAGCAACATAACAGGCGCTTTTGATATGAAAAAGAACCTTATTGATATTGAACAGGTGGTGTTAATATACTCGCCTACATGGCAACTAAATTTTGCAACAGACCCGCATATCTAATGGGAGGATATATAATTAAACACGTTCTAATCATGTTTTTCATCCTTTCCCGAATCCCTTTGTTCTTATAGATTAGCCAATATATGCTGAGTCATTTCCCCTCCTAACGCTCGAGCAAAGGTTCGAATAAATTATTCGTTTGTGTCTTCATTATAAAAATTATTTTGTCTATAACTTGTAATAAATGATTCGTTTGTGTCTTCACTATAAAAGTTCTTTTGTCTATAACTTGTAATAAATTATTCGTTTGTGTCTTCACTATAAAAGTTCTTTTGTCTATAATATGTGATGTGTCTGATATAACTATTGATATCCAGAAAGAAAGAAAGGGGAAATTAGAAAGCTTACTACCTTATCTATGTATAACAATCATTAAATGAACAAACAATTGTATCAATGGGTCACGTCCCCCTCCAACCCCCCCCCCCTCCCCCCCACCGGTTCTCCCCCACTGACATGATTGAAAAGAATTCGTTACCTTAAACAAAGTGAGCATTAAAGGCTTTCACCAGCGGAGGGGAAAAAAATAAAAATAAAACGCGAGATTAAAGACGCCCTCGCTAAGGATGAGGAGTATCCATCTCAAAAAAAAAAAAAAAAAAAAAAAAAAAAAAAAAAAGGTTCATCTATCAAGGACAAGAACCGGACTGACACGTGGTGGTGTTTTGTGGTCAGAGGCAATGACGCAATCAAGAGGATTATTATTTTCTTCTCTTTTTTTTTTCTGACCTTTCGTGGATGTAATCATTCACTAGAGATGTATTAGAAGAAGGAGAAGAAGAAGAAGAGGAGGAAGAGGGAGAGGAATCGTAAGAAGATGATGAAGAAGAAGAAAAACAAAAAATATATTAGAAGCAGAAGAAGAGAAAGAGGAAGAGGAAGGAGAAGATGCTGAAGAAGAAGGAGAAGAAGAAGAAAAAAAACAAAATATCTTCAAGCGTTTCAAAGAGAGTCTTCATCATCATTTATAAAAAGTGAATAAGATAAAATTAAGTTAGAAACAATAACATAAGGTTCATAAATGTTTGACATTAATAACACTTTTAATTTATGTACGTGACAATTGTTAATAAAGTTTATGAATCTTAAGATATTGTCTCCAACCTAATTTTACTATGTTCTTTTTCTAGCACTTTCTTTTTGGAAACGTTTCAAGAAACAAAGGCGTAAGAAGAAGAAAATGTTTATCATTGCCTTGGTCCTCCTCCTTGTTTTAGGACTACTGTTCTCAAGTGGCAAATCAACGACTGAAGTTATCATACATGTATATCTATCTATCTATCTATATATATATATATATCTATATATCCATATGCACACACACACACACACACACACATATATATATATATATATATATATATATATATATATATATATATATATATATATATATATATATCTGCCCTGGTTATGACTCTTAACTAAATCCTCTGAAGAGATCAAGGAGACCTTGAGGACAGTGATGGAAAATACTGTAAAAAAAAAATTAAATAAATAAAAAAAGGGAGAGAGAGAGAGAGAGAGAGAGAGAGAGAGAGAGAGAGAGAGAGAGAGAGAGAGAGAGAGAGAGAGAGAAACATACTGGGTAAGATGTTGCTAGAGTACTGCTCATCCCTTCAACAAATACAAGACAATCCAAAGCCACGGCTGTCAGTCCCCGGTAGCCAAAAAAAAAAAACAAAAAAAAAAACAGGATGCTAAGAATTCCCGGCTTGAGGCATTGGGAATCTGCACGTGTGACGTAAGAACTTTTGAAAGAGAATCACAGAACTTGAGGTGAAGTTAAGTACCAACAACTTCAGCTGGAATGTTGAAGACACAGTTACTTGAGTTAGATAGTAAGAACTTCTGCTCTTCACTTACTGCCAGGGAGATGTAGTCGGTTTCCTATTGAATGAAAGATTGGCAAATAACATCAAAGAGTTTAAAGGTTATGGTGACAGAGTGTGCTATGCTGACAATCAACAGAAAGCAACAGAAGTGATATAGATATTCTACAAGTGTATGCCTATTGAGACGAAAGCATGGGAGACTTTTATAAAACTCGACGCTCGAAAAGATTGTCTAAATAAAAACTATCAATTAATCAAAGGAAATCTCAAAGTAAAGATTGGCAAACAAATACATGGATCTTAGTGAACTAATAATACAATGTCAGGA
>BOPN01000088.1:642771-647771 GCA_017312705.2 Penaeus japonicus
TCAGCGTCGGCGGCTTATGAATTAATTATGCTTATTTGTTTTACTTTAAAAAAAGCTTTCAAAAAAATGTTTGAATATCATTTTGGATTTCGCGATATCTGATAATTAGTGGATACGTTTGTGATTATTTATATTCTGATGAATTTAACATTTGCATTTATAATTTGACTCGACAAAGGATCTGATTCGGATAACATACATACAAACAAGAACTTAAATATTTGTTCTCTTATCTATATAAACTGATGAACAGAGTCTAAAAATATATATTTCTTGAAGAACGTAAAACCAATCGAAAGATGATATTGAACGGTTCAATGCTAATACTGTGGAGATTAATCTTATTCCTCACAATTTTTCTTCGATGCATTCTCTTTTAATCTTTCCCAGACATGGTGTGTGTTTCTGTGTCCTTGATCTGTATTTGTAGTGTTCATAGTCACGTTATTGGCTATCAAACTAAGAGTATATATAACAATATCCCTTATTAATCCAATCAATACATAGAATTGTTATGGAAAAAGGGAGAAAAACGATTGTAATCTCAACATCCAATATCCCCCGATCTTCCAACCATTTCTATGTTCTAATTCAAACCCCAAATATCGGTGCTTAATTAAAATATTTTATTTATTTTTCTTTTTAGGCCTCCCACCCGTTCTTCGAGAGCTGGAGCGGAGCGCCGCAAGTGATTCTGGGAAAAGTTATTTCAATATTACTGGAAGCCTCGCGATACCTTTAGCTCAGAGCTATTATATTAATCCGGTTCTGCCCGAAACAGATGACGAAAGAAAATAAAATCTCGATTTTTTTTCAATTACTTTATTTCCCTGTTTTCTTAACCTAAATTAGCATGACAAGGCTTTGATGTTATATCTTCGTGAATCGAATTATGAAAGAAAAGATTGAGAGAAATGGAAAAGGAAAAGAATGTACTAAAGTAATATAAACAGAAGCATGATTAAGAAAATGTAGTTACCATGATTTTTAATTAAAATATAAATAATAAACTTCACTTAATGAGCTTCTTGTTATTCTATTCGTGGATTTGTATATTTGTTTAACCCCCATTGATAAAGAAAAAAAAAAGATAAAGTTATAAGTAGAAAGAAAATAAAGGTCATGTAACTGCTGCTCGGAGATAAAATACAAGTATGTACAGTTTTCTAAACTGTCTGGTAGAAGTGTGCATATTTTATTTCATCTATTCATTTCATTTTATTTTTGTATATGTTTTGCTTTGTATAGAATATCTTGTTTTCAACATGTTATATGAAAAAAATATCAGTTTGATTGCACTACCAGGATTTTCTACATTACGAAACAGGAATTGTATACACTTTCACTAGAGGTTTTACGATGCACTTTCTCTCTCTCTCTTTCTCTTTCTCCCTCTCTTTTCTCTCTCTCTCTCTCTTTCTCTGTGAGAATTATATATTATGCTTATATAAGATATTAATTACAGCAATAGATCCATATACAAATATATGCATTTTCGCACTCTTGACCAGCGAGGCAAAAACCGGGTCAGGTCAACTTTGAGTGATGGGTGGTTCACACATTGTTGGTATTCCAAAGACCTACACCCTCAAAACAAGCTTAATTTCTCGATTGCCACGCCCCTTACATTCCAGACAACCTTCCCACGTAACTACCGTTGTGGACGGCGGATGCAAACCCCGTCCATATAAGCAGGGTGTTTGGAACATACCGACAGACAGGGAATCGACTACGCTGACGTTGACACCTGATTTCATCGCCTGTTCATACGTGTTGTGATCATTGTTCTGTAGTGAATATATCTTTCGTACGCCATAACGGCAGACCATCTGCGTTATGGAATAAACCTGTAATGTTCAAACCCTGTGTCTGGCATCACTACCTATTTGTGCTGGGTTCTTAGTTCCAATAGACTAAGACAACCCTCACATTCTCTCTCTATCCCTCCCCTTCTCTCTCTCTCTCTCTCTGTCCCTCCCCTTCACTCTCTCTCTCTCTTATGCTTATATAAGATATTAATTAAGCAATAGATCCATATGCAAATATATGCATTTTCGCACTCTTAACCATCTTAACCTCTCCTTCTCTCTCTCACTCTCTCTCTTTCTGTCCTTCCCCTTCTTTCTATCTCCCTCTTTCTCTCTTTCAGTTAGAAATTGCAAACCTCTCCCAACGTTTCAAAATCCTGTCTTACATAACATAACCCCGTCTCGATCATTCATTAATAAATGAGTTTCCTATCAGATCCAAATCCTATGATTAATCAGACTGGCAATGAATTCTAGATCCGTTTGCAGATCTATCAAAATCTTTTGAAATTATTTTTATTTTTATCATAGTTCAGGTTTGTTTGTTTGCTTTCTTGTGTTATCCTTTTGGGAAACCAAATATCAACCGAGGAGAAATCAGAATTATTGATTATGTTGAAAGAAGGTAATGTTGATGATGATTATTATTTGATTAAGGATGAGGCTCTTGGTAATAGTAATCATGAATCTTTTTTTTTTTTTTTTTTTTTTTTTTTTTTTTTTTTTTTTTTTTTTTTTTTTTTTTTTTTTTTTTTTTTTTTTTTTTTTTTTTTTTTTTTTTTTTTTTTTTTTTTTTTTTTTGTACGGTGATGTAATTTAAAACTATTATACCTAAACAAACATATATTTTGTCTCATCTAAATGCTTTGAAGTTCTCATTATGATTACCGCACCGAATATGATTAAAGTCACGAGCCTCTGGGAACTTACTTCATAGAAATAGTGCATAAATAATGCGCATTAAAGAATATAAGAAAGAAAGAACGAAAAAAAAAAATCAGGAATTCCCTATATCGTTTCCTGTGCACCAAAGACCCCAATTTACGTAATAACCAGATTTTACCTCTTTGACAAGTTCCTTTTGAACTTTATCGCGTCCTAAGAAGTCCCAACGAACCAAGAATTTTACTGTAGTGGCATTAAGTCACGGAGGCTTCAGTCGAGCCAGATCAGCGCCTTGATTGGTCGCCGTCTTGACCAATCACCGGCCGGCCTCCTTGCGACGACCAGAATCTGCTTCGGTGGTTCACGGAGATCGAGTGAGATTTACTCGTTGACCCGAACCGCACTCGATCGAGGAGATATCTGAAGCTATCGACGCCAGAGCCTTCGTTGCTGTGTGTGTGATCATGAAAGTCTATAGATTGGATCAATTCTCCAATGAGTTATATTTAAAAGAAAGCTATGGATGAACTATTACCAATAGCAATAATGCAAATGATATAATTGATAATGATGATCATAATAATGATGATGACGATAACAATAATAACAATAGTAATGATAAAAAATATGATAATAATGATAATAAAAGAAGCAACATAAAGGATGATAATAATAAAATCAATAATGATAAGACAGAATTGATAGCAATACTAATACCAATACTAACAACAATGCAAAGAAATCGTTCCGAAGTTTACGTGTTTTTTTATTATTGTTTTCCAGTTGATATTATCATTATTATCAATGTGGAATGCAAAACTGAAACGACAAGGATTGTGTGTTCTTATACCTGACTTGTTACGTGTAATGTCTACGTTTTTTGTATTTACAAAACTCCCTTTAATGATCACATCATTGTAAGGCATTGTCGTGGGAAGCGGTTTTACAACGAACTTGTGCTTAAAATGGATCATATATCCAGCTTTTTCGCTATATCAGAAAAAGGCAATTCTTCATATTTAATAACAAACTGCATAACAGGAAAGATCTGGCCGTCTATGCCCCCCCAGCGAAAATATATGTTCATTATGTTCAAGATTCTAAAAGTTATGAATGAGAATTCATAATTCCCTGAAGTAAAGTGTACAAACAACGTTAACCCTTTCCCATTCGCACACGAACGGAGAGATACAAACACACACATGAATACACACATACACACACACATGTGTATATATATATATATATATATATATATATATATATATATATATATATATATATATATATATATATATATATATATATATATATATATATATATATATATATGAACAACGTTCATAGCGACAAATGTAGAAGAAATATATGAAAGAGACTGAATATCTAATCAACGCAAGAGATGTATTTGGCGCGTTTCGACATAACAAGTGAAAATACAGAACGTATATATACAGTATATCAAATGTGAGCTGAAGCTTCACCTGACGTTCTTGTCTTGTGGGTTATCCGCATAATTGATGCTGCCGTGACCTTGGACAATTTAATTCTTCCCGGCGCGGTGTTCATGTTTTCTTTTGTTGCGATGTATGCAGCTTCCATGACTTTGAGTCTTTGCTTTTGCAATCCTTTGTTGACGATTTTTGCTTGTTTCCAATCTGGCAGATGTCCCGCCTCGTCTACGTGTGCCACCATGGCGTTGGAAGTCCTGTGGTGACGGATGTCAGCTCGATGCTCGGTGATCCTGGTGTCAAAACCACGTCCTGTTTCTCCGTAATACGCTTTATTGCATGTACTACAGGGAATACAGTAAACGGCGCTACCGGGGTTGCTTGTAAGTAGTCTCTTGTGTCTTGCCAAATCTCCTATCACAGTGTATGCAAATACGTCTCTCTACAAAGTAAAAATCACAGCCCTTGTCGGTAGATCATAGACCTAAGGTGATTATCACGTGTAGATTTGAATGACAAGCCAGATAAGTAAACGAAAGAGAGGTTCTAAAGGCTGAGACTAAGGGAGCTGTTTTGCAGTATTGGTTGCACTACATATTGTTAGATATCTCGATATTAAATGAAAACTAGAACTGAATATAGGTCTTACAAATTAAAAGGCAACATTGCCTATGTTGCAATACCATCGCATCAAAGTTTATAGCATGCTATAACTGCTTAATATGGCATGGAAGTTATGGTGGTATATATACCATTGAAACAGCTTGCCGACGGAAAAGTTTATCGGTACATATACCGCCATAAGAGGGAAATGATTGTTAAAATGTTCTTTCATATCTACCAAATAAAAATCATG
>BOPN01000088.1:652771-657771 GCA_017312705.2 Penaeus japonicus
AGCTGTAAAATAATAACGTTTTCATTTCAGAGAGTGAGGAATGCCGAATATGAGGTGAAGTAATAGAATAGAGCTTTATAAACAAATAAAAAAACTTTCGGATATTAAAGGGATTAGTGTTAACACACACAAAGCACACACAAAAAAAAAAAAAAAAAAAAAAAAAAAAAAAAAAAAAAAAAACACACATACCGTTTGAGAATGTTTTATCTTGTTTATTTATTTATTTATTCATGCATTTATTTATTTTTTATTGTTATACGTATGCTGTGTTGTGAATATATATCACACCTGGAATAAGCAGTCATATTCTATGGTGTTTTACCCTATGAGCTTCACAATAAAACAAATAGCTAACAGCATTAAAATCATATACTGAACAAAGAACAAAAAAATGATCTGCAAGAACATTAACATGATGCAGAAACAAGTGACATATTGTTGAAATATATCAACGACAATGGGACCATGTCGCAAATTTACATGAATTGAATTGATTCATCGTGAGAAATGACAAAAAAATAAAAAAAATAAAAAAATAAAAAAAAATAAAAATAAATAAATAAGGAAACAGCACTCGGGGAAGTGAATTATCCTAAGTAAGAGGATTTGCAGAGGATTAACCACGTAACTTCTTTTTTTTCTCCAACTTTCCATATTTTCCCATTTTTATATAATTTTTTTAGTTCTTTTTGGATCTCAATGGATCTAAATCTTCTCCTATTATTGGTCTTTCTGGTTAAAAGATCTGGAAAAATCAACTATTATTGATATTCATAAAAACATTCTTGGTCGTTCTGGTAAAAAGATCTGGAAAAATCAAGTATCTTTAATATTCATAAAAACAGGGAGGGTAATTGTTTGCTTAATCGTACGAACAGAAATTATTCGGACGAATGTTGTTCAAAAAGTATAAATCAGATTTTACTGTTCACAAAACAAAATGTATGAATACGATTCGCTACCACTGTCTTCTGACAACCATATCGAAACAGTAATTACCCATTTTCCATTTTCTTAAACTATTATTACTTTTCCATTTTTTTTTTTCCATTTTCCTGAGAAAGATCTTCTGCATTTCTTCAGTATATTTCAAAGAAAATTCCCGGGAAAACGTGGCCACTTCTCTTCCGAAAAGAATCCAAATAAGAGGATTTAATCGTCTTTTGCTAAAAAGGATCTCAGCGTCGGTGGCTTATGAATTAATTATGCTTATTTGTTTTACTTAAAAAAAAAAAGAAAAATTAAATGTTTGAATATCATTTTGGACTTATCTGATAATTAGTGGATACGTTTGTGAGTATTTATATTCTGATGAATTTAACATTTGCATTTATAATCTGACTCGACAAAGGATCTGATTCGGATAACATACGTACAAACAAGAACTTTGATGCTTGTTCTCTTATCTATATAAACTGAGGAATAGAGTCTAAAAATATATATTTCTTGAGGAACGTAAAACCAATCGAAAGATCATATTGAACGGTTCAATGCTAATACTGTGGAGATTAATCTTATTCCTCACAATTTTTCTTCCTTCGATGCATTCTCTTTTAATCTTTCCCAGACATGGTGTGTGTTTCTATGTCCTTGGTCTGTATTTGTAGTGTTCATAGTCACGTTATTGGCTATCAAACTAAGAGTATATACAACAATATTCCTTATCAATTCAATCAATACATAGAACTGTTATGGAAAAAGAGGAGCAAAACGATTGAAATCTCAACATCCAATATCCCCCGATCTTCCAACTATTTCTATGTTCTAATTCAAACCCCAAATATCGGTGCTTAATTAAAACATTTTCTTTTTTTTCTTTTTTTTTCTCTTTTTTTTAGGCCTCCCACCCGTTCTTCGAGAGCTGGAGCGGAGCGCCGCAAGTGATTCTGGGAAAAGTTTTTTCAATATTACTCGCGATACCTCTAGCTCAGAGCTATTATATTAATCCGGTTCTGCCTGAAACAGATGACGAAAAAAAAAATATATTTTTTATTTTTATTTTTTTATGATTTTATTTCCCTGTTTTCTTAACCTAAATTGACATGACAAGGCGTTGATGTTATATCTTCGTGAATCGAATTATGAAAGAAAAGATGGAGAGAAATGGAAAAGGAAAAGAATTTACTAAAGTAATGTAAACAGAAGCATGATTAAGAAAATGTAGTTACCATGATTTTTAATTAAAATATAAATAATAAACTTCATTTAATGAGCTTCTTGTTATTCTATTCGTGGATTTGTATATTTGTTTAACCCCCACTGATAAAGAAAAAAATAATGATAAAGTTATAAGTAGAAAGAAAATGAAGATCATGTAATTGCTGCTCGGAGATAAAATACAAGTATGTACAGTTTTCTTAACTGTCAGGTAGAAGTGTGCATATTTTATTTCATCTATTCATTTCATTTTATTTTTGTATATGTTTTGCTTTGTATAGAATTTTTTTTTCAATATGTTATATGAAAAAATATCGGTTTAATTGCACTACCAGGATTTTCTACATTACGAAACAGGAATTGTATACACTTTCACTAGAGGTTTTTGTTTTACGATGCACTTTATCTCTCTCTCTCTCTATCTCTCTCTCTCTCTCTCTCTCTCTGTCCTTCCCCTTCGCTCTCTCTCTCTCTCTCTCTCTCTGTCCCTCCCCTTCTCTCTCTCTCTCTCTGTCCTTCCCCTTCTCTCTCTCTCTCTCTTTCTGTCCTTCCCCTTCTCTCTCTCTCTCTTTATCTCTCTGTCTCTCTCTCTCTCCCTCCCTCTCTCTTTCTATCTATCTCCCTCTCTCTCTCTATCTCCCTCTCTCCCTCCCTCCCTCCTTCTCATTTTCTCTACATAATTCCTAAACAATATTAATGATTGGGAGATGCGTAAACAATCATTATAGAAATATGTTAATGAGAAACGAAAACAGTTAGAAATTGCAAACCTCTCCCAACGTTTCGAAATCCTGTTTGACAATACATTAATATTTCAATCATTCATTAATAAATGAGTATCCTATCAGATCCAAATCCTATGATTAATCGGACTGGCAGTAAATCCTAGATCCGTTTGCAGATCTATCAAAATCTTTTGATATTACTTTTTATCTTTGTCATAGTTCATGTTTTTTTGTTATTTTTTTTTTGTGTTATGCTTTTGTGGGAAACCAAATATCAACCGAAAAGATATTAGAATTATTAATTATGTTGAAAGATGGTAATGATGATGATGATTTGATTAAGGATGAGGCTCTTGGTAATACTAATCATGAATCATAGTTTTAGTATGGTAATGTAATTTAAAACTATTATACCTATACAAACATATATTTTGTCTCATCTGTATGCTTTGAAGTTCTCATTATGATTACCGCATCGAATATGATTAAAGTTACGAGGCTTTGGGAATTCACTTCATAAAAATAGTGTATAAACAATGCGCATTAAAGAATATAAGAAAGAGAGAACGAAAGAAAATAATCTCAGGAATTCCCTATATCGTTTCTTGTGCACCAAAGACCCCAATTTACGTAATAACCATATTTTACCTCTTTGACAAATTCCTTTTAAACTTTATCGCGTCCTAAGAAGTCCCAACGAACCAAGAAATCTCACTGTAGTGGCATTAAGTTCCGCACGCCGTAACGGTCAAGTCACGGAGGCTTCAGTCGAGTCAGATCAGCGCCTTGATTGGTCGAAGTCTTGACCAATCACCGTTCTCTCTCCCGTCTGATCTCACGCTATGATTGGCGGCCTCCTTGCGACGACCGGAATCTGCTTCGGTGGTTCACAGAGATCGAGTGAGATTTACCCGTTGACCCGAACCGCACCCGATCGAGGATATATCCGAAGCTATCGACTCCAGAGCCTTCGTTGCCGTCTGGGTGATCATGGAAGTCTATAAATTGGATAAATTCTCCAATAAAATATATTTAGAAGGAAGCTATGGATGAACTATTACCAATAGCAATAATGCTAATGATAGAATTGATAATGATGATCATAATAATGATAATGATGATGACGATAACAATAATAACAATAGTAATATTCACAATAGAGATAATGAAGAAAATATGATAATAAAAGAAGCAACATAAATGATAATAATGATGAAATCAATAATGATAAGATAGAATGGATATCAATACTAATACCAATACTAACAACAATGCAAAGAAATAATCAAGATGAAAATCTTGAGCTCGTTCCGAAGTATACGTGTTTTTTTTTTATTATTCTTTTCCAGTTGATATCATCATTATTATTAATGTGGAATGCAAAACTGAAACGACAAGGATTGTGTGTTATTATACCTGACTTGTTACCTGTAATGTCTACGTTTTTTGTATTTACAAAACTCCCCTTCATTGTAAGGCATTGTCGTGGGAAACGATTTTACAACGAACTTGCGCTTAAAATGGATCATATATCCAGCTTTTTCGCTATATCTGAAAAAAAAACAATTCTTCATACTTAATAACAAACTGCATAACAGGAAAGATATGGCCGTCTATGCGCCCCCAGCGGAAATATGTTTTCATTATTTTCAATATTTTAAAAGTTATGAATGAGAATTTATAATTCCCTGAAGCAAAGTGTACAAACAAAGTTAACCCTTTCCCGTTCGCACACGAACGGACAGATGCAGACACACACATACATGAATACACACACACATGTATATATATATGTATATTTATATATATATACATATATATATATATATATATATATATATATATATATATATATATATATATATATATATATATGAACAACGTTCATAGCGACAAATGTAGAAGAAATATATGAAAGAGACTGAATATCTAATCAACACAAGAGATGTATTTGGCGCGTTTCGACATAACAAGTGAAAATACAGAACGAATATATATATATCAAATGTGAGCTGAAGGTTCACCTGACGTTCTTGTCTTGTGGGTTATCCGCATAATTGATGCTGCCGCGACCTTGGACAATTTGAATCTTCCCGACGCGGTGTTCATGTTTTC
>BOPN01000088.1:682771-687771 GCA_017312705.2 Penaeus japonicus
TGTGCGTGTGTGTGTGTGTGTGTGTGTGTGTGTGTGTGTGTGTGTGTGTGTGTGTGTGTGTGTATGTGTGTGTGTGTGTGTGTGTGTGTGTGTGTGTGACTATGAACTAAGTTCGAATGTGGTTTACCTTTTTACTTGTCCTAGCTGTCAGGCGAGGTACGTGGGTTCAACCTCACGATGGCTCCGTCACCGCATTCTCGAACATAAAGGCAAGTCAATCAGGACAGGCCAACAGCTGAGTAAACCATCCTTCTCAGCAATCAGAGAGCACTCTCACCTCCACAATCACCCTTTTAGCAATACTGATTTCAAAATCTTAACCTCCCACCTAAACAGATTTGACCTGATCATAGCAGAACCACTCCACACTCTAACCATGAAACCACAACTAAATAATACTTCCACTGTAACCACTTTGTTTACTATATAAACAACCAACCACCCATTCCTTTGGTTAGTACCTTTTATTTGCTATACTGCTCTTTTGTCTGTGGTCATTTTATGATTTTCGTGTTTTTTAATTCTGTATTAATTTCATAATTTTTTTCTTTTTTTTATAACACTGATGATTATGATAGCATCTCTGAAACGTTTGTGATTACAAAATGAAGTTCTTCAGCCTTGTTGGTTTACCTCTTCCTTTTGCGTATTCGTTTCCCACGGGACTCATCTATAACCCACTATATATATATATATATATATATATATATATATATATATATATATATATATATAAATGTTACCTCCCTGACCGAGACTCGAACCCGCGCCGTAAGATTGACAGGTATATACATATATATGTATATATACATATATATTTATATATGTATAAATATATCATATGTATATGTATATGTATATATACATATATGTATACATACTCAATATACGTAAGTGTGAGTATGTATTTGTAAACATAAATCCCTTATTTTAAATCTCAGTTGAAACAAACATTCAAACAAACTAGAAATATGATCTATTATAAATATGTACATTATCGTATATATTTCAGTATATACACATCACCATTGATGCTGTTGGATCAAGTAAATAAAAATACAACAAAAATATTGCCTTCCTCATAGCAATTACACGCAACCACCAACCCTTGATGTTCACCCAAAATATACCCGTTTGTGGAAGTAACTGGGACACAGCCAGCCTGTCTCAGAAGGATCACCGCATGTGGACTTTTTCTGACTTACAAAAAGTGTTGTCTCTACCACAGGGTGTTTCATTAAAGTCTTTTATATTCATTTTGTTTCTCATAAATACATCAAGGATACTTACTTTCCTTTCATCATTCTTGGTAAAGGGCTGGGAGGTTTACAGCGAGAAATGGAAATGATGTTGACAAAGACAACATCTAATTTCAGTTTTTTATTGTGTCCTTTGGGTTCAAAATACTGAAAGTGCGTGATAATATGTGTATATATATATAAGTGTGTATGTGTATGTGTACGTGTGTGTGTGTGTGCGTGTGTGTATATATGTGTGTGTGTGTGTGTGTGTGTATATCTTTTCTCTGTCTTTTAAACTTTGATAATGTATTTTTAAAAGTACTCGATAACAAAGAAGATTAGAAGAAAAAACAAAATCCGTCCATGTAGAAGCTTCTATACTTATATCCTAATTATATATCTGAAAGTTATATAACATCTATGTGTGGGGGGGAAGTGAAGGGTGTTTGTGTAGAGATAAAGGTACCAACTTTTCTGCAACCTTACCTCCTCCCGTTAGTTTGTCTTCTTAGTTTGAAATTCCCGTTGTCAGGATGAATATGAATCCAAACTCTTGTTAGGAAAAAAAAAATGTGTTTTTGTGTGTCTACGTGTGAGTGTGTGTGGGTGTTTGACTTGTGGTGAAAAAGGGAAATGAATATGAATACACAATATTACACTTTGCAAGAAAAATATTTGTGTTTCTGAGAGAGCGAGACAGCGAGAAAGATAGAAAGAGGGAGAGGGAGGGAGAGAGAGAAAGAGGAGAGAGAGAGAGAGGAAGAAAGAGAAAGAGAGAGGAGAGAGAGAAAGAGGGAGAGGGAGGGAGAGAGAGAAAGAGGGAGAGGGAGGGAGAGAGAGAAAGCGGGAAAGGGAGGAAGAGAGAGAAAGAGGGAAAGGGAGGGAGAGAGAGGAAGAGGGAGGAGCGAGAGAAAGAGGGAGAGGGAGGGAGAGAAAGATAGAGGGAGAGGGGTGGAAAGAGTGAAAGAGGGAGAGGGAGGGAGAGAGAGAAAGAGGAAGAGGGAGGGAGAGAGAGAAAGAGAAAGAAAGAGAGAGAGGAAGAGGAAGGGAGAGAGAGAAAGAGGAAGAGGGAGGGAGAGAGAGAAAGAAAGAGAGGGAGAGAAAGAGAGAGAGAGAGAGAGGGAGGGAGAGAAAGAAAGAGAGATAAAGAGAAAGAATCAACACCAAAAATAGAGAGATAGCAAGAATAAAGATGAGAGAGAAAATTCTACTTTCAGTAAATAAAATGAAGTTGATGACTAAACTTTTAACGAACTCACCTCTTAATCTTCTCCGTCTTTCTTAATTATCCTTTTTTCGACTTCCTTCTTTCTGTCTCGATCCTACTTTTCTTTCTTCTTTCTTCTTTCTTTCTTTTCTTTTCTTTTTCTCTGTATATATATATATATATATATATATATATATATATATATATATATATATATATATATATATATATATATATATATATATCATACGCGAGTGTGCATCCGTATGTTTGTGAGTATAATTACAAACTAAGTTGCATAACCATACGCGCAGTTCACGCAAATACATCTAAACTTGGTAACACAACATCTGCAATTGATTTGTTATTCTGTGTTAAATGGAGAATTGCGTACCGAGCAATGTTGTTCAATCGGGCACTTCTCTTGCCATTTGCACGTTGCCATGAAACGTATCATGCAGGATCGTAACACGCATGCGCACAAACGCATACTGAATGAGAGAGAGAAAGAGAGTGTTAGAGGGAGAGACAGAGAAATTGAAAGATAGATAGATGCAGAGAGAAATACTGAGAGATAGGTAGTGAAAGACCGAGGGGAGGGGGGGAGAGAGAGAGAGATATAGACAGATAGAGAGAGAGGGTAGCAGAGATTGACAAAGAGAGAGAGAGTAAGAAAGAAAGAGAAAGAAAGAGATACGGACAAACAGACAAACAAAATGACAAATACACAGAGACAGATAGATAGAGCTATAAACAGAAAAAGAGAGAGAGAGAAAGAAAAAAGGCGAACAGACAAAAGGAGACAGAAAGATTTGTATTTATAATCTTAAGTTCCTAATACTTGTTTACAATAGCAAGATGTTTTACCTCCCACCTGCTTCACCTCCCATTAGGGCAGATTAAAAGACCTTGAAGAGCCAATTACCTGAGCTTGACAGGTGTGAAAAGACTATAATGAGATGGAGAGACAAAAGTGTAATCACACGATATGACAAAAAAAGATATTTCAGCTTGATATTGATGAGGCAAAACCCCTAATATCGAAAAGCGTAAATAAAAATGTGAGAATTTGATGTGATGTGATGATGTGTTTTGTTTCTTTCTTTTTCTATTACTTTTTTTTCTTGAAATATATATATATAAATGTCATCATCGTCAGCCTATATCATTCCGCTGCACGTTGTAGGCCTCTTTTAATCTTTTCCAGTTGTTCCAGTTTTATGTCCTTCAATTTAGTCCTGAGAAATCAGTTATTTCAACGCGCCATCTTGTCACTGGTCTTGCCCTCGGTTTCTTTTGTCCACCTGTTTTCCTGTCTCCGATATATATATCCAACCCCCTGCCACTTTTTCTTCTTAATGCTCTTGAGTATATCCTCTACTATTGTTTGTTCCTGATCCATGTAGCTCTTTTTCTGTCTCCTAAGCCAACTCAGCATGAGCCTTTCCATTCCTCTTTGAGCACTTACTATTTTCCTCTCAAGAAAAGTGGTCATAGTCCACTTTTCTGACCCATATGTTCTGACGGGGAGGACACATTGGACAAAAACCTTTCTCTTTAGACATATTGTCAGACGACCTGTTAATATATTACATTGTGTACCGAAGTACTCCACCCTAGCCTAATTCGCTGGATGTATTCGCATGGATTAGTTGCCCTAAGTATACATTCTAGTTTACTACTTCTAGTACCGAGTCCTGTACTTGTATTTGCTCAAATGGAGTTGGCTGTTGAAAATGACTTTAGTCTTTTTCATGTTCATTTTTATGCCAATCTTTGGACCTTCCCTTTAAATTGCTTATTAATTGTTGTAATTCATTTGCTGACTCGCTAAAAAGAATAATGTCATCTGCAAATCTTAAATTACTTAAGTGTTCATTCTCTATTTTGATCCCTTTCTCCTTCCAAGGTAACTTCTTGAGTATTTCCTCTAAGCAAGCTGTAAACAGGTTTGATGAGATGGTGTCGCCCTGCTTAACACCATTTTTTATTGGTATTTTATGGGTTTTTTTCGTGGATTCTATTCGTTGCTGTACCTTCTTTATATATATCCTCTACTAATCTGTAATTATATTTCCTCTACTCCTTGTTTACGAGATGCATCTAGTATTGCCAATTACTCCTAGAATTGCCACTATCTGTACCGAGTCGAATGCTTTTTCGTAATCACCGAATGCCATACACAGAGGCTTCCTATATTCCTTTGTTTACACTCTTATTTGGATTAGTGCGTGGATATGATCTGTAGTTGAGAATCCGTTGTGGAAATCTGCCTGTTCCCCACGTTGTTTTGATTCTAACGTAGTGGTGATGCGGATTGTGATGATTTTTGTGAACAGTTTATAGATTATTGAAATGAGGCTTATAGGTCGGTAATTCTTTAAGTCCCCCTTTTTTAGTATTAAAATTATTATTGCGTTTTTCCATGAGTTTTACTGTCCCTTAGACATTTTTTAGAAAGGTTGTCTAGCTTTACTGCTGCAATGTTTGGAACGTCTCTAATTGTTGTGTTTGCCTCCATTCGTGGTTAATTGTTTGAGTGGCTTAAGTCG
>BOPN01000088.1:735271-740271 GCA_017312705.2 Penaeus japonicus
CGTCTGGATGAGTTGCCCTAGGTATAAATATTCGTTTACTGCTTTTAGTACCTCGCCCTATATTTGTACTTTCCCTCTTCAAATCGCTTAATAATTGTTGTAATTCATTTGCTGATTCGCCCGAAAAGAACAAAGTCATCTGCAAATCTTAGATTGCTTAAGTGTTCATCCCCTATTTTAATCCCTTTCTCCTTCCAATCTAACTTCTTGAATATATCGTCTAAGCAAGCTGTGAACAGCTTTGGTGAGATGGTGTCGCCCTGCCTAACACTCTCTACCCTTTCTTTACGAATTGTACTAGTACTGCTGCTATCTGTACCGAGTTGAATGCCTTTTCGTAATCTACGAATGCCATATATATATATATATATATATATATATATATATGTGTGTGTGTGTGTGTGTGTGTGTGTGTGTGTGTGTGTGTGTGTGTGTGTGTGCGTGTGTGTGTTTATACATAAATGTGTGTGTGTGTGTGTGTGTGTGTGTGTGTAAGGATTATATATATATATATATATATATATATATATATATATATATATATATATATATATATATATATATATATATATATATATATATATATATATAATATATATATTATATATATATATATATATATATATATATACATATATATATATATATATATATATATATATATATATATATATATTTATATATACAACGTATATATATGTATATATTTACATAAATGTGTACACACACACACACACACACACACACACACACACACACACACACACATATATATATATATATATATATATATATATATATATATATATATATATATATATACATATATATGTGTGTGTGCATATAGGTTTAAAACAAAATCTGTGCTTCGATTATAATCTGTCAAATTACTTGAAATCTGCAATGAATAAGATATTTGGTTTGATCTCGGTCATTTGAAATTCCCCCCAGAAGTTATAATATTTTATGATGTTATGATTAATAGAACGCACGATATTACTTTAACAATATCAAAACTTAATGGAGTGGCATCCACAGTCCCAACTAAATATTTATCTTGGTAAAATATTCTGTAGAATATTGAGAAAGTTTCCGAAAAAGAAATATAATCCCACCATTACTTGCCAGTGTATGGGAGGATATGACTCAATAAGTGCAAGCTCGTGATAATACTTTTAATTTAGTCTTTGCCCTGTCAACCTTCACTTTTTGTTGCCTTTTGTTAATATGTGAGGTTTTCAACCTCCCCCCCCCCCCCCCCATGGCTGGCCCATCTCCTACCCCCCCCCCCCTTCCTTTCCCTCGTCTTCCTCGTCTCCTCGTATCCCCTCTTTCGTATCTCCCTCTTTCTTTCGCTCATACACTCCCGTCTGCGTTCTTGCTAATTTCTCACTTTTCTCTTCTTTCCTCCTTCTAGTTCTACCTTCTACCTTGCTCCCTAGCCTATCCTGCCTCCCTCCTATCCCTATCCTGCCCAGCATCCCGCAGTAATCCATAGGGGAGTCGAGCACAGTGGACCACTTCCCCGCGCCAGCCTCCTTATTTTTACATTTTTATGTACTTTTGTTTTACTCTGGCCATCTTTTATTTGTATTTTATATATTTTACCTTTTTATATTATTGTTGTTAATAAAGTTCTACTGTAAATCTTTGATTATCCACGTTATCTGTAAATGATTCACATGGTGTGCGGATAACAAAACATCCGTATCTGCTGCGATTTCTTTTATCCCTTTTACCTTTTTGTTTTATTCTGTTACAAATTATTTAACATTTGTGTTTAATCATTTCTTATTATTTATATAACTTTTTTTATATTGATTTTACTACAAAATTTGCATGTTACTTTTACGATTTTACTCATTGAATCGCAGTAGCTTATTTTTTACGTATTTTTATTGTTAATAGGTTTTTAAACACGGTTGCACCTGTCTTTTTACTTTTATTAATAGCAACCCTATTTTATGATTATGTAATTTCATTTAAAAGTTTGTTATTTATTATTTTACGTATTTTAACCGCTACGACTCCGTCCGCCTGAGGTCATGTAACCCCCATGTTTTGGCACAATAAAGTGAAGTGGATATTCTGACTGTGTTTGCCTGACCTATGGAAATACAGGTACAAGCTTATGAAGCAAATTTTACATAAAGTTAAAAATTTGGTTTATATCTATTTTAATTAAAGAACGTGGGAGTCATAAAAAAACATAGACGGATGGGTCGAGTACGACCCGCCGTGGCCCCCGGGTGATAAGATCACGTCTTAGAAGGGTAGACAGGGACGTCTTCTTACGAAGAAAAGAACTAAGTAGGAGTCCCAAGTTTCCTTTCTTAGCTCGCAGTCTCCAGCTAACTTGGAGGAGGCATCTCCGCCGCTGATAACAGTTGTACTATTGGGCGCCGGACATGCGTGATGACAGGAACCAGAGAAAAATGGTTGTACCATAGAAAGCTTCCTGGCACCATCCATCATTCTGCTGCCAATGGTTTCACCGTGACCCTGGTACGGAGCCCTAACAGGTACTACCACCCTGGGCAGGGTTGGACCTGAGAGCAAGTAAGGTTAAGGGGTGACTGTACACTCCCCAAAACTCTGGCTTTCCCAAGCCCGGTTGCAGTTTAAGGTCTTACCCAGGACCAAGTGGAAGTCATACGATCATACAAACCAACCAAAAAATATAATATCAGATTATAAATTTTGGCAGATAGTTATACAAAGTTATTATCCTAAGGGGATTGTAAGTTGTAGTACGTGTACACTGTGCATGAGACGGCACTTTATTCTAGTGAATAATAGCTCTTTTCAAGAATTTTATTGCCCTTCGTTTGAAGTGAGGTCACATAATAGTTTTCTGATATGTGACCGCGCATTTCAGTCTATACTATGCATATCATCATATTTACACACCATGTTTTTTCACACATTTACATATATAATCAGCTTGTTCCCTTTTTTTTCTTTTTATTACTGATTTTACTCGTCGTTCACATACTTGTCGAGCGTAGGCCATCTTGGTAAGGCTTTTCGGGGCATAACCATCGCGCCTCATGCCACGGGGGCTGCCATAATGACACGCCTGTTTAACCGTCTGGAGTGAATGGCTATGCAAATGAGCAGCATCAGCACACAGGCCTGCCGTCATCCGGATGCTGTGCTGAGGGATACCGCAATGTCTCCGGACCCGCACGAGAAGATCGTCGTGCTGTTTGTTTCATTACGTGGCGGTGAGGAGTATGGAGTGATGTGTGTGTGTGTGTGTGTGTGAGTGTGTGTGTGTGTGTGTGTGAGTGTGTGTGTGTGTGTGTGAGAGTGTGTGTGTAAGAATATACATATACATATAATAATGCTGATGATGATGATGATTATGATTATTATGGTGATGGTGAAGATGAAGGCGATGGTGGTGATGATGATGATGATAATTATTATGATTATGATTATGACAGTGATAATGATAATGATAATGATAATATTTATAATATCCCTCATTATATTCACAATCATGATAGCAATAACTATGAATGAACATGTTTATCGTACAGTTCCAAGCTATTCTTACGAGATAATTGAATCAAATAGGCTCTACATTCTTTTTATCATACTTCATTTCTTTCATTTCTATCTCTGATAAGTTGCTATTGATCGTCATGAGATATATGATCACATGATGCAAGACCAGACTGATACGACCGAATAGTTTCTCATTTATTTCAATTCTTAGATCCTTTATACAATCTTTCTTTATTATATGATTAAAGGGGAATAACAAATATTTCAAATTATTCGTAGTCTTGGGCAACACATGAAATACAAAGAATCCACGTTTGCTAGGGTCGTTTTCCACGGAAGATCGAGGGTGTAAAATTAAGATCAAACATTCGTATACATGGATAGGGACGCCGTATGTATGAATATCTTTAGTGTTGAGATGATATTGCGTCTATTGATGATTTGACTTCTTAGGTATTGATGTACAAGAGGCCTTTCTGCGACACGGAACTTTAATGAATTTCCGTTTAAAGCCTGGCCTTGGGGTCGCTGCATCGCAAACGTTTTTGTTTTTCTCAACATGTTTTACCCAAACTTTCGGGAAATAACCTGACTGCAGTTTGAATCACGTACTTAAGTTTGTGTGTGTGTGTAGATAGAAAGACAGATAGATAGATAGAAATATATATAGGTATATAAACATATAGCTTTTGTTTTTTTCTAGATATGATGACTTACAAAATCATTACGACGAAATTTCTGCTGCGAAAAAATACGACTGGCTTTAGCAAATGTTTTTAAAAATGCCATTTGTATGCCTGTCGTCAAATGCTTTGGTAATACTGTCCTCTTTGTGAAATTCGCTGTGATTAATTCTGTTTATTTTCTAAAAAGTCCATAATGAGATTATTTACTATCCTTTTTACATACATTTTTTTTTCTTTCTTTTGAAACAACTATATTGAAATTGAACTAAAGTTACAGATTTGAAAAAAAAATAAATTAATTAAGGAAAGGTTAGACTCGACAATATCCAATTTATCTGGAATCGTAGCTGATGAGATTAGTTATAAACTCCCGAAGTTTTTATGTTGTAGGAAGGATGTTCTTGAGCACCATCGTGGGGAAGCTCTCCTGACCTGGACTTGAGTTTTATTTCATCTTTCGCAATAACTGTAATTTTCTTTAGGATAATGAATGGTAATGTCTTCCAATTATGGGTTGGGTACCAAGATTCTTAGAGATATCTGGTGTGACGGAATAGATTGAGCTGAATGGTCACCTTGGGAGAGTAAGAATTGCTGTTAATTTGGGTGATTATTTTTTGTGTTCTTGTCGCCAATCCTTATATCTATTTCTTATTCGATCGCACAGATTGTGTTGCTGCTCTCGGTACATTGTAGGTCAACATGTTAACTTTTTCTGAAGTATTTTTTTTTCTTTAGTTTTGTGTGGTTTTATATATGAAACAAAATACACAAAAAAATAAATGAAAATGTAAATGTAAT
>BOPN01000088.1:782771-785271 GCA_017312705.2 Penaeus japonicus
AAAGATCAGATTCTGTTCTCAGAGTCCTTACATTGTATAAGCACAAATTCATCATCTTTAAGCGGCCTGGGTCTAACTGGATATTTTTTTGCACCCTCTGCTCCAGAACGATCCTGATCGCCGCCGTGATCAGGGGCTCCTTCGCCCCCTGGTAGCCGGGATTCTCTCTTTGAGGACCCGAGTTCAAGTCAAGGTCAGGGAGGTAAAATTTGTATATATATATATATATATATATATATATATATATATATATATATATACATACATACATGTATATATATATATATATGTGTGTGTGTGTGTGTGTGTGTGTGTGTGTGTGTGTGTGTGTGTGTGTGTGTGTGTGTCGGTATCTGTGTATATATACTGTATATGGATTTATATATATATATATATATATATATATATATATATATATATATACATATATGTATATATTTATATTCATTTATCTATATATTTATATATATTTATATATTAATTTATCTATATATGTATATGTGTGTGTTTGTGTGTGTGTGTGTGTAAATATATGTATATATATATATATATATATATATATATATATATATATATATATATATATATATGTTTGTGTATATATGTATATATATATATATATATATATATATATATATATATATATATATATATATATATATATATGTTTCTGTATATATATATATATTATATATATATATATATATATATATATATATATATATATATATATATATATATACATGTGTGTGTATGTATGCATATATGCATATATCTATGCTTACGTGTTTGTTTGTTTGGCTGTGATTTTCCGTTTCTTACGACCCCCACCCCCACTCCGCCCTAAAACTTTCTCTTTGAACTTGCTTTCTCTTCTTCGAGACGGAACGAATGCTCATCCGTTACCATCCGTCTGAAAGCAAAAATACTTCCGACCATGACTGCCTTTCTCTCAG
This sequence comes from Penaeus japonicus, assembly GCA_017312705.2. Taxonomy (NCBI): domain Eukaryota; kingdom Metazoa; phylum Arthropoda; class Malacostraca; order Decapoda; family Penaeidae; genus Penaeus; species Penaeus japonicus. The sequence continues at coordinate 783,728 of BOPN01000088.1, forward strand.
GCAACCTACAAGATTTTGGCGACTCTGGTGGTTGAGTTTCTACTCGATTTTCTTATTTTTTTAGTGTTTCAGCTTAATGCAGTTTTGCAGGATACACAGGATTTATTTCTAATGCAATTCTATTGCATAAGTGGATCAATGTTTTAGTCATACTTTGTGATAAGAAATTGTTGTTATAATTTACGGTTTGATTTTAAATGAATCAATTTGCTGATTGCCATGTGTGCATGTGTGTGTTAGGACAATACTCAAGAAACAATAGCACACTTGCTGAACATATGAAAGATCTCCAGTCGTCGCGTGCCGGGCAAAAAAGGTACCACAATAGTGGACCTTATTATCATAGTGATGTGCCTCACCCATCAACTCAGACGGTTGAGTCGGCCTTTCTAAAAGGGAGAGGAATCCAGAGGAACGCATTCCCTAACGCATTCTGTACACGCACACTCTCACTTACAGATACCCACACACATTTTATATGCATGTGTGTTTGTGTGTGAAAGAGAGGCGCGAATACTTTTTCTCTTTGTTTTTCAAAAGGTATGTAACGCGATGATAATGTTGATACTTCTACTACTAATAATACTTATCATAACAATGATAATGGTAATGGTGAATAATAATGATAATGATAATAGAAATGGTGATAATAATAATAATATTATTAATGATAACAGCAATTCAAATAATAATGATAATAATAATATTATCATAATCATAGTCTTGATAATGATAGTACAAAGTGCTATTACTAACCTTTGATAATGAATGATTATGATAATGGTGATAATTAAAAAACACTAATGATAAGGAGGAGACAGTAAGAACTGTAATAAGAATGTCATAGAGAAGTATCTCTGATAATAATGATGATAAGGATAAGGTTGAGGATAATAATAATAATGATAGCTATCATGATGATAATGATAATAATGGTATTAATAATAATAGCAATAACAATATTGATAATATTGATAATGATAGAAATATTATAATCGATAATGATAAAAGAAAATATGATAATAATGATAATAATAATGATATTAGTAATAAAATAATGAAAATGATAATATCTATGATATTAATATATGTGTGTAATGACTATAACAATAACAAGCAAACTAATGATGATAATGATGAAAATAACAATAATAATGATACTGATATAAAATATAATAAAAATAATAATTATTTTAGTAATAATGACAGTAATAGGACGAAGCAATAAAACAACAAGAAAATCAGAAAGGAGGACAATCATATTGTACAGCCACAATACAATAAACATTGTCTTGAAGCCAGTCTAGACGAGCCGTCAAAGGGTTTGCGAGAAACACACCTTTTGTTTACCAATTAGCGTACAGATTGAAGTGCTCACGCTTCGTGTGTAAAGTGTACACAATACGTGAAGAGAATAGATTGTTGATTGTAGAAAGTAAACGAAAAATTACGCTTGTGCGATACTCTCTTTAAAAGGTAAAACATCAATATCTGGGATAGTAGAAGAAAATACAAAAAAAGTTTACCGGCAAGAAAAACACGGA
>BOPN01000089.1:5000-7500 GCA_017312705.2 Penaeus japonicus
ATTTAGCTTCTTCTCACGCACGGAATATCTCCACTTGAACTTTGTCTCTGGGTTCGATTTTGTCTTTTTCTTTTTCTTTTCTTTTCCTTTTCTAGTAGTCTTGTATCTTTATCTCCTTTTCATCCTCTAGACCCACCTTGGAGTTCAAGTTCTTGAGCGCTTTCTAAAAATAGAAAGCGCTGTTCCATAATTAGGATCTTTTCCAGGCATAGTAGCTTGCACGTATGCATCATAGACTTTGTGTGTATGTATATGTGTGTGTATACATACACAGACACGCACATACACACACACACACACACACACACGCACGCACGCACACACACACACACACACACACACACACACGCACACACACACACACACACACACACACACACACACACACACACACACACACACACACACACACACCGCACACACACACACACACACACACACACACATATATATATATATATATATATATATATATATATATATATATATATATATATATATATATATATATATATAAATCTGAACAAAGCTCATCAATCTAAAAAATAAAAAAATGATAAAAAATAATACGACAAGTAAACAACAAGAACAGCGATTCACCAAAGGGCCTTCCATCAAGGTGTAATTTCCCAAGCATGAGCGATGACCACCTGGGAAGACCACCTGGGAAGACCACCTGAGGGATGACCACCTTACCTGTAAAGGTGAGGGAAAAAAATGGTAGGGAGAGGAAAGGCCACTGTTTGCTTCTCAGAGTGTTGAGGGGAAATTGATAGGGTCTTGGAAGATCTAGTGGGGAGAGGGAGAGGGGGGAGGGTGAAGGGGTGAAGGGATGAAGGTGTGGGATGGGAGAGGGGGGTGAAGGGGGGTAAGGGGAGAGGGGAAGTATGGGAGAGGGATGAAGGGGGGTAAGGGGAGAGGGGGATGAAAAGGGGAGTAAGGGGAGAGGGGGGTGAAGGGGGGTAAGGGGAGAGGGAGGTGAAAGGGGGTAAGGGGAGAGGGGGTGAAGGGGGGTAAGGGGAGAGGGGGGTGAAAGGGGAAGTAAGGGGAGAGGGGAAGTATGGGAGAGGGATGAAGGCGGGGGGGAGAGGGAGAGGGGGAGTATGGGATAAAGGGGGGGAAGAGGGAGAGAGAGCGAAGTATAGGTATACGTATAAAGAAATGGGGTGGAGAAAGAGCTATGAGAAGTGGTGTGAAGGAGGAGGGGTATGGGTTGGAAGTAAGGGAGGAAAGGGGGGAAAGGGGGGGGGAGGGGGCGATGTATGGGTAGGGATGGAGGGTTCAGAGAGGCCTTTGTGTTTAGGCGTCTGTGGAATATGGATTCCTTGATAGGATTGGTGATGGATGTGTCCAGGTAGATGCTGTTATTGTTATCAACATTATTATCCTTATTACGACCATTACTGTTATCATTGTCATTATCATTATCATTGCTATTATCATTATCATTATCATGGTCATTATGATTATAATTATTTTTATCATTATTATCATTATTACTAGCATTACTATTATTATTATCATTATCATTATCATGGTCATTATGATTATAATTATTTTTATCATTATTATCATTATTACTAGCATTACTATTATTATTATCATTATCATTATCATGGTCATTATGACTATAATTATTTTTATCATTATTATCATTATTACTAGCATTACTATTATTATTGTCATTATCACTATCATCCCTATTATCATTATCATTATCATAATCATTATAACCATAATTATTCTTATCATTATTACTATTATTATTATTATTGCTACTGCTAATACTACTCTGATGATTATCCTCATCATCGTTATCATCATGTGTGTGTGTGTGTGTCTGTGCTTGTGTGTGTGTGTGTGTCTGTGTGTGTGTGCGTGTGTGTGTGTGTGTGTATGTGTGTGTGTGTGTGTGCGTGTGTGTGTGTGTTTGCGTGTGTGCGTCAGAACAAGAAATTACTGAAGCGAAATAAGAGAAAACGCTAAAGCTGACTCTCGCTGACGCCTCTTTGTGACAAACGACCCTCTTGTAAGACCTTCTCAAGAGGTTCCTCTTTGCGCGGCGTCGAGTGGTTTGACCTTTGCGGTTTAGCAGATCATGCACGAGCCTTTTTTCTGCTTCTCTGTCGGAGTGATTATCTGTTTCTTCTTTTGAGTTTGTGGGTTTTGTTATATATATAATATTCCTCCCATTAACCCTTATCCTTCATCTCTTCCTTTCCCCTCGCTTTCGTTTTCCTCTCTTGCTCATTTTTATTCCTTTTATCTTCTCTCTTCTCTTTCCTCTTGTGTTGTTATCTGTTTCTTCTTCTTCTTCTTCATAGCTGATTTTTTTTTGTGTGTGTGTTTGTGGGTTTTGTTATACCTTTCTGTCTTTCTGTGTACGTGTGTATATATATGTGTGTATATATGTGTATATATATATATAATGAAAGAATAGATAGATAGACAGATAGATATCTGTTTATGTGTGTGTGTGTGTGTTTCCGTTCGTGTGCGT
>BOPN01000089.1:10000-16031 GCA_017312705.2 Penaeus japonicus
TTCGGCCGCAATATATTTAGCAAAACACATTAGAGAAATTTAGATTGTAATGGTCTTTATGTGGGGAAGAGAGAAGTCGAATTTCATTTAAGAAAAGAGATAATGTATATGTAAACACATACACACAGACACACATACAAACACATATAAACATACATACATACACATATATATGTGTATGTATGTTTATGTGTGTGTGTGTGTGAATACGAATACGAATACGAGTACATAAACATATATATATACGTACATAGATAGATAACGAGAGAAACAAATGCAGATTATTATCACATATTGTTATCATATATTGCAGCCTGTTATTGCTATTCCATCACTACACAAAACAATAACATATTTCATACCACTATAGTAAATGAAATCACATTTTACGAACAGTGCCAACGCCTGCCTTTGCAATTTCTCGAGCATAAAGAACTCCCCCTCCCCCATCCACCCACCCACCCTATCCACCCACCCCCCACCCACCCACCCTCCAAAATACCAATTCCAAAAAATGAATTCTTTCCCGGAAAAAAGAGTTTATCTTTTCCATAATTCCTCATTTTTTCCCAGGCTATTTCAATGTCCATTAAGGGAATCTCATTTACATGAACTGGTCAGGAACAGATATTCAAAGGCGAGTGAGAATAAAGATAGAAAAAGACACTCTTAAAAGATATTTGGTTGTTTCAAAAACTTCAATATAAAAATATATACTATCCCACTACCTTTTTCCTGCCCTGCACTTACGCTAGAGATACATATGGTTACATAACAGTCGCTGTTGTAAAAGCTTTCCTGGATAGTATTAAATGGATGATTGTAGCATTTAACTTTTTTCCCCCTTTCTCTCTCACTCTCTCTCTTTCTTTCTCTCTCACGCTCTCTCTCTCTCTTTCTCTCTCTTTCTTTCTCTCTCTCTCTCTCTCTCTCTCTCTCTCTCTCTCTCTCTCTCTCTCTCTCTCTCTCTCTCTCTCTCTCTCTCTCTCTCTCTCTCTCTCTTTCTCTCTCTCTTTCTCTATCTTTCTCTCTTTTTTTTTTTTTTTAGTTTACGGTTTGTGAAATACACCAGCGAGAGAATGTGGATTTGCATTCAATGTCGACATTTTGAAGCAGAATATATTTTGTAGGGTAATCGTTCACTATATTTGTTGTTGTTTATTATGTTAGGGCGTGTGATGTGGAAGGGGTGTGTGTGTGTGTGGGGGGGGGGTAATATAATCCATTTGCATCTAGCCAATTAATGAAATTGCATAATTACTATCGAGTTGATTAAACCATTCATGTTATTTTCATTTTTTATATCTCTCCCTTGAATATCATCATGAAAGAGGAAATAAATCACGAACTACAGCATATCTAACAATAAAGATAAAATAAGATATATTTCAACCACGAATTATATCTAAAACAAAAACAAAAACGACAGACCACCCACCAAACAAGATAAAATACAAGAGAAAATATCCTAATAGGCATTTTCCCTTTTTTTTCTGGCGTCACATCTCGACCATGGCTTAACGACTGATCGGATCGCAAACCACTAGATATCCATTAACCATTAACTAACAAAACACGACAAACAATACCAAAGCGAGAGGAAGTGTGATAAGTGCCCCAGCCCCCCCGGCCCCCCGGCCCCCCATCCATCCGATTCCCATGTGTCAGACCCATCTCCCAAGAGTAAATGTAGCGTGAGGAGTACGGACACCTTCTCACTATGCTCCACCAAGTCCACTATATATTTATTTATCTTCTTTTTTACCATTCTGACATTCTTTATCTGGGCTATTGGTATTTTGTCGTTTGTTCTTCTGTCATAGTCTCTATTGCCGCGTGTGAGTCACGTGATAGATGATCATAGAGAGATCAACAAGCAGACAACCGGAAAAAAAGGTATATATGAGACTGTTATGATATGATTTCTGAAGGGGAAAATAATCGAATGGCCCCATTTTCATCTCTTGGTTTGTGAAGTTATTCAGTATTATTTATTCATTTTTATACACTTGTCATAATGGATTGTGTTGTTCAAACAGACTAGCCTTGACAATGATTTCCGAAGTTGAGTGCACATAATTATCCCCCCCCCCCCCCCTACTTCTCTGAGGTGCTAAAAGTCTACGCAGTCTGCTACCCGCATTTCACTTACACCACTAACATTCTTTTTTTCTCCTCGATTTCGCTTATCTTAAGCTTTCTTCTCTTCCTTCTCAGATGTGCCGTAGCTCCGTGTTCATCGTCCTCGGTCTGGTGGTGATGGTTGCCGCTGTCACCCAGGCCCGCTACCTCCCCACCCGCGCCGATGACTCAAGGCTGGACGAAATCAGGGAACTTATCAGAGAGGTGAGGCGTTCGTTTCTGTGTGGTTTTGTCCTCAATCCATATGTCTATCTGCCTATGTCTATAGATATAGATGTATGATTATATCTATATATCTATATCTACATCTATAAATCTATTATTCTGTCTATATATATATATATATATATATATATATATATATATATATATTTGTCTGTCTGTCTATCTATATCTACATTCATCTATCTATCTATCTATCTATCTATCTATCTACATATATATATATATATATATATATATATATATATATATATATATATATATTTACATTAATCTTTTATGTTGTCTCTTAGTATTCAAATATACAAGCATCGTAATTACATATACTATACTACTACGGATATATCTATCTCCCCATATATCAACTATTTTCGACACACCAAACTTTGAATAGCAAAACATAAATTAAGACAATGATTACAGTTAGATGATTAGATAGGCAGTTACGTGTAGTAAGTTAGAAGCCAAATATATACATACACTAGATACAATAACAGACAGATATAGATAGACAAGCAGATATATCGAAATAGAAAGAGGAGAGACATCGATAGGATAGCCTGAGAAAATAGAAGACTAGGCCTATTAATGTGAAGAATTCATGCTGAATAAATTGAAAATAAAACAACGAAGAGGAAGCACAGGAAAACACATGAAGGCATTCGGAAGGCATTTTTGCTTTATTTCTTCCCCATGTGGTTTTCTTATGTTTTCCTTCGTGGTTAGGCCTAATAAAGTCTAGGATTAAAGAACAACCAACAATAAAGTCGATTTAAAAAATTGATTAAAAAAAAAACAGGCATTCGGAAGGCATTATTGCTTTATATCTTCCCCATGTGGTTTTCTTATGTTTTCCTTCGTTGTTACGCCTAATAAAGTCTAGGATTAAAGAACAACTAACGATAAACTCGATTAAAAAAAAAAAGCAGGAAAGGATTTCTTTTAAAAAGAACGCCTTTTAGCACGATGGTCGGGCATGGGTAAAAAGGGAATAGTGAAAGCCCGGTTTCCTTCCCGACAACTTGGTATTTATTTTACGAAGTCTAGAAGGAGGACGAGGGGTGGGGGGAGGGAAGGGGGGCTAAAAGGGGGAGCGAAGGCGGGATAGGAGTGTATCCGACACCTATGATACATCTCGAAGACGCCTTCTGACTCGGGAAAGATTCCTTTGTCTTAGTAATAGGAGGAGGAGAGGATCGTGTTTGCTCAGAGGACACAACTCTTTCGATTGTATCTTGACTCTGCTTTTCGTCAGCTGATATGTATCTCAAGGCAAGGACTCTTTCTTGCTCTTTTCCGGTCTTGTTGGGATTTTTTTATTATAGCTTAGCTATTTTTCATAATGAAGTCTAAAGTCTTATGGAAAAAAAAAAAAAAAAAAAAAAAAAAATATATATATATATATATATATATATATATATATATATAAATATATATATATATATATATATATATATATATATATATATATATATCCAATGAATGGTGATGAGATAGCTTTAGAGGTAAACACTTCGTTTTCTCAAGCTTTCGAGGAACTTTTTTATACAAGTGGATGTTCGTGCATTTAGTGATACATAGTGTATGAACCTTAATTGTATATTCGTGTACATATACTTTCAGTTTATGTTTTATCCTCAAGCAATTCAAAACAAAACAAAACAAAACAAAAAAAACATGTTCATACACTCTCAGTTCACAGTTTAATCTCAAACAAGATAATAAAAAATAAATAAATAGATAAAAATAAAAAATAAAAAACACAACTCGTTCTACCGAAGACAACAACTCAACCAGGAAAACTAACCGAAGTTCCTTTGGCTTCTTCTCCACAGCTGCTGGAGCGCACAGCCGAAGGAGGTAACAACAGAATGATGGGCAACTCCGGCTACGAAAAGAGGTACCTCTTCAAGCGATCTGCAATCCCCGAGGGCAACAGCAACAGCAACATCAACAGCAACAGCAAAATCAGCAACCTCGTGGGCGGTGAAGTTGCGACGCCTCTTATCAACCTTCCCCAGTAACTTATAAAAACCCCCGTCCCTACCAACTCCCCCTTCAAAAAAACAAAAAAACAAAAACAAAAACACAATATCTAAGAAGCCCTCTTAAAACCCTCCCACATATATAATAGAAACTTTCAACGACCATAAATGTTATCTCAGCCAAGAGTGGGTCTACCAATGGCGCACACACACCTTGTCAACTCTACGTGATGTCATGTTCTGTACTGTACTGTATTCATTGTTTGTCATGATCTTTCATTTTTAACATAACTATGTGAGTGTATTTATATATATATATATATATATATATATATATATATATATATATATATATATATATATATATATATATATATATATATATATATATATATATATATATATATATATATATATATATATATATATATATATATATATATATATATATATATATATACATGGCATATATATATAGCATATATAAAATCATATATATGTATGTATACGGCATATGAATATGCATATGCAGCATATTACCCATGATACCAACATTTTTTGTGATTATGATGAAGAGCTGGAAAATAAACAGAAATAAAGAAAATGAAAATCACTGAATTCCGTGGTGGTATACTGTATACCTTTTCATTTTATCAACGACAGCACGACTTCCTCTGCTCACTCGCCTCACAACGGGACGACACGCCCTGCATTTTATATTTCCCCAAGTCCTCCTCCTCCTCCTCTTCTTCCTCCTCCTCCTCCTCCTCCTCCTCGTCGTCTCCTTCTTTTCCTCTCTTTCTTCTTCTTTTGTGTCTGTGCTTTCCTCTCTCTTTTGTTCTCCGATAACCGGTTTTTCTCCTCTTCTTTTCTTCTTATCTTCTCCTCCTCCTCCTCCTCCTCCGCATCTATGTATTCCTCTCCTTTTACTATCTCCTCTCCTCTATAGAGATGCTAATCGTAATCATAATCAGACAACAGATATCAATGCCTTGTTACCCACGCCCCCCCACGCCCACAAATTTCATTTCGATCATTTGGCCTTTCTTATCCCCACTTGTCTACTTCCTCAATTCAATCTTCATGAGATTGAGAGAAAGAAAAGTGAAATAGAAAAACAAATATTATATAAATTATAAAGCGAAGGGAAATCTCAAAAGAGGGATTATTTCTTTCTTTGTGCGAGGCGATGTTCAACAGCTTAGAGTCCCTACCCATGAATCCGAAATGCCTGGCCCGGAATATAGATGAAAGTTACATATACAGTCTTATTCTCTTTTATTATTTATCCTTATTATGACTAGAATATTGACAGCGTCCCTTACACTGAGAAGAAAAAATGCTACACTGTGGCTAAATACTCAAAAGTGATACAAAAACGTATCGTTTCCAACATCTTTTACGAATAAGATATAAACCAAAGACAAAATAGATGAAGCAAGGAGAAAAGAAAAGAAAGAAAAAAGAGATAGAGAAAAAACAGTATTTAAGTCCTCCGTCTCGCCAACCTTTCTCTGGGGAGTCACGTGACCTAACCAGGCCGCGTCCAACCCCGCTCTGAGGAAACAGCTGATGCGCGGGGCTCTGGGAGATGAGAGAGGTCGCTTAAACACCGAACCAACGGGAATCATTTGTCGCCAGGAGTGCGTGAAACAAGAGGAGGGAGACTTTTTTGGCTGTTT
>BOPN01000089.1:31576-46576 GCA_017312705.2 Penaeus japonicus
GTAAGGAGGTGAAAGAAAACTCAAAAAGAGAAATAGGAAGAATTGATAAACTGATATAGACAAAACTTCAGACAGATAGATGAATAGATAGATAGTGAAGCTCACTTAACGTAAAGAGGGGAGGTTGCTTCAGAGATAATCCTTTAAATAGATAAATAGATAGATAATGGCATAAGATTCACAAAAAAAAAAAAAAAAAAAAAAAAAAAAAAAAAAAAAAAAAACAGGCAAGTTACAGGACTAATGTTAAAATTCTTTGCATCGTTAGAATTCTTGGAAATTCTTGGGAACACATCGAGGAAGACACTGAGAGGAAATTTGATAGCAAACGATAGATAGATCGATAGACATATATAGAATGAGATAGATAGCCTAAAAGAGAAGAACATTATGAAGCACAAGGGAAGAAAATAAGTGGATGGGATACAAGTTAGAAAAAAATAAAAAATAAAAAAGTTTAACAATTCGAAACGATATAAAAAAATTATTTTGAATTTATAGAGATTTCCTTTTTATTTTGAAGTATTAGGAGTATCGACTTTATCATTGATTCCATTGTATTGTTGAAAATTGTCAATGCAAGTTACTTCTTATTCTTGCTGTTATTGTCATATGTATTGTTATGTCGTCACAACTATCATCACCATTACAACTATAATCATCATTGTAACCATCATATGATCATCACACCCATCATCACAACCACCACCCCCTCCACAACCACATTTATCACCATCATCACAACCAACAACCTCATTATAGCCACCATCCTAAAAAACATTATTACAACCATCACCCCTACCATCATCACCGCCATCATCATAACCACCACTACTATCACCACCATCATCATCACTATCACAATCACCATCACTGTCACCATAACAACCACAATCACTTCTATCATCACAACCACCATCATCATAACCATCATCACTTCCTCGCTCTCAAACCTACAAACATTCTGCCAAAAGACCATAGTTTCCCCCCTGCCAAAACAACAATAAAAAGAAACAATTAAAAGTTAAAAAAAAGTAAAAAAAAAAAAAAAGTAGGATAATCAACGAGATATTTCTTCAACGTGGAGGGAAAAAAAACCTGGATAGGATTAGCCCTCATCTTTCCTATTATTTTTGTTTTGTTTTTTTGTTTTCTTTCTTTTCTGTTGTTCTTTTTTGTTATTATTTCTTCACTTGTTCTTCTTCTTCTTTGATTCGTTTTCTTCACTTCTTGTTTTTCTGTTTTCATTATCTTCCTTGTCTTCTGGTACTTGTTTTATTTTTCCCCTTTTTTCTTTCTACAATATTTATTTTCCTTCTTGTTGTTATTGTTATTATAATTATTATCAATTTTATTATCATCATTGTTGTTATCATAAGAATTTATCATCATCATTATTATCATTATTATCAATATTGTTATTATTATCATTTCTACTATTGTCATTGTTGTTATTATTTTTAATATTGTTGTTGTTATTATTATCATTATTCTACGATTTCTTCTTCTTCATCATCTTCTTTTTACCTCTCCTCTCCGTTTTTTTTTTATAACACAAACCGTTTTTGCAGAAGGAACTATTTCCTCATTTCTGTTCATAGTCTAAAAGGGTTAAAGTTTCAGCAAAAAAGAAAGAAAGAAAGTCGGAGAGACAATATTAATGACAATGAAATTAATGATAATGACCGTAGTGACACCACTATTAGAAATGATGATGAGTATGATAATAATGACAATAATGATAATAATGATAATAATGACAATAATGATAATAATGATAATAATAATAATAATGATAATAATGATAATAATAATAATAATAATAATAATAATAATAAAAATGATAATAATGATAATAATGATAATAATAATAATAACAATAATAATAATTATTATTATTATTATAATAATGATGGTAATGATAACAATAATAAACATCAATATTAAATATAAGTAGTATATAAAAAACAAGAACATAAGCCTTATCATCAAAAATCCCAAAAATGAAGAAACGAGACACAGACCAAAACCCAAAGCCAAAAGGTGCCATGACCTCACCCTCATCTCCCTCACCTGACGAACCTCAGGTGGCACTATTGTCCCTGGCACTCCTCCGGCACAGGACAAGGTACCATGACCTCACCCTCATCTCCCTCACCAGACGAACCTCAGGTGGCACTATTGTTCCTGGCACTCCTCCGGGACAGGACAAGGTGCCATGGCCTCACCCTCATCTCCCTCATCAGACGAACCTCAGGTGGCACTATTGTTCCTGGCACTCCTCCGGCACAGGACAAGGTGCCATGACCTCACCCTCATCTCCCTCACCTGACGAACCTCAGGTGGCACTATTGTCCCTGGCACTCCTCCGGCACAGGACAAGGTGCCATGACCTCACCCTCATCTCCCTCACCAGACGAACCTCAGGTGGCACTATTGTCCCTGGCACTCCTCCGGCACAGGACAAGGTGCCATGACCTCACCCTCATCTCCCTCACCAGACGAACATCAGGTGGCACTATTGTCCCTGGCACTCCTCCGGCACAGGACAAGGTGCCATGACCTCACCCTCATCTCCCTCATCAGACGAACCTCAGGTGGCACTATTGTCCCTGGCACTCCTCCGGCACAGGACAAGGTGCCATGACCTCACCCTCATCTCCCTCACCAGACGAACCTCAGGTGGCACTATTGTTCCTGGCACTCCTCCAGCACAGCACTGGCACTTGCGAGACACGAAGGAAGGCACTAATGCTTGGCACGTGACTTCGAAGTCGTTATGCTTTTGTTTTGTTTTTATGATTCGAGAGGAAGGGCGGTTGATGTAATGATATGTTTGGTTGTTGTTGTTGTTGTTGTTTTATATTGTTGTTGTTGTTTGTGGTGGTTGTGATGGTTGTTGTTGTTATTGCTATTGGTGATTTGTTTGTCTATTCATATGGTTTATTTATTTATCTATTTGTTCGTGTATTTAAAGTCATTACTATTATCCTTATTATTATTAATGTTAGAATTATCAATTTTGTTTGTAGTAGTGGTATTACTATCATTATTATTATCATTTTCCTTGTCATTATCAATGTCATTATTATTACTAATATTATTATAATTATTATTACTACCTTTATCATTATCATCATCATTATTATTATTATCATTATTATTGTTCTTGTTGTTGTTGTTGTTATCATCGCTATCCTTATTAACATTAATGATAACATTATCACAATCATTATTATCACTATTATTTTTATTGTTGTTATTATCATTATTATCACTATTATCATTATTATTATTACTACTGTTATTAATAGTATCATTATTATCCGTATTATCATTTTCATCATCTTTATCATCATCATTATCATTATTAGTATTCTCATCATCATTATCATGATCATCATTATCTTTATTAACTTTATCATTATTATTACTATTATTATCATCATTACCATTATTATCTTCCGTGTCAACAATGCCGTTACAATTTATTCTAATTCCTTTTAATGCATGCAAATGATAAGCGTCACAACATAGACATAAATCTATTCCCATAAAGACAGATATACAAAAAAAAATAACGAAGCGTTTAATAGATCGCAGATAGTGTGTATAATTTCCAGACATAATTATCATTGTAAAACTTTCTCATGTATATGTATAATCTTTTGCAATTAAATAATGCTATTTGCACCATATCGAATTTATTTTATTAGTCAGTTCCAGCTTTAGTCTCAAGTCAAATATTATTTATATATTTTGTTTTCTAATTTAAGGGGGGAGGCGGGAGGGGGAGGGGGAGGGGGGTGCTCCCTATTGTTTAAGAATCGTGTTTATTTATCAGTATCTTTATAATTATTGTTGTTAATATCATCATTAGTAGTAGTAGTAGTAAGATCATTAGTATCATTGCTATTATCATTATTATTATCATTATCAATATTAGTGTGATTATTGTCATTATTATTATTATTATCAATACTGTATTATGTCTTTGTTAGTATTATCAGTGTTGAGGAAACTGCGTGTTTTGTTTTTCGAATATCTTTTATGTCCTTTTCATTTTAGTCTCTTCCAGCCTCTCCCTCCCTCCCTCGCTCTCTATCTATTCTCTCTCTTTCATTTCTTATGTTTATTTTCTTTCTTTCTCTCTCTCTCTCTCTCTATCTATCCATCTATCTATCTATCTATCTATCTATCTATCTATCTATCTATCTATCTATCTATCTATCTATCTATCTATCTCTCTCTCTCTCTCTACTCACTCTCCCCTCTCTCTCTTCAATTTCTTATATTTATTTCTCTCTCTCTCTCTCTCTCTCTCTCTCTCTCTCTCTACTTTCCCCTCACCTTCTCTCTCTCATTTCTTATCTCTATTCCTCCCTTCTCCCCACCGTAGATTATTCTCAAGTCCTTCTTCTCTCTATTCATAATTTCCCCCTCTCCCCCCCCCTCCCCCTATCCCTTTGACCCTGCGCTAGTGTTGCGACAAGAGTGTGATCAATACAGAGAGAGTGTGTGATTCATGTCCCTCTAACACGGCAGGACTCTGGGTTGGGCGGGTCCTTTTGCGGGTCAGAGGTCAGCGAGGGTAGAAATGACGATGGATTTAGGTCAGGTTAGAGGTCTGGGAGGTAGAAATGACGATGATTCTAGAGCAGCAATGCAAGGTCAGAGGTCAGGGAGGTAGAAATGACGATGATTCTAGAGCAGCAATGCAAGGTCAGAGGTCAGGGAGGTAGAAATGACGATGATTCTAGGGCAGCAATGCTAGGTCAGAGGTCAGGGAGGTTAGAGATAATGGTCTAAAGTCAGTAATGTGAATTTTGGGAATAAGTGGTTATTAGATTAAGAATTGTGATGTTAGTAGTGTTTATGAGGTTAGTAATATCGATCTGGTTATGTTAGGAATAAGGCCCGGAATATGAGGTTAGTAATTTCAGTAATTTAAGGTTGATCATATTACGATTGTTATATCAGTAATGTTTCAAATCAATCATTTTGTGATGATTATATCATGCAATTAATTATATATCATATCAGGTCAGAAATATCTATTTAACATTACAAGGTCATTGATATTAGGTTAGTATAGGAATAACTAAAATAACGACTAAAAATATGATCCATAAAATGTTTAAACAACAAAAGAACATCAATAAGATTTGATGTATTCTCTTGTATCTATTAAACTAATCCTTTGATATTAACTGTAATTAAGTATAATATCAATGATAATTAGTAACTTCAATTATAACAGACAAATTGTTTGGTAAAATAAGTTAGAATATTATCTTTGGATCGGAACCGTTGTAAGAAGCTATTGGAACATATGTTAAGAGTGTTATATTCTTGTCTTTTACTCTCATTTGTCTTTTAGAATAATTGTTTTTTTGTTTTTTTCTGGGTAATTACGCTGTAATTTATTGAAATAGCTCATTTCATAATGATAGGCTTCACCTAAATAAACTGAAATCCGAATTTCAGGCGCCTTTTAAAATTTAATTTCAACTTTTACCTTTTGCAACAAAACCAGCCAAATTAATCAAGCAACAAGTCCATCGATAAGATATATATAAAAGAAATTCATATATTTAAAATAAATCTCCAAGAAAAAAAAATCAGGCAACTGAGTTAAAATAAATCTCCAAGAAAAAAAGACAGGCAACTGAGAGAAAGGCGGTTGCCAAGTGTGTTATTATTGTCAACCGCCGCAGCAACATCGAGAATCTGCCGCTGAGAATCCCAGGCTTCTGCCAGGAGATTCTCTGTCTTGGCAGATGATGCGAGTACAGATTTTGTGGAGGCTGGGATCTTCAGGGGATTCAAGGGATCGAGGGAGGAGGATAAAAAAGGGACTATTTAAAGGATCTGGTGGCGGAAAAAAGTAACCGGTAACCTTTTTTTTATTTTATGGAGAGGTTAGAAAAGAAAATAAGCTGTAGATAATTTTTGTGTTATTGTCTTTTGGAAAAAAAAATTCTTACGAAGAAATTAACCGGTAAGCGGTTGTAATGTCTAATTTATTAAGAGGTGTTATAATGTCCAATGGAATAAAAAAAATAAGCGCCTTCTTTATCAATGAATTAGATTTGACAAGGGAAACCATAAAGCTATTACCAATGGCTTTGGGAAAAAAATATAGCCATTTTGTTGTCATCGAGGGAGACGAAACCAGATTGCCAATATCAACAGGGGAGAGAATAAGTTATTGTTCGTGGTGTTGGAAAGAATGAAACCTTTTGTGTTGTCAGTGAGGGAAGGGACGTTTTGAGTTCCGGTGGGCAGAAACAACGAATTATTGATGTTGATTAAGATCTTACTTGATTAAGTTAATCGACTGATTGATTCCATTAATAGATTAATAGATAGTGCGAGTAGCAAGTGTGATTACACGAATGTGATCGAAACGCGATTTTATAGTGAGGAAAAAGAAAATTTGTTGAACATTTGATAATGAACACTAATAATGCGATATGTATTACTAGATATTACTAGATATGTATTACTCTTTCAATATTACACCTTCATCGCACTCATTCCATCCTTACGGTGTAATAGAGAAAAAGGTTCATTCACTCAGTCTCATTCATTCCACGCGCCTCAAAAGGTTATTAATTCCATTCCATAATATCTATCCCAATCGTTTTTTTTTTTCTTCTTCTTTTTTTTTTTTTTTACTTTCAGCGTATTTCTTATCGACTGACAAGATATCTTTCGCTAAGAACATTTCCTAAAGGACATTTACTTTATTGTTATTATTATCATCATGTGTTTATTGTTATTATCATTATTATTATCATTATCACTGTTACTGCAAGTATCATTATTATTGTTATAAGTAATATTAATATTAGCATTAATGATTTCTTATCATCATTGTTATTACCATAATCATCATCACCACATAAGCATCACAACCATCATTCCCATCACTACCACAATCACAACCGTCCCTATAATCACCATCAACCTATTTAATTAATTCTCCTCCCCCCCCCCAGGCTCCCGTGGAGAGGAAAGCCCTTGACCTGACCCCCCTGAGAGAGGCCAAGCTGCCAGTAATCTTCGTTCTGGGTAAGTTGTAGTTGTAGTTGTGGTTGTAGATGTTGATGTAGTTGTGGTTGCAGATGTAGCTGTGTTTGTAGTTGTGATTGTAGTTGTGTTTGTAGTTGTAGTTGTGATTGTAGTTGTAGTTGTGACTGTAGTTGTAGTTGTGATTGTAGTTGTGTTTGTAGTTGTAGTTGTGTTTGTAGTTGTATTTGTGTTTGTAGTTGTAGTTGTGTTTGTAGTTGAAGTTGTGTTTGTAGTTGTAATTGTGTTTGTAATTATGTTTGTAGTTGCAGTTGTGTTTGTGTTTGTAGTTGTAGTTGTGTTCGTATTTGTAGTTATAAATGTAGATGAACGAGTTGTAGCTAAGACAGCGAAAGGGAAAAGAAGGAAGATAAAAAACGGACATGTCGAACTAGGAAAACAATATTTCTCTCTCAGGGCGACATACGAATCTGTCGAGGTAGAAAAAACACACGAAAATAAATCACACGAATAATGTGTCGAAGGGCTTTTCGTGGCATTGCTTCTTCTGGGCAACGCACGAATATGTTCTCGGCTTATTCGTGTGCTTTCCTGCTTTTCCCTTCGTTTTAGGTGAGTTCATGAGGGGGAGGAGGAGAAGTAGGAGGAGGTGGAGGAGAAGGAGGTAGAGGGATGAGGGAGAAGGAGGAGGAGGTGGAGGAGAAGGAGGTAGAGGGATGAGGGAGAAGGAGGAGGAGGTGGAGGAGAAGGAGGTAGAAGGATGAAGGAGGAGAAGGAGGAGGAGGAGGAGGGAAAGAAGGAGAAGGAGGAGGAGGAGGGAAAGAAGGGGGAGGCGAGTAAGGAGGAGGAGGAAGAGGAGAAAAGGGCAGTGAAGGAGAAAAGAGAGGAGGAGGAGGAGGAGGAGTGGGAGGGGATGGAAAAGAAAGGAGAAGGAGAAGGGTAAGAAGGAGGAGGAATATTAGAGGAGAGAAAAAAAACAAAAGAGGAAAAGGGGCATAGCATAACAACAATAAAAAAGAGAAAAGATCAGGAAGAACATCCATGCAAAAAATGAAGAAACAAATACAGTGACACACACAAACACCCCCGTTAATAAGTAACAAACAAAACAACAACAACAAAAAAAACTATCTGACCCTCACACAAAAACAATACAATAGAATAACACGATCCTTAATCCACGAGAAAATATCTTATCTCTCTCGTTATCTCTTATCTCAGGCGGCCCAGGATGCGGCAAAGGAACACAGTGTGAGAAGATCGTCAAGCAGTATGGCTACACCCACCTGTCTTCCGGTGACCTGCTCAGGGATGAGGTCAAATCGGGGTCAGAGCGCGGCAAGGCTCTCAATGAGATCATGGAGAAGGGTGACCTTGTTCCTCTGGTGGGTTGCAGGGACTATTTTTTAGCTAATGTTGTTGTTTTTTTAATTGTTGTTTTGTTTGTATTTTTTTGTGGGGTGGAGGTTACATTCATGAGTAATACACATATTAATACATACAGACAGACAGGTAGGCAGACAGACAGACAGACAAAAAAGAATGATATAAATACATACATACATTAATTCATTCATACATACATAATTGTACACAGACACACACAGATAATACTGTTAACTCCCAAAAATTCTGAAAAAAAGAATACACACACACACACGTAGCTTATTAATTCTGGCTCAACAACATTAGTTTTGTGTTTCCGATTTATGATGTTAATTATGATGTAACTTTTCAACTGTTTCGTTACGACAAAAAGAAAAAAAATCCTTAAGCCGATAAGATAAGTCAATAATATTGTTGAATAATGTTGTTGAATCACAATCACACAAGCCTTATATATATCTTTCAAAACCTCAACTCATCCTCGTGTTGGTCCACAGGAGGTCGTGCTTGACCTGATCGCCGAGGCTATGCTCCAGAAGGTCTCCTCCTCCAAGGGCTTCCTGATCGACGGCTACCCGAGGGAACAGGCCCAGGGCGTTCAGTTTGAGCAGAGCGTAAGTGCCTTCGGGTCTTTCTCTTAATTTCTCTCTCTCTCTTGTTCTAGAACTTTTTCTCAATTTTTCTCTTTCTCGGTGTCGTTCTCGGTTTTTCTGGCTTTCTCTCTCTCTCTCTTTCGGTATTCTCTCATTCTCTCCCTGTCCTTTCTCTCTCATTCTCTCCCTGTCCTTTCTCTCTGTCTCTCTCTCTCTCTCTCTCTCTCTCTGTCTCTCTCTCTCTGTCTCTCTCTCTCTCTCTCCCTCCCTCCCTCTCTCTCTCTCTTTCTCTTTCTCTTTCTATCTCTCTCTCGGTCATTTTCCCATTCTCTCTCTCGCTCTTAGTTTTTCTCTCAATCTCTCACTCTCTTTCGGTCTCGTTCTCGGTTTTTCTCTTCTTTTCTCTTCTCTCTCTTTCTACCTACCTATCTATCTGTACACTGGATGCCAGGCATAACACTCATTCCTTGTTGCCTTGCTTATTGAAAGAGAGTCGACGTATATCAAAATGCCCCTTCCTTTTTGTCCTCTCCCCGTTCTGGATGCAAGAGAAGTGTTTTTCGTTTTTTTTTCTATCTTGGTTCGGTTCCAAAGACAGCAGTTCCCTTATCTAAGAGTATTATAATACTGTTTATCCCCAATTGCTTGCCTGTTAGCGCCCTCTTCACCCCGTTTCAGATCCAAGAACTATGTTAAGCTTCAAGGATGCGGGTCCCTTGTCTGAAAGGGAGTATTTCGGTAATGTAATATGCTTTTCCTCCCTCCACCTTAGCAAGACGCCCTTGAAGCACGGCGACTCAAAGCCCTCTCCTCCTCGTTCCAGATCCTGCCATGCACCAAGGTCCTGTACTTCGAGGTTCCCGACGAGGTCATGGTCGAGCGCCTCCTGAACCGCGCCAAGACCTCCGGCCGCGTCGACGACAACGAGGAGACCATCAAGAAGCGCCTGGCGACCTTCCACAAGCACTCGGAACCCGTGATCCAGCACTACAAGGAGAAGTGCGCCACCATCGTCGCCCTCGGCTCTCCTGACGAGGTGTTCGCCGAAGTGCAGAAGGCCCTCAGCACCATCCAGTGAGGAGGTCCCGGAAACGCACTCCCTCCCACGTCCTCTTCCTCCCCTCCTGGATCTGAAATGTCCCCCTTTCTTGTGGCTCTCGTCTTTCCTTTGTCGTCTCCTCGTACTCTTTCTGTCTGCTCTTCTCTGGTCTTCCAATGGTCTGAACTCCCGATGATGTCTTCCTCGACAACCTCCAGAACTATGCATTACATTAATTTAAGAGTGACTTCGGAAGAAAGCAATATAGTCGATGTATCTGATCAAACACCATGACTCATTACTCTAGGGAACTAAAACCATTTCCTTTCGCGACCTGCTAGGCTCTCTCTGCGAGAGAGTATGTAACATGGCACACAATTAGTTAGTCTTGTCAACCTGCTAGGCTTATCATGCACCTAATCTCACATCTCACGAGTGAAGGGTAAAGCCTCATGGCTTTGCCGACGTGCAAGCGTCTCTCACAAGGAGGTTCTTCTAATCTAGTTCAGTGATGGACTGCGCCCTTGCCAGCGGGAACGCCGGAAGCCGAGGTGGCTGGCCGGCCCCCATATTGGGCGGCCGACGTCAGTTCTCTATTATTGTCATCATCGTCATTAACTATCATGTTTTAGTCATTGCCATATTTTTCTTGGTGGATATGGACTTCATTACCTACATACGACGATCTCACTTATGATTTCGGACTAACGGAATAAACTGTGACACTTGACTTGTTTTCTGACGCTGACACCTTTGACTAAACTCTGGACGTGTATCTGACTCCTGAAGCTGTAGGAGAGAAAGTCTATTGAGTATGATATTAGGCATTATTAAAAACCACAATGTGAAATTATAGACATTACTCTACTTGACTGGAGGAGGAATTCTGACTCTGAGGGAAACTCACACGGACTTACTCTTGCGTGACTGACATGGGGAGTGAAAAAATGGATCAGCAGGAAGATTGGTGACTGACTTACAGAATGTATGCATGACTCACCGACCGGACTGACGCAGGAGCTCTTGACTTGTGACTGATCTGACACTAAACAGCTGACATGAGAAGACCACGAGAAGAATTAAAGGCCTCATGAACTGAAACTGACTTGACTGCTTGAGGAAACTTTGACTTGCTGAAGAAAACCTGACTGGTTGAAGAAACTTTGACTGACTGATAGAAAACTGTTACATAGTTGAAGAAACACTCGACGACTTAACTTTGACTGATTAAAGAAACTGACTGGCTGAGTAAACTCTGACTGGTAGAAGAAGCTTTGATTGACTCAAGACACTTTGACTGATTGAAGAAACTCTGACTGGATGAAGAGACTGACAAACAAGAGATGGAAGAGGAGTAAAGACGAGGCAACTGATAAAGCATAATTAGGACATATCGGAATACGTTTTGACTGAAGAAAACAGAAACTGACGAAGAATGTTGACGATTACTGCAGGTAATGCGACTGCCCGATGCAATATTGACTGATTGAAGAAAGTGTGACTGGCAAAGTTGCACTGTGTCTGACTGAAAAAAGGAATGACTGACCTTATGATTTTTGACAAATTCAACGATTTTTGACTGACTTGATAAACGATGACTTTTCCATATATTATGACTGACTGAAGAACTTATATACATTTAATATATATATATATATATATATATATATATATATATATATATATATATATATATATATATATATATATATATATATATGGGACTGAAAATGGTTGACTGACAAAAGAATGACCGAGAAGAATATGACTGATCAAAGAAATTTACTGACTATAACTATGACTGATTTTAGGTTCTATGGTTCACATAAATAACCATTTATTACATCTAATCAACAAACAGACAAATATTTAAGATCATGACTGTAGGAAAATATGAAACCAAACTAATTAATGACCTTGTGACCCTGGTAAACTTCAACAACCTCGACTGACTGAAGAGGGTAATATACACTGATAGACTGAAGACTTTGTGACGATGAAACTCTGACTTAAATATGATTCTCCATCCCAGACAGAAAAGAAACTGAATGGTCAAAGAGCACATAACAAACCTGACTAAAATTGACAATAAGACATTTTAAGAAATAAAGAAAAAACTTAAAAAAAATAGAAGTCAATTTACGACAATAAAAACGTAAGACTGATGACTGACAGATAACACACAACCTCTGACGAACAGACATTGGACCAACATTTTTGACTGCGTAACTGTTACACTTGGAGAAATTAGAAACAGAGAGACAACAGACTACCAAAATTCCCAAGGAAGAATTGATAAACATCACATTGCTAATATTCCTTGACAAAGAACAGACACATTTTGGACTTTTAGGACTTGGGATATCTATGAACTCTTTTTGTTTGTTAGGACGACCCTCGTTTGACAGATAAAGAGACAGGCAGACTACACTAATGGCTCTGGAAGGACCGAAAGACTTTCATCGAAGCAGACAAACTAACGTGTAACTGATAGAACGAACTGTGGTTATACTGAAAGACTTCAGACTAATGAAATTACTTAAACAGAACAGACAGACGTCAGACAATTTAAATGACAGACCAGACTACAACACTGACATTTGACAGGACTTCAGAGGAAGACTGACAAGACAAATCGATGACTCTTGACTTGACAAGTGACAACGTGACAAGATAGGTGAACGTGAACGACAAGGCTAATGTTAATTTACAATGCATAGGACAATATATGTGTCATTCATTATAAAGAACCCACGACTCACCATGACAGGCCCGACAGACTCACTATAATGAATCCATGACTCACACATGACAGATCTTGTGTGACTGACTATATTATAACCTGTGATGGGAGACCCTACTGGGTCACTATACAGGACTTGTGACTCACCGATACTGACCCTACTGACTCACTACGAAGAACCAGAACTCACTGAGACCATACAGACTCACTAAAGTTCCCATGACTTAACAGGAGAAAAACTACTGTATCATAAACGTATAACTCACCATGACAGACCTTTCTGTGACTTGCTATAAAGAACCAACTTAACTTATTGACTCACTACAGTATAGATAAACTCATGACTTATTATGATAGACTTTTACCCTCTGGAGGAAGCAAGTAACGACGGTAACACAAATTGAAAAAAAGAAAAAAAAATGTAAGAGAGGGAGAGAGAGAAAAAGTATTTTCCGCCATTTTGTTTTGACTGCTTGGCTGAGAGGTTAGAAAACGCGGGAAAATTTAATGCACGAATCTTTTTTTTTCACTCCGCTCAGCCAACACGTGATTCTCAGATTCAGGAAAAATAATAAAACTCTCTAAAGATTTCAACTAAACGTATGACTTTTTAAGTATACAAGTGAAAGACAAACGGAACCCAAACGGAAGGACAGACGAGAAGAGAAGGAAAACTGGACGAAATGAAACGGACCGCCATCTTGGAAACTAGAATATGGGAATGGAAATCGAAAGTTGACGGATCTTTTCTTAAGTTCACTCATCACTCAAGCCGTAGTAATCACAATCAAGAATCACTTAAGCGGAACATACTCGCCTAAAAGATAGAAATCCGCTCTTCTAGAATCTTCTATCAAGCACTGATAATATATAAATAAAGAAAGAGCCATTTTACTTCGCCATTCGTCACATAGGTACTCTCTTTCACTGACTGTGCACACAAACAAGGGTTCATCGCTATGCCGATTTTGAAGCACTTTGGCACAGTTGCAGAGTAATAGAAGAGTTTCATCTAGGTTGTGAGACGAAAACAAAAGAGAAATAAGGTAAAAGCTATAAATGTATATATATTGTTTTGGTTATGCACTGGAGGTATAGCCCGTAGGCCGCATCTGCTAGAAACTCCCGCTGGTTGGAGGGTTGTATGACGGATATTTTACGCACAAGAAATGCTGTGATTTATGGGGGGAATACGACAAAAATAAGGAAGAAAAAAAAAGGCAAAAAAAAAAATCTAGCGAATGAATAAAACCATCACATGTTCTTCTGTGCGTCCTTCGTTGTATTCTCTACCGGATGCTGCCGTATGTGACATGGATCAACGTTTTACAAATACCCTCTGCAGAGAATAGTCGTCACGCTCCATAAGGTCAAAATTCGTGTTTTTTTTAATGGGAAAATCAGCTTTACAAACCCTATCACATGAGGACCTTCCGACGGTGTGCCTCCTGAATGGACGAGTACGACTCCTCTCTCCAGACGATCGCCCATCGGAGGTTTTTGTGTTGTTATAAAGCTTGTTCATTGATGGAAATACCTGTAAACTTTTTTTCATAAATTGTTTTGCTCCAAAAAATGTCTATGCTTTTTATTTTACATAAAGCCTTGAGAAGGGAGAAATGACAGAAATCTTCTGCATGAAAATGAGCAGATACCTTGCTTAGATAAATAGATGAATAAAGATACAAGCCAGTTCGTTATAAAATGAGAAAGGAAACTTTTATCAAGGAAAATGAAGTGTGTTCTTTGTCCGAGCACATGTTTTATCTTTATTGTCTTGTCAGCAATTACTTGTATTGCGAATAGTACGTTTGTTGTATGCATTTTAGATGAGAAATTTGAAAGATATTATGATTGTTGTATGCCTTTTATGGAAGTAATATATAAATAGTATGTATATAAATAGTATGTATGTTTGTTGCATGCATTTCATAGGAGTGATAGATGGAATGTATGTTTGTTGCATGCCTTTCATAGAAGTGATAGATGGAATGTATGTTTGTTGTATACAATTAAATGAAGATATATAGATTGATAGATAAATAAATAACATGTGCGTTCTATTCACTTAAAAAAGAAAACAAATATTACTTGCATTTTATAGACGAAATAGATAAAGGACATTTGTTATATGTATTTAAGAAAGAGAGAGAGAAAAAAACATGAAGACTAAAACAAAAAATAAGTTTAAATTTTTTCTTTTT
>BOPN01000089.1:56576-81576 GCA_017312705.2 Penaeus japonicus
GAAGAAGATATATATATGTATGTATGTAGATATGTATATATAAAAATATACATATATATATATAAATATATATATATATATATAGAGAGAGAGAGAGAGAGTCACACACGCACATACACACACACACCTACGCACACACCACAAACGCAGACATACCCAGAGACACATACAAACACGCATATATTTATATATTTATATATATATTTATTATATATATATATATTTATTTATTATATATATAAATTTATTTATTATATATATATTATATATATGTATGTATATATATATATATATATATATATATATATATATATATATATATATGTATGTATGTAGATATGTATATGTATATATATATATATATATATATATATATATAGAGAGAGAGAGAGAGAGAGAGATATATATATATATATATATATATATATATATATATATATATATATATATATATGCGTTTATATATGTGACTATGTATATGTATTTATGTATGTATATACATCTATGTGATAATGCTGGAGATGATGATGGCCGCATCTGGTTCCTGAACATCGACCTGTGCTCATCGCCTCACCTGATTATTACAATTATAAGCCATACATTCTAGACTGCAGTTCGATTTAAGTACTCCACTGGTTCAGATTCATTCAGGGTTCACGGTTCGACCTTTTTCAATGTATAGTGAATAACGGGGAAGGAGGTCAGAACGTACTTGGACTGTCTTAGGGAACGAGCTGGCGAGCGCTGGTCGGTGGTCGGAAGGAGCCGGTTGTGGTTTGCATTATTATTGTATTTGCTTTGGCCTTATAGTGTATTTTGTTTATAACTAATATGTTATCCTATTCTTTTCATTATGATATTATACTGTGTTGATGATGGTGACTGGACCTGATATTTATGGTGATATGGTGATTGTTTAACTATTGACTATATTGTTATTGTAAATATAGTATTATGGTGTGTTAGAATAATTAAAGATTATGATAGAATAAGGATGCTTATAATTTTATATCTACTGTTTATACCTCAGAAGAATACCTCATGTTTAATTTAGTTGCCCCCGAAATGAATGTTTTCTTTTATATGCGCCACTCTACGGCAATATCTACAAAGTGTAATGTAAACAACCTTCTTCTCTCCACGGACTTCTCCCCGAATACACGCTTACATGCAGTAGCTGTGTTTCTCTGATCCCCACATCAATCATCTGTACATTGACAAGCCAAACTTCCTTAATTCACGCATAGAAGATGACATCTTCCACCACCTCAACATGGTGAATATTGACTTTCTGCTTCTCACTTATATGATTCATAACTATTAAGTGATAATGACTAAGAAAGTATAATAAAATGTGAAGTGAAATGGTTTAGAAAAGAAGACTACAAAACTTAATAAAAGTACGTAACTGATAATGGAGTGGCATGACTGAAGGGATCATGGAGTTATATGAAATTAGAAGAAATGGGAAGAAAATAAACTAGTAAAGATACATTTAAGTATGAGAATACGTTGATACCAATTAATCACTTTTTAATTAATGGGTATCTGTTACCACCCAGCCCTTGTCAGGAGGTGTCACTGTGCAAGGGTTAAAGCTTACGTAACAATATGTATGTGTATATTATATATATATATATATATATATATATATATATATAGAGAGAGAGAGAGAGAGAGAGAGAGAGAGAGAGAGAGAGAGAGATTTATTATGACTTTAGGTACTGTTAAGGGAACCTAGAAATTGTTAAATGATTAGTTGTAAAGATGTTTTTTTTATGATAAAGTTTGTTGCTTCGTTTTCCATAATCAAATGTAGGAATAACTATGTTACGCTCATCATCAGAAGAAAGCTACATGGCGGTTTGTTTACAATGGCGTCGCCTGAACCGCAGCTTAGATGAAAGACGAGAGTCAGTGACCCAAAGAAGCGAGTCACTTGACCCGAAGGCAGGAGAGTGAGGTATCCTATGAACGAGGCGGGCGGTGAGCACATCATCACAAGAAGTCACGTGACTCGAAGGCGGGAGAGTGAGGTATCCTATGAACGAGGCGGGCGGCCTCGTGTAGTAGTGTTCTTCAGTGCACTGAGCTTCCGCCCTCTCACTCCATAGGATACTTGCTACGCCTGCCGCTCGTGTAGTAGTGTTCTTCAGTGCACTCCCGAAGGCGGGAGAGTGAGGTATCCTATGAACGAGGCGGGCGGCGAGCACATCACAAGAAGTCACGTTGTAGTGATGTGCTTCGCCCCAGCCATCCCTCTTGGGGAAAATACACGAGTTCCCCCTTTTTCGCCACGAGGGGGAGGAAGCGCTAAGAGCTGGTTTTGCCCTGGAGGACCTACCAGTTACTCCCTCCCTGGAAAGGGGCCAATGAAAACCCCTGCGAGGCCCTGGATCGTCAGCAGATGGCCTCTTGCATATGAGCCCCTAGCTCGGCAAGGCACTGCTCGCAACCTGTGCCCTTTTGGCACTTGTTCTTTTATTGAATTTTATTGGGTTGCGGCCATAGTTAAAGCATGGCTAGGCCAAGGACTGAATTTTTGGTATGGGAGGAGGAGAGACCTTTGTTTAAATAAATAATAAAAACATTGATCGGAACTATTTCTTTTATATCTTTCAAGACACCCTGTAATGTTTGTCTGACTCTAGCCACGCCTGCTCGGCAATGTCCTGTGTAGGAACTCTTTCTTTCCACATACAAACTGACATACACTCATACACATAAATAACATACATTTTACACGTCTTCTACTGTCTCGCACATACACGGGTGCTGATCCCTTATCAGCTGGTGGCAGCCTACCCCTACACAGGACTTCAAGATTCACGTTACCATAGATTTAATCTGGGATTTACTTTGGGGCAAGGGGAATCTTACGATGAATCACTACAAAGTGACCCGAAGGCGGGAGAGTGAGGTATCCTATGAACGAGGTGGGCGGCGAGCACATCATCACAAGAAGTCACATGACCCGAAGGCGGGAGAGTGAGGTATCCTATGAACGAGGCGGGCAGCGAGCACATCATCACAAGAAGTCATGTGACCCGAAGGCGGGAGAGTGAGGTATCCTATGAACGAGGCGGGCGGCGAGCACATCATCACAAGAAGTCACATGACCCGAAGGCGGGAGAGTGAGGTATCCTATGAACGAGGCGGGCGGCGAGCACATCATCACAAGAAGTCATGTGACCCGAAGGCGGGAGAGTGAGGTATCCTATGAACGAGGCGGGCGGCGAGTACATCAGAAGAAGTCACATGTCCCGAAGGCGGGTGGCGAGCACATCATCAAAGTTTAAACTACCAACATGTCAAAACGGCAAGGTGCCCCAGGCTTCGGGGAGAAGGAAAAAGAAGCCAGAAGGCAGGCTACTCATGCATCATCAATGGCACAAGTAAGTATTATTTGTTAGAGATGAATACATCTTATTGGATGTAAGGGCTTTGGCGAAATCCTGGCTTGTGTTGAAGGTATGAATTGTAGATCTAAAACTATAAGCATTCGTATCCTAGCATAGACTGTAATTCAGAGGGGGTGTTGGAATGATAAAAGATTATGCCAGGATAAGGATCCTTATATTTGTGTATCCATAGTTCATACCTCAAAGCTTGTTGAGGGAAGAAGCCCTGGATGGGTCATTTTTTTGACAGCCTTCTTCCTCTTCTTTCTTCTTTTATAGGGATTTAGACTACTCTACAGTCTATATTCCCTGGATTCTTTTCTGTGTTTTTTTTTTTTTTTTTTTTTTTTTATTGATTCTGTTTTTTTTTTTTTTCAGTGCTTCTAGTAGCTTTACTCTGCTTGAGTTGAACCTTGGGCAGTGCAGAAGCAAGTGTTCGTCTGATTCTTCTTGGTTGTTGTGTAGTGATGTGCTTCGCCCCAGCCATCCCTCCAGGGGAAAAGACGAGTTCCCCCGTTGTCGCAACGAGGGGGAGGAAACGCCAAGAGATGGCGTTGCCCTGGAGGACCTACCACTTGCTCCCTCCTTGGAAAGGTGCCAATAAAAACCCCTGAGAGGCCGTGGATCGTCACACTCGTGTATATTTTGTAAGGCTCACACCCTGTTTTTGTAACAGCAGTAACGAATAATAAGTCTTGTGACACCAGAGCTACCCTGGTTTCCGCCCGGGGCCTCTCGTCTTGCCTGACATTGGTTGTTTCTGTGTTTGCTTAACGTAAATCAAAGTCAAGTAAACGCTGTTTTTCAGACTTTTTGCACTTTTAGTGCCTTGCCTGCACCTTCAGTGCTTTGTTTTTTGCAGGTAGCACGAGACTACAGTAGAAGTAGTCGGCCCTCACCCCAGACCCACAGCACTCTTCTACCCCAGGGTAGCCCTTACGGGCAGTGACCCCTGGGTAGGGAGGCCCAATAGTCTGGGGCGTCCTTTGGGCGCAACTTTTCTCTCCCCCTGAATTTTTTCCATTTTTCCGTGTGACTTTCCTGAGCCTACAGGAGTCTCCTTGTGAGAGACTGGAGAAAGCAACCAGGCTTCCACTAGGGGGGGGGGGGGGCGAGGACGTATAACGACAAGACTTGTTTTTTTTTTTTTCCTCTCTTAGCTCTTGGGATTAGGTTGATACAATAGTTAAGGGAAAGGTAGTCCTCTCAGGACAACGGGCTTTGGCCCAGGGTTCGGACCTGGTTCGACACCCACTATGATTGATACCCCGGCTACCCTTTCTCTTCCCCAAGGAGGAGGGGCGACTCCAAAACTTTATAAGACCACTTTGACCACTAATGGAACCCCAACCAATGACCGACCCAGAAGACTAATTGATATCCCTCCCGAGAACGCAAGGTGCGTGAACATTCGATGCGTAAATGAAAATCAATCCCTGCAGAATGTCAACCATTTTATCATTAAGAAGGTCCTAGATGGTCTAGTGGAAGGCAGTTTTGATTTTGTCCGTAAATTGCGAGATGGCAGCTTCCTTGTAAAAGTGCAATTTAAATCTCAGATTAATGATTTACTTAAACTGACGCAAATTCATGACCTCACAGTAAAAGTAACTATTCCTGTTGGCCCAAATACCTGTAAGGGAGTAATCTTTCGCAGGGATTTGAGGACAATGGAAGAAAGCGAAATTCTTGAGGCCATGAAAGACCAAAACGTAGTAGACGTAAATTGCATGACCAAGAAGGATGGGAATGCGCGAATAAAAACCGGATTGTGTTTCTTGACCTTTTCAATTCCAAAGATTCCAAGTAATGTCAAAATCGGATATGAGATTGTTCAAGTACGACCTTATATTAAAAAAACAATGCGTTGTAAGAGATGCCAAAAATTTGGACACACCTCATTAAGATGCATTGATAAGGAAACTAACAAATTCACTTGTGGAAAATGTACTGGAGCCCATGATACCACTGAATGCACGGAAAAGACACTCAAGTGTGCCAACTGTGGAGGTCCCCATCAGTCAGGCTCTGCTGAATGCAGTAGCCTGAAGAAGGAGACTGAGACATTGGCATACATGAGAGAGCACGATGTTAGCTACCGTGAGGCCAAGAAGAAAGTTGAAGGTTTGACAAGAAAACCCAATACTTCTTATGCCTCAGCAGTAACTAACAATGTTTCCAGTGCAAGCAGTGTTAGTCAGCAGCTTGCAGTTAAGGACCAGGAAATTGCAGAATTGAAAGAAACGGTAAAGGACTTGATGAATCAGATTAAAGAATTGAACAAAACAATTAAGGAAATTGCTGAATCAACCCAGCAAAAACAGCATCTTAAGGAGGACGATACCAAATCACAATTTGGATGCACCTTCTAGTCCAGGCGACCCCTACTAGGACTTCGCCTGGTTTTTGGTCTGCTCGTAAGGGCAGATCATCTTCCGCCGGGCGTCTCCCTAGTGGAGGGGAGCAGGCCATGGAGGCTACTGTCTCCAAAAATTCCCGAGAGAGGCCCTCGGGAAGCGAGGGAGAGGAGGAGGCGCCTCCCTCCCAAAAAAAAGAAAATAAAAACCAGCGGACAAGGCACTTCCAAACCCTATAAAACGTAATCCACGCGTATACCATTATACAATGGAACTGTCGAAGTCTTAGATCAAAATTAAACTCCCTTAGATTATTAGCCTCGTCCTATGCTCCCGATATTATTGTTCTACAAGAAAGCCATTGACGACTCATTGGGAAGCGATCACCTTCCTATTTGTATTAAATATTCATGCGACACCACGAGAACGCCTTCAGCACCCAAATTTAACATAAAAAGAGCAGATTGGGTCGCCTTCACAAGGAGCGTCAAGCTCGAACTTGTTGGAGAAACCATAGATGATAAAGTAAACAATGTTCAAAATTGTATTATAAATGCAGCAATGGCAACCATCCCTAAGACTTCGACAGATAGCGTTAATCATAGAGTTCCATGGTGGACACCAGATTGCCGTAGGGCGCTAAATACGGCCTACAGGCTTTCCATAATAATATCACAAACGAGAACTTTCGCAATTACAAACAAGCGAGAGCTAGGGCTCGAAGAACAATCAGACAAGCCAAAAGAGACTCCTGGCAAAGCTTTGTCTCTACGATTAACAGCAACACCAAGATTTCAGAGGTTTGGTCCACAGTTAATAAAATCAATAGGAAAAAATTATCAATAAAAATCAAAAACATCATTCATGAGGGAAATAATTATGGTTCACCTAGAGACATTGCTAACACAATCGCCAGGCACTTCTCTTATACAAGCAGCTCGGAAAACTACAATCCTGCTTTCCTGACCACCAAGGAAGCATCCGAGCTGCAACCAATTCACTTTGTCACAGGAGATAACTTTGATTACAATAAAGATCTTACAATGAATGAGCTTGTCCGAGCCCTAGAAGCCTGTAGAGGAACATCCCCAGGCCCCGATGAGATTCGATATGAGATGATAAAGCATCTTAATCATGATGACATGATTAAGTTGCTAGAAGTGTACAATGATATTTGGAAAAGCCAGACTTTTCCAAATTCATGGCACTTCGCCCACATCATTCCCATATTGAAAGGAGGGGGAAATCCCAGATCCGCCATCTCTTACCGCCCAATTGCGTTGACAAGTTGCTTATGCAAGGTCATGGAAAGAATTGTTAATAGTAGGCTATTGCATTTTTTAAATACCAGGAATTTACTAGTTGACGAGCAGTGCGGCTTCCGAAAGGGACGTCAAACTCTCGATCAGCTAGTAAAACTGGAAAGTCATATTCATGAGGCATTTGCCAAAAAGCATTTTTTGATTTCAGTATTTTTAGACATAGAAAAAGCCTACGACATGACATGGCGACATGGCCTACTCAGAAAACTTTATGCTTTCGGATTGCGTGGAAACTTGCCTTGTTTTATCCAAAATTTCATTTCTGACAGAACGTTTTCTGTCAAATTATTTTCTGACAACGTCACTTTCTCGGACATTTTTGTCCAGGCAAACGGGGTCCCACAAGGAAGTGTCTTGTCTCCCACATTATTTTTATGTATTATAAATGACATTTTACCATCTCCTCCTCGGAATCTTAAATACTCACTGTACGCCGATGATTGTGCATTATGGCACTCCAGCAATAATGCAGAGTTCTCGGCAAATCAGATCCAATTGGCACTGGATATGATTCATAACTGGGGCCTCCAGTGGGGTTTTAAGTTTTCCATTAGAAAGAGTATTGGCGTGGTCTTTACACATAGGAGAAAGCCCAACATCAGGCTAACTCTAGACAACCACCCAATACCTATTCAAAATTCAGCTAGATTTCTTGGACTACTCTTTGATAGTAGATTGAATTGGAAAGACCACATTGGTCAATTAAAGAATAAATGTCAAAAAGCACTCAATTTATTAAAGTGCATTTCTGGACACAAATGGGGAGCTGATAGAAAGTCTTTACTGATGTTATATAAATCCCTGATTAGGTCTAAAGTAGATTATGGGTCAATCGTGTATGGCTCGGCAACGAGCTCAACTCTGAAAGGATTGAATGTTGTGCAGAATGCGTGTTTACGCGTCTGTCTTGGAGCCCTTAAGTGCACTCCCATTGAGCGCCTAGAGGTAGAGTCGGGAGTACCTCCCTTCCATCTCAGACGTGGCCAACTTGCACTGACTTACGCCGCCAAGATAGCCAGGCAGCCCCAACATCCTAACAGGGATGTTTTGCGCCGGCAATTAGGCCCACAGCACCGCGGCGGAAAGCCTCTGTGCAATAGACTCCATGACCTCACAGATAAAGTCGGTATAGATCTCTCTACCATCGATACCCTGGTTCAGTCAAATATAGCACCGTGGGAGACTCCCCAATTTCACCACCGTATTGAACTGGCTACCATCAGCCAAAGCCACGGTGCCGGAGGTGGAGGTACTCCAGAGGTTCAGAGATCCTAATTAAACATCTTTCCTTTTTTCATTTATATACCGACGGGTCCAAGACAGACGAGTGTGTGGGAGTAAGTTTATGGTCGACTGAATGCCAGTTGAGATTCAGATTGCCGAATCATACATCGATCTTTCTTGCCGAACTTTTTGCAATAGATAAAGCTTTAGATTTTGCCCTATCGACGACCCACGATAGAATAGTCATTTTTTCAGACTCGTTAAGTTCACTTAAAGCCATTAAATCCTTAGAAACCACCAAAAATGAAATACAGGGTAATATCATTGGTAAATTACATAGTGCCAATAAATCAATCAAGCTGATATGGGTACCTGGACATTCGGGTATCCATGGCAATGAACAGGCTGACAAATTAGCCGGGTCGACTGGTGATCTGGAGCCTGGTATTGTCCGCACAGATCTCAGGTGTTTTGTCTCTTTTATAAAAGCAAAAATCCATCTCCTGTGGCAAAGTGAGTGGACCGACCTCCAAATCACTAAACACAAAGTGATTTTAGAACCGTGGGACACAGCCCACAGAAAAAATAGAAGGGAGGAGGTGGTGCTGGCCCGACTCAGGGTCAATGCCACACGTCTAACCCATCTAACTCCCTATATCGAAAAGAAATTCCCTCCACAGTCTGAACACTGTAACAGACATCTATCAGTGGCACATATATTGGTATCACGCCAAAAATACCAAAATAATAGACAAAATATAAAAAAATACCTACAGATAAAAAAAAATATATAGAATTTAATATAAAAAAATTATTATCAAACAATGAAAAATAATTCAAAAAGTAATCACTTTTCTAAAGGAGACTAAACTTTATGACCTTCTATAGATTGATAAGATAAAATGGAAACATTGGCTTAATGACCTTGGCATGTGCCGCTGGTTGATAGCCAATAAATCCAACAAAGAAAGAAAGAAAGTGGTTCGTCAGCAGATGGCGGCAGATAACCTCTTCCATATGAACCGCACTGCTCCCAACTAGTGCCCTTTTGGCACTTGTTTTTTTTATTATTTTTAATGGGTGGAGAGACCTTTTTTTGCATTTCTTAAATAAATAATAAAAACATTGATCGAACTCATTTCTTTTATATCTTTCAAGATCTTAACATGATAATAAATGGTGCAAATGCTTGCCTGACTCTAGCCACGCCTGCTCGGCAATGTCCTGTGTAGGAACTCTATTTCTTTCCACATACAAACTGACATACACTCATACACATAAATAACATACATTTTACACGTCTTCTACTGTCTCGCACATACACGGGTGCTGATCCCTTATCAGCTGGTGGCAGCCTACCCCTACACAGGACAGGATTCACGTTACCACGTTAGCACAGATTGAATCGGGGATTTGCTTTGGGGCAAGGGGAATCTTTCGATTAATCACTCCAGTTGCACCATCTGCAAAGTGGATCGTTTTCAATGTTTATTCTGTTAAGATGTTTTAGTTTTGTATGTTTTGTTTTTAGTCTGGTTAGACATGTATCTATTGGATCTTGTCCAAGGTTGTGAGTTTGAGTTTTTTATGTAGTAATTTTTTATACTTAATATTCTGTTCAGTTGTTTTAACCAATTATTTTGAAATATTAACTTGGTTTCTTTTTTGATGTTTGAGATGTCTTTGATGAAGTTTGTGGGTGTTGTGATGCTGTGTGCTTTTCTGGAAGCAAGGTCTACTATTTCATTGCCTTTTATGTTTTTGTGTGCGGGTATGTGTTGTATCTTTATGATGCTTTTATGTATTGTTAGTGTAAGTATTAAGTTTTGTATATCAAATGTGATTCCTTTGTATTTCTTTGGTTTTGGGTTTGCTATTAATTGTATAGCTGATTTAGAGTCAGTAAAAATAACTTTTTGTTAATTTATTTTCAATTATGTATTTCAGTCCTTGTTTTATTGCAAATAGTTCTGCTTCTATGATTTGAGTATGGTTTGGTAATTTCCATATAGTTGTGATATTTTTTTCAGCAATATACATATATTGCTGCTGAGGTTGAGTTTTTGTCTTTAAGCATATATCCATCTGTAAAAATCTTTTGATGATGTTTATATTTGCTTTTCTCTAGCATGAGGAATTGTTTTGAGATTATTTCTTTTGTTGTTTCTTTGTACAGGTTATTCATGAAACGAGTTTCTGTTATTTTAATTATGTCAAACCATGGGTGTAAAGGGGTTATATTAGGTATTACTTTTCTTGTGATGTATAGCTTTAGTTCTTTGCATGTCTATTGCACTGTGGATCATATTTTTTGGGGTACTGTTTGGTTCGTATGTTTTTATCATTTTTATTGTTAGTTGTTTTAATGGACTATTGTTTTATTTCTGTAAATTCTTTAGCATCTGAATGTATTCTTGTTCTTTTATGTTTTGTTTTAAAGGTAACGTTTTCGTAATAGCTTGCAATGCTATTATCGGTGTTGACTTAAAGCAACCTGTAGCTATTCTGAGAGCTTCGTTTTGTATGGATTCCAATTTTCTTAGTTCTGTATTGTTTGTTTTACCATAAATCAATTAGGTCATAATCTATTTTTGGTTTAATATATATTTTATACATTTTTAACAGGTTTTCTCTACTCGTTCCCCATGACAGCGAGGTCAGTTTTTTCATTATGCTTAATTTATTTAGAGTGGTTAACTTTATATTTTGAATTTCTTTCCCCATTTTAGTTTTAGACCGTTAAAATTTAGTCCTAGTATATTATGATTGTTACTAAATTCTAGCTCTTCATTATCTATCTTTATTTTTGGGATGTTTCTTATTCTTTTATTGGTGAAACGCATGAGTTTACTTTTCGTTATATTTATTTTTAGATCCCATGTATTAGTCCATTCTTTTATGTGTTTTATTGCTTGTTCAACATCTGTTATGGCTTTCATTAAATCATGGTTTTCTGATATTAAGGTAATATCGTCAGCGTAAATTACTTTTTTCGTGCTTTCCGGTATTTCTAGGTTCGACATAAGTATATTGAAAAGTATAGGACTTAAAGGTGATCCTTGCGGTACTCCTTTTATTTTTTATTTTGAAGATTTTTGTGCTCCTATTGAGATTTGGAAAGTTCTGTTCGTAAGAAAATTATTTAACCATTTTAAAGGATTACCTTTTATACCTATTTTTGCTGATTTCTCTGTTATAGCTTCATGGTTTGTTGAGTCAAAAGCTTTCTCTAAGTCAAGGCAAGCTACTAGAATAAATTTATTTTCCTTTAGTGCTTTTGCTATTGTTAGATTTATGATTTGTAAGGCATCAATAGTTGATTTTCCTGGTTTAAAACCTGTTTGATATTTGTCTAGTTTATCATTGATATCTAGCCACCAGGTTATTCTAGTTGTAATCATATTTTCTATTTCTGCTGGATTTTTTCCCGGTTTTATAATTGGATTGACTAACATATTTTTTAGTTCTTCGGGATATTCTCCTTTGGACCAGAGTTCATTCAGGTTTTTCTAATATTTGTTCTAAAATATTGTATACCATTTTTGGATTTTTTTTATTGCATTTTTTAGTTCATATAGTGTGAATAATTTTCTTAATCCTTCTGTATCAGGTGATTTGAAAAGTTTGTTTGAATCTTTTTTTCTAGTATTTTTTTGGAACTTTACTTATCTTTTTGAATTCTTGTTTGAATAGATTTAGTTGATTATCTATTTTTGTGATGGGTTGGGTATTCAGTTATGGAATTTTCACCTAATAATTTCTTAATGAAATTCCATATTCATTAGGAGGAGTTTTGAAATCTAGTTCATTACAATTTTTTTTCCATGCTTTTCTTTTTTCTTCTAAGATTTGTTTGCTTCTGGCAAACAATCTTTTGCAATTAATTTGGTTTTCTTTATTGGGTCTTTTTCTCCATCTGTTGTAAGCTTTATTTCTTTCTTTTATGATATTATGGCATGTCTCATTCTACCAAGATTTGTTAGGTTTTTTCTTATAATTACTGTTGTCAAAATTAAAATCGTTTGACCCTATTATTTTTAATTTATTTGTTATTTCTGTTATTGATTTAGTATTTTCTATATCTAGATTTTTGAGTGCCTCTGTGTATTTTAACCAACCTTCTGTTGTACAGTTCAATTTCTTTTCTCTCTTAAATGACTACTTTTGTAGGGTTTGACCTTATATGATTATTGGAAGGTGGTGGCTTCCTTGATTAATTCCAGGAATTATAGAAAGGTGACTGAAATTAGGGGAACCTATGATTAGGTCTAAGGTTGATTCTTTGTTTGAGTTCGTGTCAATTCTGGTAATTTGTCCTGGGGGAGTCAAAAGGATTAGGTTATTGTGAATTAAGAATTCAAATAGGTTTTGCCCCGATTTGTTTGTTATTTTTGTATTTTGATTTTTGTTCCAGAAGGGATGATGGGCATTAAAATCTCCCATAATTAGTTTTGGATCATCTAGTTGATTTGAATAGTATTCTATGTCTTGTTTTAATACATTGTTGCAAGGATTATATATTAGGAGAATATTCAACCATTTGTTGTTATATGGGATTTTTATTCCTTGTGCTTTAATTTTGTTTTTGAGTCTGTCTCTTAGGTTGATATTTTTGTACTGTATTTTATTGTTTATACAAAAAGCTAACCCTCCTCCTGTTTTCTTGTCTATCCTTTCCTATTATGTCATAGTTTTGGATCTTTAAATAATCTTTTTCTTTTAACCAAGTTTGCATAATGCGATTAGTATTGGATTTTCTTTGTATATCAAGTAGTTTATTTCTGTTTTTTTTGTTTAGTATTGACCTTGCATTCCACAAAATTATACTATCCATTTAAATATTCTAATAAGTCCTTGATTAGTGGAGTTATTTCTGATATCGTTTCTGTAATGGTTGATATTATTGAGGTATTTGCATTACATCTATTTATAATGTTTGAAAAGACTTTTGTTATTTCCTTTATGAAGGTAATCCATGAAAATTCTTTGTCACTACTATCTATGACTGTTTTTTGTGATTTACCACTCAATAATGGAGTAGGTAAAGTCAATGTACTTGGTGATTGATCCAGATTTTTATTTACTAAGTTCTGACTCAAGTTATTTCTCTGTTTATGTTTGATTGGGGTTTGTTTAGCTGGGCTAATTAAATCTTCGTAAATATCTGATTTGTTCTTCCGGTTTTCTTTTTTCTTTGTCTTTTTTAGGAGTTATTTGTCCTGGGGTGATACTTTGTTCTTGTGATAGAGTTTGAGCGTATGTGGGTTTTATGGTTTGTTGTGTTGGTTGTGAGTTGTTAGTAGTTTTCTTGTTTGTGTCATGTGTACATCCTAATGTATTTTGTGGTTGTGCAGTCTGTATGTTGTTTGATGGTGTAGTATTAGGTTTCACTTTTTTATTTTGTGAGATAGGATTTAGCTGATGTAGAAGTTTTTTAACTTCATAGTTGGGTGGTTTTTTTTTTTTTTTTTTTTTCTTGTGCTTGTATATGTATTTTGCATGTTAAATGTGCTGGAGTGTGTTGTTCATTACAAAAGAAACAACAAGGGTTATTTCTACATTCTTTAAAATTATGATCAAATTGGCTGCACTTACTGCATCTGGTTCTATTTTTACATGTTGATATGCCGTGTCCATACCTTAAGCATTTAAAACATTTGGGAATTGGAAAGGTGTACTGCTGAACTGAATATGAAGTATGACCTATGATTACTTTTTGAGGGAGGATCCCTTGGATAGTTATTCATAAAGATTTAGAGGGGATCCATTTTGCTTCACTTTTTGTCTTGATTTCTTTTGTTTATTCTGATTATTTATGTAATTTTTGAGTCCTGTCCCCATATTATTTATTTATTTTTTTTCTTTATCTCTTGCAGATCTATATCTGTATCCACGGGGAATATTGTTCCATATGTACAACCAGGATTTACACATGAGGATGGTTGTTTGCAATTTATCCTCCAATTGCCCAAGGTTTTAATTGCATTAAGTGGTTGAAATTTTGATATGTCATTAACCTCAAACCTTATTGCTTTCCCAATCCCTAATACTCTCAATGAGTTTTCAATTATATATTTGTGAAATACTGATTGATTTATTGCTTCTGTTAGTTTAATGGGATTGTTGAAGTTTGAGGTTATTAGTTCATCATCCATTTGTATTAATTTTACATTATCATTATTTGATAATGTTTGTTGTTGGCGATCTGCTATTTTCCTTCCGGCTTGGTCAAGTGTCGGGAATTTTAAGTATTCGAAACGCGGTTGTTTTGAAATTGGATTTTCTCCGTTTTCTAAACTGTTTTTCCTTCTGTGGTTTTGTAAGTCTTGTTCCATATCTTTATCTTTTTCAGGATCCTCTCCTGAGTCAGTAATGTTTGTTGCCATTTGTACGGCTTGAGTTTGCTTTCTCTAATGATATTCCGAGCACTGTTTACACCACGGTGTCTAATGCGCGAATCTATGCCCAATAATCTTTTTTTGACAGCCTTGAGCTCCAAGACATATAGTACTTGTAGGTAATAGAACGAAAATGTCAATTGTTATTCAAAGTACTTCCTCCTCAATTTTTCAGTAAAGAAGTTATTCAGCAGGTTTGATGTGCCAGCAATACATTAAAATATGTATGCAGTAAGATGGCGGGTGTACATTGTCTGGCACGGTGTCATCCAGGTCCACGACCACTCTGCCTTGGCAGCAAATCATGCCATCCGCTGCTAATGGGTTTTAATAAGATAGAGCTACGCCCCCCTGTGGACCTCAGGGCACTTCGTGATACGTATGATGCATAATTAGTTCTGTAGATTAAAATGCCGCGACCACGAATAATCTTCACACTACGCCATGATGACAGCAACTGAGTCTCATATACGACCACTCAACAGAGGGCACTCTCTAATTATGCTGTAAACAATGGGGAATATTGCGCTATCTATCGAGAAAGCATAACAGCACATGCAGGTAATTTATTGGGGGTTTCCAGTCCACAGCTTGTCGCTAGCCGTAAATACGTAAACACAGCTATGTTTGAATTTCAGGGCGAAGATGATGTTTTTCGAGGTATTTTGCACAAGGTGTGTTGCACGAAGTGCCCTAAAAAAGGGGGGGGGGGCGAAGCCCCTGCTTGGCTAGGGCTTAATTCAAAACTAGGCAAAGTTAGGTAGGTAATTGGGTTAAGATTTTGCAAGCGAAATATGCCCCGAAGTAGGACGAGGTAGCACGAAGTGCCTTAATTAAAGAGATGCAGATTGTGGGAGCCAGGGGTGGAATCGAGCATTATTTCCACTATATATGAATAATAGAGGTTGAGAGGAATCCATCGATATCATTTTATGGTATTTCGTAACGCGGCGTTTTTCAGAAAATTTACTGAGGCAGCTTCTGCAACATACTTTGATTTTTCCCATTCCGTATTAATAACTCATTGTAGAGCTGGAGCCATTTTTGTATTTTTTTTGTTGTTGTTTTTTTTGTGTGTGTGCTGTACTGTCTCTAAAAAATTATATCTGTCATATCACAGGCTCAATCAATTATGCAGTTGACTAAAATTGTAGTTCAGTGTCCATATCAACTCATTTTTTTCTTTATACTCAATGTGATTGAAGTATTGCTGTTTTAGGGGAGGACAAAAAGCAACTTTATTTTTCGTATTTGTGTGCTGTCACGAATGAATACAAAACTTATAACCATCCAAAATGAAGAGGGAGGGAAAAGGAAGGAAACTAGAAGGAAACTTGTGCTTTTGACAGTAAGTGCCATAATAAAAGGCATCCCTACTGGCACAGGGGCACATTGTAGGCATTGAGCATGGTGTGAGTCACCCTCCTCCTCTCATTCTGCCTGCACATCTTTGATCTGCAGTACTTTAGAGCAAGAGGTCGGCAACTTGCTATGTGCCATTGCTCTATAGAGAT
Source organism: Penaeus japonicus (assembly GCA_017312705.2). Lineage (NCBI taxonomy): Eukaryota > Metazoa > Arthropoda > Malacostraca > Decapoda > Penaeidae > Penaeus > Penaeus japonicus. Next base: position 72,793 of record BOPN01000089.1, read on the forward strand.
GGTGCTTGCTAGAGACCATAGATGGGTGCCAATCAAGGCTCTTTCTCCTGCTCGTGCTAGAAGAAAGTGGTGCTATCTAGGTTTTGGATGTGAGTTAAAATTCATTATGCTTAATATTACAGCAGTTAAAATAATTATGACTACAATTGTCAGCATCACTCGCTCATTACTCATAGCACAATTCAATATTTATATATATATATATATATATATATAGATATATATATATATATATATATATATATATATATACATATACATATACATATATTCTAGGTGTGTGTGCCCCATTCTTGCTGGTGCTAGATGAAAATGGTGCCATATAGGTTTTGGATTTTAGGTGAAAGCCATTTTCTTAATATTTTGAAAATTATAGTAATTATGGGTGCAATTGTCATTGTAGCGTAACATACTGCCCCCCTCCCCCCAATTGAAATGTACAAATAGGCCTACGTGCGCTTGCTGACTGTCAGTCAGTTTTGTTTTTAGCTTTTCATTCGTAAATTCCAATTGTTGAGGGAACATTCTTTTCCTGTCTTTTCCTACGTTGTTTTGTTCTCGATTTGTTCAGCAGGAATCCTTGTCAATGTCTGTGCACATTTCAGTACATTGTGTTTTTACACACCATATAATCATATCAGCTGTGTTGTAGCTTTGATGTACAGTGCGTAGAGGCCCCAATTTCTCTCTCTCTATCTATTTCTAACTCTAACTCCGTCTATCTCATTTCATCTATGAAATTCTAGTCCTTTCTCTTCCTGTCATCTCTATGCTTTCCCCTACACCCTGTCTATTTATCCAAGATTCTCCTTTTGCTCCATGTCCCTCATTTTCCATTTATCTCTGCCTTTCTACTTTCAACCCCACTCAGTCTCTCTCTCCTGCCTTCTTCTCCATCCAAATTTCTCTATATGTCTCTCTCTTCTTTTCTTTCTCTCTCTTCCCCTTCGTCTGTTCTCTGTTTACTTTTCTCCTCCCACCTCTCTTGCCTCTTTCCCTTCCTCTCTTCCCTGTCGTCTCTCTCTCTTCACTTTCTTTATATTCATCTGTTATCCTTTTACCTTTTTTACTCCCCCCTCCTCGCTCTCTCTCTCTCTCTCTCTCTCTCTCTCTCTCTCTCTCTCTCTCTCTCTCTCTCTCTCTCTCTCTCTCTCCCTCCCTCCCTCAGTATGTCTTCCTGTGGCTGTGTACTTACAAGTTCCGCATTGCTTGCCTGGGATGTCATTCCGTTGGCTGTTGGTGCTGGAGGTAACGAGCAGACACTCACTCTCACACATATTCACTGATAAACACAATCACAATTGCAAAACGTGCATACACACACACACACACACACACGCACACAAACGTACAATCAAACAGATATGAATATATAAAAACAAACAAACAAACAATGATATAATTACCTTTTAGTTCAGATTTGCCATTTGAACAGTTTACTTTAGAGATATTTGCGAAAATAACACTAATTCAGGATACAATAGTTACGAACTCTACACTCCTATGCAGTATGATGTCATTTCAACACGTATGTTCTATTGGAGTCCAGACGGTCCGTTGCGCAGTGCAATGAGCTCTGCATGTTTTCCATAACATAAGCTTCTATAAAACGCACTTCTATAATACTCCCTTCCCTAACATACATTTCCATAACACACTTCAATAACATATGCTTTAAAGAGCTCAAAGAAATGAACTTTTCATCCGAGTGGAAAGTCAAGGTCAAACTTCCACTCAACAGAACACAAGCATACACACGTAATCATGTACACGCGGCCATATGCACACACACACACACACACACACACACACACACACACATGTAGTGATTCCCCGAGATATTCCCTTGCCCCAAAGTAAAATCCCGATTGAATCCATGGTAACGTGAATCCTGTCCTGTGTAGGGGTAAAGAAACATACCAGCTGATAAGGGATTAAGCACCCGTGTATTTGCGAGACAGTCGAAGACGTGTAAAATGTATGTTATGTATGTGTATGAGTGTATGTCAGTTTGTATGTGGAAAGAAAGAGTTCCTACACAGGACATTGCCGAGCAGGCGTGGCTAGAGTCAGGCAAACATTCTTATTTTCAGTATTTTACAGATTAGGTCTTGAAAGATATAAAATCAATAGTTCCGATCATTATTTATTATATTCAACACAAAACAAAAGGTCTCTCCTCCTTTCATATCAAAAATATTCTCTTTGGCCTGGCCATGAATTTATCTATGGCCGCAACCCTTGTAAAACAATAAAATACAATAAAATGTAAAAAGACAACAAGTGCCAAAAGGGCACAGGTTGTGAGCAGTGCTTGGCCGAGCTAGTGGCTCATGTGCTAGAGGCTATCTGCTGTCCAAACTTGCTTGCTTGCTTGCTTGCTTGTTGGATTTATTGGCTATCAACCAAGCAGCTAGCCAAGGTTATTAAGCCAATGATTCCATTTTATTTTATCAATCTATATAAGGTCATAAAGTTTTGTCTCCTTTAGAAAAGTGATTACTTTACTTATTATTTTTTCATTGTCTGATAATAAGTTTATTATATTAAATTCAATGTTCTTAATTCTGAAGTAATTTTTAATTGTTTGTCTATTATTGTTATATTTGTTGCAGGTTATTAACATGTGCTTGATGGAAAATATGGTATTGCACTGTTGGCACTGCGGAGGGAATTTTTTTTCTACATATGGAGTGAGGTGGTTTATTCTGGTGGCATTTACCCTGAGACGGGCTAACACCACCTCCTCCCTTCTGTTTCTTCTGTGGGTTGTGCCCCACAGTTCGATATCTTCTTTGGTTTTGTTGGTTATGGTGAGGTCGGTCCACTCACTCTGCCACAGGAGATGGATTTTTGCTTTTATAAAAGAGACAAAACACCTGAGATCTGTGCGGACAATACCAGGCTCCAGATCACCAGTTTGTCAGCCTGTTCATTTCCATGGATACCCGAGTGTCCAGGTACCCATATCAGCTTGATTGATTTATTGGCACTATGCATTTTACGAATGATATTACCCTGTATTTCATTATTGGTGGTTTCTAGTGATTTAATGGCTTTAATTGAACTTAACGAGTCTGAAAATATGACTATTCTATCGTGGGTCGTCGATAAGGCAAAATCTAAAGCTTTATCAATTGCAAATAATTCGGCAAGAAAGATCGATGTATGATTTGGCAATCTGAATCTCAACTGGCATTCAGTCGACCATATGGAAAACTTAAAACCCCACTGGAGGCCCTAGTTATGAATCATATCCAGTGCCAATTGGATCTGATTTGCCGAGAACTCTGCATTATTGCTGGAGTGCCATAATGCACAATCATCGGCGTACAGTGAGTATTTAAGATTCCGAGGAGGAGATGGTAAAATGTCATTTATCATACATAAAAATAATGTTGGAGACAAGACACTTCCTTGTGGGACCCCGTTTGCCTGGACAAAAATGTCCGAGAATGTGACATTGTCGGAAAATAATTTGACAGAAAACGTTCTGTCAGAAATGAAAATTTAAATAAAACAAGGCAAGTTTCCACGTAATCCGAAAGCATAAAGTTTTCTGAGTAGGCCATGTCGCCATGTCATGTCGTAGGCTTTTTCTATGTCTAAAAATACTGAAATCAAAAAATGCTTTTTGGCAAATGCCTCATGAATGTCTTTCCAGTTTTACTAGCTGATCGAGAGTTTGACGTCCCTTTCGGAAGCCGCACTGCTCGTCAACTAGTAAATTCCTGGTATTTAAAAAATGCAATACTACTATTAACAATTCTTTCCATGACCTTGCATAAGCAGCTTGTCAACGCAATTGGGCGGTAAGAGATGGCGGATCTGGGATTTCCCCCTCCTTTCAATATGGGAATGATGTGGGCGAAGTGCCATGAATTTGGAAAAGTCTGGCTTTTCCAAATATCATTGTACACTTCTAGCAACTTAATCATGTCATCATGATTAAGACTAACACTGATTGCACTGGAAACATTGTTAGTTACTGCTGAGGCGTAAGAAGTATTGGGTTTGCTTGTCAAACCTTCAACTTTCTTTTTGGCCTCACGGTAGCTAACATCGTGCTCTCTCATGTATGCTAATGTCTCAGTCTCCTTCTTCAGGCTACTGCATTCAGCAGAGCCTGACTGATGGGGACCTCCACAGTTAGCACACTTGAGTGTCTTTTCCGTGCATTCAGTGGTATCGTGATCTCCAGTACATTTACCGCAAGTGAATTTGTTAGTGTCCTTATCCATGCATCTTAATGAGGTGTGTCCAAATTTTTGGCATCTATTACACCGCATTGGCTTTTGAATATAAGGTCTTACTTGAACAATCTCATATCCGATTTTAACAGTACTAGGAATTTTTGGTGAAGAAAAAGTCAAGAAACACAATCCGGTCTTTGTTCGCGCATTCCCATCTTTTTTGGTCATGCAATTTACGTCTACTACGTTTTGATCATTCATGGCATCAAGAATTTCGCTTTCTTCCATTGTCCTCAAATCCCTGTGAAAGATTACTCCCTTACAGGTATTTGGGCCAACAGGAATAGTTACTTTTACTGTAATGTCATGAATCTGCGTCAGTTTAAGTAAATCATAAATCTGAGACTTAAATTGCACTTTCTGAGGGCTGCCGCATCTCGCAATTTACGGACAAAATCAAACCCGCCTTCCACTTGACCATCAAGGACCTTCTTAATGATAAAGGGGTTGACATTCTGCAAGGATTGATTTTCATTTATGCAACGGATGTTCACGCACCTAGCGTTCTGGGGAGGGATATCAATGTGTCGTCTGGGTCGGTCATTGGTCGGGGTTCCATTATTGGTCAAAGTGGTCTTAGAATGGTTCTGAGTCCCTTCCCTCACTCAGCAGGAGGAGGAAGGGTGCTCGGGTATCAATCATACGGGTGTCGGACCAGGTCCAGGCCTGGGCCAAACCCGTTGTCCTGAGAGGACTACCTTTCCCTTAACTATTGTTATCAACCTATTTCCGTAGCTAAGAGAGGATAATAAAAAACAAGTCTTTCTGTTAAGCGTCCTCAACCCCCCTTAGTGGAAGCCTGGTTGTGTTCTCCAGTACCAACTAAGGGATCGGAGTTGTATGTAAGACACCTTCCTACCGCCGAACCTGCCTAGTGCGAGGGACGGTAAGTTAATGCCCACCCCCCAAGCGAATACAGGAGCTCACAAGGAGACTCCTGTAGATTCAGGAAAGTCACACAGGAATATGGAAAAAAATTAGGGGGAGAGAAAAGTTGCGCCCAAAGGACGCCCCAGACTACTGGGCCTCCCTACCCAGGGGTCACAGCCCGTAAGGGCTACCCTGGGGTAGAAGAGAGCTGCGGGTCTGGGGTGGGGGCTGACTACTCCTACTTGTAGTCTCGTGTCACCTTCAAAATAAAGCACTGAAGGTGCAGGCAAAGCACAAAAAACTGTAAATACAGTACTTTACTTTATTCTCCTACTTTAATGAACAAAGAAACAATAATATCTAGCGAGACTAGAAGCCTCTCGAGTAGAGACTAGAAGAACTCGTGCATTTCCCCTGGAGGGATGGCTGGGGCGAAGCACATCACTACAATGCAGCTGTTCACATGTGGGATGTTTGGACGCGTGACATATCCTGGCCAGATAAGAGCTTGATTCTGGACTGATTGTAGTTTGGCCATTTGGCTTTAGGAGAGAGTGTGTGTGTGTGTGTGTGTGTGTGTGTGTGAGGTGTTCTGTACCTCCCATGCAATATTTTCAATCCTTTATTTTTTGTTTGCAGTGAATTCAATCTGCAATTGTGTTAGTGACAACTGTACATAATTATATATTTATTTATATCATTATTACAATATATAATATATTTATTTATATCATTATTAATATAATATATAATTACAATTATATATTGTAACACAATTATATATCTATTGATTGTCCAAAGTTATTATAAAAAGAGTAATAAAAAAAAGTACAGGGATCCAAGCAATATTTTCAATGGCAGTATTCTAGAGCTAATGAATGCAATTTGATAACTAAGGAAGAAACATGAGCAGCCAACTACTTATCTCTGAAGCAAAATTGTGTGACGGCAGAGTCCAATCACGTAAGTTCCATGGGGTCAAGGGAAGAAACACCTCAGTGTCTCGGAGCAGACTGATTGATTGTTTCACCACAGTACAGTGTACGCACAGTATGTGCCAAATTACCATACGGATTGTTTTGTCAAGAAAATCAGTGCGACCACTCGTTTAGTGGGACACACAGGTACTCCGCTGGTCTCCGAGCAGAGAGCAGGCCTACTGCTGATTGAGCGGTCAAAACGCTCGACAAATCATGCGAATTGCATTGACCAAGCTTGTTGTTGCGGAAAATTAATGTTCCTCAGCTCACAGTTGCAGGAAGACGTTTTCCTCTGCTTATATATATATATATATATATATATATATATATATATATATATATATATATCATCATCATCAGCCTATTTCAAGTGTGGCTTCCTTTCCTATCTCACTAAATTGGTCGTTCATTTGGTCCATTTCAAGATCTTCTTCGAGAGCTGAGTATTTGTTTCGGATGTTGATACTGAATTCCGTCGCCCTATTCTTGATGTTAATTAGATTAAATTTGCCACGCTTTTGCCGCGAACCCGCGCTTCTAGAATAAGAATCGCGGCATGTTCATGTCATGTACACGGCGCGCTTAGGGACTTAGAATATGGCTGATATACATACAAGATTCACATGCATATAACGCGCATCTATTCTGGACATTTACCCTAATGTAAATAGAATGCTAGTGATCTATTAGTTCAATTTATCGATTCATTAATTCGTGTGATCTAAGCAGGTTCACTTGTGAAAAAGAAGTTCATTCATGTGAGGGGGGATAGTAAAATACTAACCTTAACCATAATAAAAGGTTACGATTTCGCCTGGTTATATTACAACACTGATGATGATGATAATAATAGCAATAGAAGGTATTTCATAATTATTCAATTGTGTCAGATAATTTCTTAATAAATTAGAATAATATAAACAGGTACCATTGCGTAAAAGAAGTTTAGTCATATGAGGAGGATGGTGAAAAACCGTTACATTGACCAGTTTGAAGTTCAAAATACCTCATGCTCCTTCCACTCTAACTGTTCATTGAAGGTGTAGCGTAACATACTGCGCCCCCCCCCCTTCCTTGGATAGTGCGCGCGCGTCCGCGCCTGTGTGTGCGTGTATCTGTGTTATGAGTGTCCTGCATTTACGAGCCTGCATGTATGAATGCGAAATCTGTGTCTGTGTGCGTGTGTTTGCGTGCATGGATGCATGCGTGACCAAGGGCGGGGGAGTGCCTACTGTCGATTTACCCCCATCCCCCCACTTGAAATGTACAAATAGGCCTACGTGCGCTTGCTGACTGTCTGTCAGTTTTCTTTTTAGCTTTTCATTCGTAAATTCCAATTGTTGAGGGAACATTCTTATTTTGTTTTATTTGTTTGTATTAATTCTGTATTTCATTTTAACTGTTTAATGTATCAAGTTTTTACTGTTTTAAACCTATTTATTATGTATTTTATGATTTCGTGCGCGTCATACGTGTGACGTCACGGCCTCCCGCGGCCTTCTTGTACGTGCTTAAAAATACACATTCGCTGTTATACTGTACTTCGGGGCGTTTCTTTTTCCTCATCCTCTGGCAACCATTTTTAAGAAAGGACATTATCACGAGGCCGGCAGCACCAGCTTAGAAACCTGCATAAAGAGAGCAAAGCTAAGTATTGAGCTATACTGGCAGTGTTTATTCAAGACAGGAGCTGGACTGTGGAGAATTACACACACACACACACACACACACACACACACACACACACACACAAGGGCGGGGGAGTGCCTACTGTCGATTTACCCCAATCCCCCCACTTGAAATGTACAAATAGGCCTACGTGCGCTTGCTGACTGTCTGTCAGTTTTCTTTTTAGCTTTTCATTCGTAAATTCCAATTGTTGAGGGAACATTCTTATTTTGTTTTATTTGTTTGTATTAATTCTGTATTTCATTTTAACTGTTTAATGTATCAAGTTTTTACTGTTTTAAACCTATTTATTATGTATTTTATGATTTCGTGCGCGTCATACGTGTGACGTCACGGCCTCCCGCGGCCTTCTTGTACGTGCTTAAAAATACACATTCGCTGTTATACTGTACTTCGGGGCGTTTCTTTTTCCTCATCCTCTGGCAACCATTTTTAAGAAAGGACATTATCACGAGGCCGGCTGCACCAGCTTAGAAACCTGCATAAAGAGAGCAAAGCTAAGTATTGAGCTATACTGGCAGTGTTTATTCAAGATAGGAGCTGGACTGTGGATAATTATACATATATATATATCATCACATATTATATGCAGCCTCGTGGATCTTCTACTTAACTTTATACTCCCTTTTCTACCTTCTACTATAATCTCCCCTTTCATCTTATCCTCTCACTGAATCTTGCACTGTTCTTATGCTAGCCTATCTTGTTCTTTCTCTTTTAATCTTTCAATAGGGTTTTTATTTATTTATCAACTTAATTCATATTAAACTTTACATTGAAATATCACGGAAGATCCTGCTGGGACATCCCACAGGGTCAGATTTCCCTGGGATCCTCCTCATAAGTGGGAATTTGACTTCAGGGGGTGGGTTTACCCTATAGATGCCCACTGACCTTCATAGGGAGGGACCTTGGCCCTGAAGGCACCCTTATTGGTAGGTGGGGCCCCCTGGGGACTACGGTCATCCTTTATGCTACAGATGTAATTTTTG
>BOPN01000089.1:89076-104076 GCA_017312705.2 Penaeus japonicus
CCCTCCCCCCAATTGAAATGTACAAATAGGCCTACGTGCGCTTGCTGACTGTCAGTCAGTTTTCTTTTTAGCTTCCAATTGTTGAGGGAACATTCTTATTTTGTTTTATTTGTTTGTATTAATTCTGTATTTCATTTTAATTGTTTAATGTATCATGTTTTTACTGTTTTAAACCTATTTATTATGTATTTTATGATTTCGTGCGCGTCATACGTGTGACGTCACGGCCTCCCGCGGCCTTCTTGTACGTGCTTAAAAATACACATTCGCTGTTATACTGTACTTCGGGGCGTTTCTTTTTCCTCATCCTCTGGCAACCATTTTTAAGAAAGGACATTATCACGAGGCCGGCAGCACCAGCTTAGAAACCTGCATAAAGAGAGCAAAGCTAAGTATTGAGCTATACTGGCAGTGTTTATTCAAGATAGGAGCTGGACTGTGGATAATTATACATATATATATCATCACATATTATATGCAGCCTCGTGGATCTTCTACTTAACTTTATACTCCCTTTCCTACCTTCTACTATAATCTCCCCTTTCATCTTATCCTCTCACTGAATCTTGCACTGTTCTTATGCTAGCCTATCTTGTTCTTTCTCTTTTAATCTTTCAATAGGGTTTTTATTTATTTATTAACTTATTCATATTAAGCTTTACATTGAAATATCACGGAAGATCCTGCTGGGACATGCCACAGGGTCAGATTTCCCTGGGATCCTCCTCATAAGTGGGAATTTGACTTCAGGGGGTGGGTTTACCCTATAGATGCCCACTGACCTTCATAGGGAGGGACCTTGGCCCTGAAGGCACCCTTATTGGTAGGTGGGGCCCCCTGGGGACTACGGTCGTCCTTTATGCTACACCCCGGCATGCAACCCGCGACCACGCCGGCCGATGGTAAGAATGGTGATAGCGCGTGCCGCTGCTGGGATGCGCTTTGCATATCAGTCATAGATTCATCCATTATGAAGTATACGTTATATCATTATAATGCTTTGACTTTGCATGCTTGATATTGTGAAACATATCTTAAATTCTATATATCCAATAGATATTTTCGTACATTTGGTTATGAATAATTGTTGTTACAGAATATAGATAAGGAATTGATATAAGCGGTTGTACAAATTATTGATAACTTGGTATTACTTAGTTAGCGATCGTTTAGCCATATTAATAATAAATGCTTTGGTATATTCAGCCTTGCCATTTACTAGTAATTAGTACCATGAATGAAATGGTGACCCCGCATTCCATCGCAGGAGCGAGGAGGGAGTAGCCGGAGGATGTTTACAGTTAATTCTGCTGACCTACGTCCAAACACCTTCGCTCTTAGGGCGTGGCGAGAGGTAGAGTTCTGAGTAAGATGATCTGACCCGAGGGTCAACCGGGCTGTTGCTATACACGGGAGACGGCGGCCAGAGCTTCATGGGGCGTGTCGTGACGTATGAGGTGACGTCACGAGAGAACGTTAGGTGTGACGTCTGGAGTAGACTGCGGGAGCGGGAGAGCGTTGCCGAGAGACATTGCATGACATTCTAGACCGCGGATGATCACATCAATATTGGTGTACTACAAGGTACAGACAAAGCCCTGGCATATTTACTTCAGGAAATATGCGCCAACCTTACCCTCCCGTTTCGTTAAACGAGATAAGGAGAGTGTCGGTTAATTCCTCAAGGGAGTAAGAGATGATTCGTCCCGGGTACAAAGAGGGGAAATATTGCTCCGTTGAGAGTCAGGGCCCGTCACGGCGTCTCGTAACAGTTTCTTAGCTGTCGGTTCATGGGCAGACCGGCATCACGTGCAGTACTTACCGCAGCCTACCTACAGCTCTGACGATAAACGGCTTGCGGGTTATTCGCGGTCGGTTAATAGTAGCTTGATCGACGGCACCTGTGTCCGAGGGGGGAGGGCGCTTCGACCCGACGAGGTAGGACTCCGGGGACGTCTTTGAGTCTGGGGAGATCCGAGGAGGTTAGAAATTCGGGGTTCTATCGCAGGCGCAGGTGGTCTGTTTTCCCTCAGTCAGAATAGGTGGCAGAAGGTCAGACTTGTGGGTGTTGGTGTCTAAAGGTGGCAGAGGGTGAGAAGGTATTGTTTACAATGCCGTGTACAAATATAAAAAACGTGTAAAGACAAATTAGAACACGAATTAAAATATGCTATAAATAACGCATTAATCAATAGTAAAAGAAAAGAGGAATCCGCTGACAACTAATAAACATAAATCAGTAGTAAAAGAAAGAAAAATAATAATTCGCTGACAAATAATAAACTGTCAGATTAGTAAAAGATCTACAGCGTATATAAAGCGTGATTACACAGATAACATTTTCTGACAGAAGAACGCTGGGGATTTTATTACCATGACCGCGCAGTGATATTCGAATTGGCCTCGCCTCTGATCACCGCGCTAACCAGGGTGCTACTCGACAACCGTTGCATAAGGCAAGCGAGGTTGTTAAAGCGACGGCTAACAAATAGTGTGGAGGCATACCAGTGGCGGGGCACATACCAGGGAGTCCCCTCAGCGCATCGTTATGACTCACCGTGACCTTGCACCAGTGACCCTTCTCTGTGCACACCCCATGCCGCACTACTGTATACGGTTTTAAACATTGATATCTTTATGCCAAGGCTACAGGCGCTTAATTTTCTAATAAAGGCATTTCTCATTATTTTATGCTTTGTCATCCTTCCGATCCGATGTAATTTGAGTGGCCAAGGTAAGGAAAATCTGTACGTTAGATTATCTCCCATAAGTTTAAACTCTGGGGTAAACTTACGCTTTGCTTCCTTTGGCTAGATAGCCATACACACACTCTTACTCGCATTATAAACAATGTCATTCATCACCGAATACTGAGAGCAAACATCTATCATGCGCTACAAGGCTTTGGAACTGGGGCCAAGGAAATGGGGGGCAAAGAAGTGGAAACAAGGAAATGGGGGCAAGGAAGTGAGGGCAAGGAAGTGGGGGCAAATAAAGGGGGGCAAGGAAGTGGGAGCAAAGAAGTGGAAACAAGGAAATGGGGGCAAGGAAGTGAGGGCAAGGAAGTGGGGGCAAATAAATGGGGGCAAGGAAGTGGGAGCAAAGAAGTGGAGGCAAAGAAGTAGGAGCAAGGAAATGGGGGCAAGAAAGTGGGAACAAAGAAGTGGAGGCAAGGAAATGGGGGCAAGGACGACCATATCCTCTGCGAACGGCAAGTGATTGGCCAGCGTGCCACTCACATGACGCCAAACATTCGTCTCGTTGAGTTTGTGGTTCAGGTCGCCCATACATACATTGAACAAGAAAGAATAGAGTCACCCACCCTGCCTAATGGTGTCGGTGACGTGAAATGGCTCTGACACATACTCCCAACTTCACCTGAAACAGCTGGCTTCGTTCGTAGGAACTGTAGCAGTTAAAGTGGAATACAGCGGCGTAATAGTTTCTCAAATAATTTCCTATGACTCACGCTGTCAAATGCCTTCCCAATATACAAGAATCAAGAGAAAATGCCAAGAGCATTTTGACAGTTAATTACATCCTTAAGTACATATATACGCACATTAGTTGAGTGATTGCTCTTAAATCCAAATTGATTATCTACCGTGTCCAGATATCCTTCTATCCTATTTAACCTAACAATTTCAAGCACTTAAGATATTGCAGTGGTAATCGCTACTGGCCTATAATTATTGGACTGGGCGTCCTGACCTTCAGCGTAACTCTCATTATCACATGAGGCAAATAGCAGTGCTTGAGACAGCCACTGTCGAGTAGCGCCATGAGGACTGTCAACCTTCTTCCGGCATAAAAATAAGCTTCGGCAGGAATCTTGTCATCACCAACGGCCTTATTGCACAAGAGTTCGTACATAACCCCCTGCATTCCCGACTCAGACACAGCAGACGCTGTAAACTCCGCAGAGGCGGCGCCGCGGCTGATGATTCATGGCCTATGACGTGGGGCTCCACTGCGCTTAGGATGCCTGAAAACCTTTGCCTCCACATATGAGAAAGAGCCTCATCTCCTTGCGCATTACCAACATTAGCCGAGAGTGAGGATTTCACCGGAAATTTTCGTTTTATTCCGCTCCAGAAACCATTAGCATCAGTCGCGGCTAATTGAGTGCCAGTACTCCCGCTAATTTTAACCTGGCTCTCGACACCTTTATTCGTACCGCCAGTGGCCCCCTCCCGCGGACTGCCTCTTCCTCTCCAAGCATAGAAGGATTGCCTGGCTTCCTCATGGTACTCTGCCACGTGTGCATTCCATCCCGGAACAATATACTTTTTTCCCGCGCTTCTTACCGAAAACGTGTTCACGTCATCATATGGTTCTATGGATTTTACTCATTCGGCCATCTAGAGTTCCACGCTGTAAAACATCAGCACATCCTTCTCTGTGGCAGAACCCTACTTCTATTTGAGCTAACTCACTTTCCAACATTTAAGATAAAAACAGACGTTGTGGCTAAATGATTAAAATCCCATTTCACTGTTACGTGGGGCTGCATATACCGCTGCGAGGAGGACATTCACGGCTCAGCTGGAGGGTGCAGACGCGAGGGAGATGGTTGTAGGTCGCCGCTCCATACAACATTTCACACTTCACAACCCGGCTTTGTCGATGCAACAATGTGGTCAAGCCATGTGCACGCCGAATTACCATCATTTGCATAAGTGTACGTGCCATGTGGGAGACAACACACATCAACCGATTTCAGGTTATTCTCTTCACACACTAAGCTTACAGTAAAATTATGTATTGACAGATGCGTCAAAATCACCCAACAGACTATGCATCTGTTGCCCGAATTATTGCTACAAGTTTGCCCAAGTGATGGATATAATTGTTGCAGTTCTCATGGGACTGTGTAGGTAGATCAACTTTCACAAACAATATAGTTGCACCATCCACACTACGCAATAGACCAAGCAGCCTCTCATCCTCAGAAGTAACTGCGCGAACACAGTGCGAGAGGCGGCCATTCCACATGAAGGTGAGACCACCGTAGACCCTCCCCCCCACCCCGTCTTCCACCTGTACCGATGTTAATGAGTGTCTCTGTATTGGATGTGGAGTACATCCGGTAGCAATAACTCGTATGGCATTAGCCATGTTTCCTGTTTCATTAACCGCGTTTCCGTATTATCCAATAACGTATTGCAAATATATTCCTTACTAGTTTTAAGGCCAGTGCAATTAACTCTTGCTAGTCATATTTGCAGCAATGAATCATCAGAGTCAGACTCATTCGCAATATCAAAAGTAATCTCACTCATTTTGGACACGTAGACGCCGCACCAGTATGCCCTCCTCCCAGGCGTCCTCGCTCATCAAGGCGTCCAGGTGCTTGGCGTCGCATGCGATACGAAGGACGAGTAGTCAGGGACCTTGCTTCCCTGCCGCCACGTGTCCCGCCATCTCCTCCGTCATGGCGTCCTCTTCAAGCCGGGTAACGAAACTCTCCCGTCTTCGCACCGCCGCGAGGGGCTGCGGGGGTCAACGGGGACACAGTTCACACTAGGCCTCGTGCAACGCTGCATGAATCAGCTGGCAAGGTTGAATGCAGCGTCGAGTGTACATATTCTTTTTTCTTCTTTTTTTTTGTGTAGATATATTTATTCATATATACAAACACACGAAGTGTATATGTCGCCAACTCGAAAGAGTCGTGACACTGCCGGTGTACGTATACTATTTGTGTCCAGATCATGTGTACTACATTTTGTGCAAGAAGGATATCTGTCTCAGTTTACATGTACGTGTGTGTGTTTGCATGTATATATATATATATATATATATATATATATATATATATATATATATATGTGTGTGTGTGTGTGTGTGTGTGTGTGTGTGTGTGTGTGTGTGTGTGTGTGTGTGTGTGTGTGTGTGTGTGTGTAAGTGTGTGTGTATTTATGTATGTGTGTGTGTGTGTATGTCCGAGGTCGATAACCACTCCCGAAGTCACCGGGATGGTTACGACCTCAGGCCACAGACATACTGCATCCGCCGTTTTGCAACGGACCCCTCGCGATACAAACACCTAAATAGAAAACAAATAACACACGAAATACACAGAGGCACAATAAAATGGATATACACAAACACAACATATAAGAACTGCATTCACAAACAAAAGATCACAGAACACATACGCGCATGACACATACACATACTCATTCATGCAGACATGATTGAGGAACTGAGACAACACAAACACGAACATACAAAAAACGGCTGGTATGGCACATCCAATTAACACAATGGCTACAACACACACCACTCACACTTCACTACACCCTCGCCTTATAATCATACATCATGCAAACAGAAGACACCGCGACCCTGACGTCATCCTCATTAGCGCACATTCACTCGGACATTCCACACACTCCACAAATTCACATGCAGTTTTTTTCAGTTTTGAAAGAAGAGTGGGAATGGAGAATGGGGATAGAGGAAGGATAAGGATGGAGGAAGGATAAGGATGGAGGAAAATGAATTTTAGGAGGAGAAAAAAAGGAGCCGCGGGGTAAAGTAGTGGGTGATCGTAGAAGCGGGTGTTTCGGAAAGAGAATAAAGGGAGGGGAAACCCGACGCCATCTGGAATCATCGAGTTTAGTATAGTCATCCCTGGGCGTGTGCAACTTTGCCGCTATCGTCACTCCGCGAGCAAACAAACCTGCCGACTCGCGTCCTTGAGCGCGTGCCAGCGCTGGAGGCTGTCTGTCCCCAACGAACCCGTGGGAAGTGGGTCAGGCACGTGCGGGCCCGGACCTCGTTATCCTGAACCACGGCTGATTCTCGATTAACCGGGGAGGAGGCGGGAATTAAATTACAATTCTTTTTCGCCATCTGCTCTGTGCTCTGTGCACGGCACCCACGACTGTGGCTACAGAGCTATCCCACGGCTAACATGGTTAGTAGAAACGGGTTGAAGCTCGAATGTGGCCGCTAGTCAAGGGCTGGCCTCTCCTGCCGGCGCCAAAGGAAGGTTCCCCTTCTTTGAACACAGGACTGACAGACAGGCCTACATCGCTGGCCGTGACGCTCCTTTCCCCGGCTCGCATAAATCCTTCCGACAATGGATTTATGATCCTGCCACGGGTACTGGCAGCGTATGTCGCGCATCGGAAACTGGGACCAGAGGGATGTTGAGTAAGGATTTAGGATATGAGATTCATGAGATGAGGTGATCAAGGTAGGCCCAATTTACCTGGTTTACCTTGCCCGTTTCCTGAAGCGGTCCCGAAACCGAGCTTCGACGGCCGGCTCGAGGTCAGGGAGAGAGACCTGCGATTCCCAGGAAGTCCTGGGAATCGGCGGACCAATCCCCAATACTCCCGCGCTGCCCCACGGGAGGAGGGGGCTCATTCTCGGTCCCGGGAACGACCTCGACGTCGATCTTGCAGCCGCCCGAGTTCAAATCAAGGACAGTGTCGTTGCGAAGACGACGAGGAGCAGGAAGCGGGGGATCCTTCTTGTCCTTTTTGCTGTGCTTGTCTTGTGGCGAGATTTGTTTGTTTGTGATCAGTGTTGTTGTTTTTTGTAGTCTTTCGTGCTTGAGCAGTTTCGTCTGGTTTGCAAAACGAGGCGCCGCGGAGAGGAGCTAATGTGACCTCAGTAGCTGTGGTTTCTGGGGTTGCGGCCGACTCAGGAATGTATAGATTGTCGTCTTCGAAGATCTCCTCAGGGTGACAATGCTGGGGAGGCCGTTTCTTTGCAGCACGAGTGAGGCAAAGTTTGCGATCTTTTTTTGCGTTGTGTTTGGCGGCGATGAGAGCGACGCGTAATATGGATTGTGTCGTCGGCTTTGCGTTCGGTGTGAAGGCGTTTGTGGTTCGGGGCGGTAAGGGCACTGTCATCCTCGAGGGGTTAGGTCTGGGTGTGCTGGTCTGGATGGGTTGGGTGGCTGCTATTGTGGCGTGGGAAGGAGCAGTGCTTTTGCTTTCCCTGAGCTGAGATCGTTTTGCTTTGAGTATTTCTTTGTGTTTCGGGCAGGATCCGCTAACTGCGACGTGCGGTCCCTCGCAGTTGCAGCCTTTGATGCTCTCCTTGCACTTGGCGGAGAAGTGACCCTCGACAGCGCAACGAGAGCATCTCTGTGGGTGTGAACGTGTGTGTTTGTTGTGATTTGATCTGCAGCAATTCAGACATTGCTCTATCGGAATAAAGGAGTCTGGGTAAATGTTATATGTAGGAACCGATATATCAAACATCACGATTCCACGTGCTAGGAGTTTCTTTATTCCCTCTGGGGCTGAGACTCGTATCTTAACGATACGAGACTCGGGGGGGGGGGGGGTGTAAACGTCAAGTGACATCATTTTTGGCGGAAACTTCGTAGGCGATAGATTACCATGGGCGTGGGAGGATCGTCCTGTCGGTCTTTTTAGCCACGCCCGCGCCTCTCGCCTTCGGTTTGAGAGAGGGAACGGGAGTGAAGCCATGACTTTTTAGTTTCCTTCGTCCGTCGGCCGAGAGAAATGGGGTTCAATTGTTCAGCTTTGCCTACTGTTACCTTGTAACCTTGTGAACTGGAAAGATGTGGGTGACTGCCACCTGGGTGAGGGGGAAGATCTTCTGGAGATCATCCTCACGAGAAAGAGGCTCTCCAACATATGCTAATCTAATGGCGTGACCCATGAGTTACGTCATAGCGTGAGTGAATAATGACGGGCAAAAGGGTAGTAAGTCAAGCAGTAGCAAATGTGACAGAACAAGGTGAGGGCGGCTTAAGAGGGTCGATAAGGGGAGGGGGGACTCCCTACCTGCCTATCGTTTCCTACGGAAATCAAACTAAAAAGGCAGTCATGAGATGGTCTGCCAGGCCACCCACGATAGATCTGTAGTCTAGCATCGCAGTTAGCTTCTTTAGCTTTTCTTCCCTCTTTACTCTAAGGAACCTCTTCCCCATCTTTACTTCGTTGCGCCCTCACTCCGCCCACACCACTCTACAACTCGCTCTGTCCGCCGCCCGCGCCCTCTGTGTGACTCCACTGCTTCGAGCTGAGCCGACGCTCACCTCTGTGACCTCACATAAGGAACACACCTGCCTAGCAAGACTCGTTACCACAATAAATATCACCTCATTGAATTGTGTCGCCATCCCCCATATATATATATATATATATGTATATATATATATATATATATATATATATATATATATATATATATATAGGTATATATATATATACATATATATACATATATATATATATATATATATATATATATATATATATATATATATACACACACAAACACACACACACACACACACACACACACACACGCAAACGCACGCACGCTCAGACACACACAGACATACACACACACAAACACACACGCGCACACGCACATACACACACACACACACACAAACACACACACACACACACACACACACACACACACGCAAACGCACGCACGCTCAGACACACACAGACATACACACACACAAACACACACGCGCACACGCACATACACACACACACACACACAAACACACACACACACACACACACACACACACACACGCAAACGCACGCACGCTCAGACACACACAGACATACACACACACAAACACACACGCGCACACGCACATACACACACACACACACAAACACACACACACACACACCATTTCCGCACACCTTCTTCCTTTCCTTCACTAGTCTGATGATGAAATCCAGGAAGATATTGAAACCTTTGCGTCATCTCTCAATAAACTTATATCATTATTATTAAATGATTAATCAACAGATTCCTTAAGTGAAACGTACACATATATCTCCTCGTGAATTCAAAACAAACGCAGTTGTTTCTGCCTCTTTATCAGGAGAATCCAAGTGAGAAAATCAGAGTTGGCTTTCTTGACTTCTGACTTCAAGGACTTCACTCAGATTATGGCAGAGGATGGCGGGGATCTCGGTGCAGAGAGGAAAAGGAAAACGAAGCAAGAGATAACGAGATCGCACAGGAATCCGTGGTCTTTTAATATCACAGAAGCACTTATCCGCTAGAGAATCTGTAAAACGCGTTGCCACATTGATAAACACAGAACAGGGTGCGGTTAAGTTGTGCATAAAAAAGCACAATAATTTACAACGCTAGAATTGCATGAGGTCAGCACCGCGCAAACTGATCCGGGAAGACTACTCGGATCTTTTTCAAATCTTATGATAGACTTTTCACTTTATATATGGAATCGTATGGATGAATATACATATTCCATGTTTGGTTTATGACTGAATCAGAAATAGATAAGAGGTGTTACAATCGCGTATTAAAGTTGTATTTACGATAATGCCAATGATTTATTAATGAGGATGGTGTTAATGACCGTGATAATCACAGCTACTATCACTATTATCATTAACCCTTTGTCCGCCCTCACGACAGATCTCCATTATATATAAGGGCTCTGAGCTACTTCCTATTAAGCACTGCCATTAAGGGGGCACCTAATGATGTCTAATGACCCTCGTGCCAAGCCAAGTGCCGGCCCTGGGAGCCACCGCGTCGCTGACACTCACAAGTTGCTGCGCAAGCAAGAGTTGCTGCCTCTCCTCTCCTCACTCTCTCTCTCTCTCTCTCTCTCTTTTCGTTGCCTTCCCCCCCCCCTCTCTCTCTCTTTCTCTCTCTCTCCATCAATCTATCTCTCTTTCACTCCTTCTCCCCCCTCCTCATTCTCCCTCTTTCTTTTCTTTAACTTTCGTTTTTTCTATCCCTTTCTCTCACATCTCTCCCTCTCCCTCCCTCTCTCTCTCTCTCTCTCTCTCTCTCTCTCTCTCTCTCTCTCTCTCTCTCTCT
The DNA here is from genome assembly GCA_017312705.2 of Penaeus japonicus. Lineage (NCBI taxonomy): Eukaryota > Metazoa > Arthropoda > Malacostraca > Decapoda > Penaeidae > Penaeus > Penaeus japonicus. The sequence continues at coordinate 99,901 of BOPN01000089.1, forward strand.
CTCTCTCTCTCTCACACACACACACACACACACACACACTCTGCACAATGCCGAGAAGTTCCCTCACAACAGAGGAAGAGTATACTCTGAGGATACTCTGAAATGGACTTTATGTATTCGTATTCATAATTCTTTTCTTTTTCCTGGGTTTGAATATTTATTGGTTGTCTAGTTATGGACATATATGATGAGCATCATGTACAGATAATAATCATGATAATGATAATAGGATGAGATTCAAAGCTGATTTACTTTATCCTGCTGATAGGTATAATGATATATGTTATTCTACTCATTGGCCCCAAGCTGCAGTCACAGACAGTCAGTCTGACAGACCACCTTTCATTTTCTGCGTCACTCATCACTGCTATGCTACCCAACCCCAGCAGAATTAGATGTGAATGAAATCAAATTCTTTTGAGTTTTTTTTTTATCTATTGATGCTTATTTTTCTTGATTTAATGACTATTTATTTGTCATAATATGCCCGTTTCATATGGATGTAAAATTGGGAAGTCAGCTGTCCTTAATGTTATATATATATGCATCTCCCTTTATCTAAAGGACAGAACAGGTTCCAGAAATTCTGCAGGAATCCACACCATAAAACCCTCTTATCCGCATTATCATAAATCTCTTGTGTCCCTCGAAAAAGCAGGTACGTCGAGGACTTTCCCCTCTTAGGTGAGCTGTGCATGAATCTACGGGGTTCAAACCCACATTCCATTTACTTTCAATGGAAAGCAATTCTCTGCCGTGAGTAAAGTCTTCTTGTTTTCTTGCTTTCTTTCCCGTGTGTGTTTTTTTTTCTCTCTCTCTCTTTCCTTTGCGTGAGTTGTCTGTATCCCCCCTGTGTTTTTTTTTTTTCTTTCTTTCTTTTCTTTTCTCTCTCTCTCTTTCCTTTGTGTGAGTTGTCTGATTCTTTGATTTATCAGTGATTAATTTCGTGCGTAGGAGTGACAAAAGGATTGATTTCAAGAACGACTGTCACGGGCGTGTCCAGAAATCGATCGAGGATGTCCCTGGGAGACTAAGGACGTCGCCGTGGTTATTGCCTCGACCGGGCAAACAATCAGAGCGAATGCATTCCGGTATGAGCGGATTATCATCTTGTTTTGTGAGAAATTCGACCTTAATGAGTTTGGGTAAAGCACTTTCCTCGAAAACATATCACCATTTGATTTTTCGTGTTCGGGATGCATTCGGGAGGGTGGCTGGGGCTCTTAAATCTTATATTGTCCCCAATTATGAATTTATTTGATCATGTGCATATAGTTGTGTGTGTGTGTGTGTGTGTGTGTGTGTGTCTTTCTTTTTCTTTCTCTGTTTATCTTTTTCTCTCTTCCTTTATTTTTGGTTTCTCTCTTTCTTCCGCTCAGTCATTCACACGTATGCACATGTTCACAAACACATATGATCACATAAACACGTCCATGATATATATATATATATATATATAAGCTGTCTCCAATACCATTAAAGGAAATCCCTCGCTAGATGCCGTAATTAATGTATCGTTACCTTCAACTAAAAAGGAATACGCAAGGTCAATTATAACATTACTCGATGGAAAGCCTAATATTGTTTGGGATGATAGGGGAAATCTCATGGGTCCCTTTTCCGGTATAAATGTAATAGACGTTATAAAATCAATAACATCGAAAACAAGGTTACTCACTTTGGATCAAGTCCCTCGCGTAGCTTTGTTGCTTAGAATGGCGCAATTCCCGCTTGAAATTCTACCGACAGCCTTTTTAAGAAAGTATTCTATTGGTGGAGGAAAAGGTAATAGAATCATCCCAAGAAAAAAAAAGAAAAAGATCGATGTAAGGAGTAAAGGAATAAGTTTCTCAAACTGGGAATCGTATAACTAGATAAAATATATAAATAACGGGTGAGTACAAACAAACAAACAAACAGCAATGGTCGATATTTTCAATGGATATACGCGCGCACGCGTGTGGGTGGTGATACGGGACAGGTGTGAGAGGGGTATAAAACCAAACAGGGGGTTCGACTGAACGTGTATTATTCGACCTGACACGTTCAGACATGATGGAGGACATTGATCCCTTAGCGCAGACCGTAGGAAGAGTATCCGATTCCAAGTTTAGAAGCAGTCAACACTTCATCTTATATAGCGTAAATGCTATATCTATCGAACCATACGGTATTGCCAAGTCTCTACAAAAAGAATACGAGTATGAAGAAATTCATCGGAAGAGGAGACGTCTGTACAATTTGCATCGGGCCGATGTGACTACTCGAGGGAAACCAGGATCTGTTATTCCACAATACCCACCGGAGGGAGAGGATGGTCCGTGTCTCATCGCCTGCGTGACTCAGTTTGGATTCGGCGAACCCTTCGAAGATAACAGCAAGGCCCAGACGATCGTTACTACGTCAAAGGATGCACACTATGTTAACGGGTTGAAGGAAGATACAGTGGAAAATAGACGACGTTATTTTGAAAACATTATTAAACAAGTAACCCTTATAGCGATGGGGAATAGGGACGTTTACAAAATTATCGTTCCTAGCGGGTTTGGAAGACGAGGTCGTAGAGATGATGATGATAATGATGACGAGTGGCGTACTCATTATCTACCAGTGTTGCGTAATATGGCTGATAGACTGAAGGCTTTTTCAATTGATGTTGTGCTTGTGACATCTCCTTAAGAACCCTGTGATATTAATGTTATTAATGATGATAATAATTATAAGAATAAAAGATTTATTACTATGTAATAGATATTGATATTACTGATAAGTATATAAGATGTATCGCACGGTAATATATATTATGTTTATCATTAAGAAACTAAAAAAAAAAAAAATGTAACACTTGGTAATAGATATTAACTTCAAATAACTTTTTTTTTTTTTTTGTCCGTCAGCAAATACATCAGCCGGTAGTTTTATTATAATCCCCTTATATTACTATTTTGACAAATGAATGTAAACTGATAACATAATACCACTTGAGTAACGAATGTTCCGAATAATAACAGATTGCTGATTAAACTGCACCGCCAAAACGGAAAAGGTGGTTTTCATTTGTAAGATATTTATGAATAGGAGAAAGAACTATGAATGAACTACAAATGCCATACACACAGGGGTTATATTTGGGTTAGTGTGTGGATATGGTCTGTAGTTGAGAATCCGCTGCGGAACCCTGCCTGTTCCCTAGGTTGTTTTGAATCTAATGTGTGGTGATGCGGACTGTGATGATTTTTGTGAACAGTTTATAGATGATTGAAAGTAGGCTTATAGGTCGGTAGTTCTTTAGTGCTTTGCGTATCTATTTATATTATGTTAAAGCTCTGATATTTATTGCATTTTCGGGATTTCAAGGTTTTATAAAAACACAATTAAAAAAAGTTGGAAATTGACTTCGCTGCCTTCCCTCCCTTTCTTTATTTTTTCTTCCTTTCTTTCTTCTCCTCCTCTCTCTTCTTCCTCATCCCTCTTCTTTCGTTCTCCTTCCCCCTATTTACCCACTCCTCCTCCATCCTTTCTATCCATCTATCCTTCTCCTCTCTCTATTCTCTTCCCCTCCTCTTATTCCTCATTCTTCTTCTTTTTCTTTACCTCCTCCTCCACCCTTTCGCCATCCTACCCCCCCCCCCCCCTCCTCCGTCCACCCCTACCTATCTACCTCCTCCCCTTTCCCTTCACTCTCCCTCCTCCCCCACCCCTATCTTATCCACCCCTCCTCTTCCCTCTACTCTCTCTCTCCTCTCCCCCCATCCCCACTTATTCCCCCCCTCCCCCACCTCTCTTCCACCCCCTCCCTTTTTCCCCTCCACCTCCCTGTTCCTTCCATTTCATCTATAAAAACCTTTCACCCTTCCTTTTTTTCTTTTCCTATATTTCTCTCTCTTTCTCTAACTCTCTATCCTCTCCCTCTCTCTCTCTCTCTCTCTCTCTATATATTTATATTTATATATATATATATATATATATATATATATATATATATATATATATATATATATATATATATATGCATGTATGTATGTGTGTGTGTGTGAATAATGTTCAATTACGACAACGCATGTTTTATTGTTTGGTTCTGTTATTAAAATTAAATTTCTACAGAGGAATACTCTACGAATGAATTACGAAACTGAGGTTCGGGCGAGCTGTCTGAACCCTCGGGTCGATTCACTC
>BOPN01000089.1:119076-124076 GCA_017312705.2 Penaeus japonicus
AATGATATTAATAATAATAACAATAATCATTATTATCATCATTACTATTATCACTGTTATTATCATTACTGTTACCTCAATCATTATTGTTATCATTATCATCATCATCATTATCATTACAATCATCATCATTATCTTTTATCATCAGTATATTGCCAACATTATCATCATTACAATAATTATCATTATTGACATTTTCTTTATCATTATCACCATTATTATCTTCCTCATTATAATCATCATTACTATTATCATCATTACCATCAATTTTATCATTATTACTATTACTACCACTTCTATTAATATCATTAGCACTATCATCACTGTATATATGTCATTGTCATTACAGGATGATAATGATGATAAGGATAATGATAATATTGACGATGATTATGATGATAATGATTGTGATAATAATCGTGATAATAATGATAATGATAACAATAACGATAATAATAATGACAATGATGATAATGTTGATAACCGTAATTATAACTAAATGATGATTTTAGTACTGAGAATGATAATCATAATAATGATAATGACGATATTGATAATAATTAAAACAACACTGATAATAATAACGATTAAAATAAGAAAGATAATGATAATAATGATGGTTATGAAAATCAATATGATGATAATAGTAATAATAATCACAATGACAATAATGATAATGATATTGATAATTATAACGATCCTAATTTAGTTAATGCTAATAATGATAATGATGGTAGTGCTGTTGATACTAGAACTAATAATGCAAATCATATGAATCATATTGCTAATGAATATAATGAAGCTAATACTAATAGTAATAATTCTGACAATGCCAACAATGATAATGATGATAATGCTAATGAAAATAATGATGATGATTATGGTAATAATGGTGCTAATAATAATAACAAAAATGATACTAATGATAATGATGATAATAATGCTAGTGATAATCATAATGATAATAACAATGATAATAATATCAATGATGATATCGATAATAATATAAATAACAACAGTAAATGATAATTTTGATAATAAATATAATAATAATAATGATAATAATAATAATGATAAGAATGATAGTGATAGCTTAACTGCAAGGAAAGGAATTCAAATAAAATTATCAGATATTTTTTTACGTTTTTTTTTTTTTTTATGTCTTTCGGAATTTTTATCTTTCTGTTTTATTAACACATGATTTACTTTCTTCAGAACTCGACTGTTCTTATGAAGTCAAAATCCTGTGCAACCAATTAACAATTTTCCTTCATGTCCTTTTAATATGCATCCCCCTCATAATATTTCTGAAAATGACTCTTTATACAATTACCCACACATATATTTTAACATTTCCACTTCAAAAAAAAAAAAAAAAAGAAAAAAAAAAAGAAAAAGAAAATATATGTGTATATATAATACTGTATTACATTTCATGTTTCGCTTTACCAAAAAAAAATATATATATATACATTGTATATATATATATATATATATATATATATATATATATATATATATATATATATTGTTCATACATATATAAGTATAAAAAAAATCATATAAATCTACAAATACACTTACACCTACACCACATACAAGCACACAAACGCAACAAAAAAAAATCCAATCATCATACATCCAGGTGTTTTAACAGAAACACACACGCAAGCACACACACAAAAAACAAACAAACAAATACAAACACAAGGATTCTCACACACATACAAAATGACTAAGTCCACAGCTGAAGAATATAACGATAGCCATCAAGGAATTGGGATGATACTTAAAAATGGGTTAAAACACAAACGAAATTGGCTGTGTGTGTACCCGTGTTGCCTCGGGAAACAGATGCTTAATAATGAGGAGAGGAAAAGAGAGAAGAATGAAGGAATGAGGAGAAGTTGAATAAATAAAATAAAATGAAGGAGGAAATGGAAAAATAACACCGTCTCTCTCTCTAGAAGTGTTTGTTATGAGGTAGGGAAAAGTATGAGGTGGTGCTGGTAAACCAACGCATAGTGACCTCATACAGCACTTATATATTAAGAAGCTGTACAACCTTAACAAAAAAAAAAAAAAAAAAAATCTTATTGTTATTATTACTCTTGTCATTATTCTTATAGTTATTGTTATTTTCATTGGTATTATCGTTATCCTTATTCTTATTGTCAATATCATAATTATCATTATAATCATTTTCATCGTTAGTATTGTTATCATCAGTATCATAGATATCATTATCATGATCATTGTTATTACCTTCATTATCATTCTTGCTTTGATCATTATCATTTTATCCTCATCATAATCAATATAAATCTATCATTTTCATTATCATTTTATCCTCATCATAATCAATATAATTTTGTCATTTTCAATATCATTTTATCCTCATCATAATCAATATAATTCTGTCATTTTCATGATCATTTTATCCTCATCATAATCAATATAATTTTGTCACTATCATCATCATTAATAATATCACTAATATCATCATAACCATTATCATCCTTTTCATTTCCACCGTCACAGCCAGGCACGTAAACAGCAGCTACTAAAGCAACACGTTCTAAACATGTTTACGTCAAGCGTTTTTGTTGTTGTTGTTTTTGTTTTGCCTTTTATCTCTCATCTGTTATTTTCCCAGAGCATAAAGATAGCAGCGCATCCTTTTTTTTATATGTATTGCTTTTCATCCTTATCACTTGCACGAACATTCGAAGGTCTATTTTATTTTATTTATTGAGGAAGCGGGAATCTGCCCCAACACCCACCCTCTTCTCCGCCTCACCCCCCTTCCCCTCTCTCTCTTCTTCCACGCTTCCACTCCTCCCTTTCCTCCGTCCTTCCCGCTTCAACTTCTCCCTCCTCCTCCCCGCTTCGACCCCTCTCTCCCCTCCCCCCTTCTTCTCGCTTCAACCCCTCCCCTCCCCCTCCTCTCCTCCTCCTCGCTTCAACCCCTCCCTCCCCTCCTCTTCGCTTCAACCCCTCCCTCCCCTCCCCCTCCTCTCCTCCTCCTCGCTTCAACCCCTCTCTCCCCTCCCCCTCCTTCCTCCTCCTCGCTTCAACCCCTCCTCTCCCCCTCCTCCCCTCCCCCCTCTTCCCCGCTTCAACCCCTCTTCTCCCCCTCCCTCCCCTCCCCCTCCTCTCCTCCTCCCCGCTTCAACCCCTCCTCTCCTCCTCTCCCCCCCTCCCCTCCTCCTCCCCGCTTCAACCCCTCCCCTCCCCCTCCCCCTCCCTTCCTCCTCCTCGCTTCAATCCCTCCTTCCCCTCCCCCCTCCTCTCCTCCCTCCCCTCGTCCTCCCCGCTTCAACCCCTCCTCTCCCCCTCCCCCTTCCCTTCCGCCTCCTCGCTTTAACCCCTCCTCTCCCCCTCCTCCCCCTCCCCCTCCTCTTCCTCCTCCCCGCTTCAACCCCCTCCCTCTCCCCCTCCTATTAATAGGACATTGGTTCCTCGCCACACACACGGTTATGGCAACAACGGGACCAGATGCGCCCACTTGAGAACTAGTGGGCGAGGTGGCATCATTGTCATACCTCCAGACAGTGGCAGCACCAGGCGATAATGGGCACTAACCCAGATCCACATGAGGGTAGCGTGGATATGTCGCGTCATGCAGTCGTGGGAGAGGAGGTGGAGCGATTCGTTTATGGCATCGATCCACACGTATCCACACGCATTTACATTTCCACTGTCGGTTGTCATTGTCTGATGTCTGTCAGCCATTCACTGACGTCTGTTGTTGCACTGCTGCTGCTTCATGCGTTCTCTCGCTAATTATTCTCTTTCGGATTTAGTCTCTTTTCATTTCTCTCTCCCCCCCCTCCCTTCTCTCCCCCCTCCTCTCCCATGCCCCAAAGCCCGCGTGTGACGGAGAGTTTATCGCGCTGTAAATCAGCTTAAAACGTTTAACTATCATATCCAATTCAGATCTGTCTGTGTACTTCACTGAGGGATCGTGAAGATAAATAATCTCTCTCTCTCTCTCTCTCTCTCTTTTGATGACATGTCAATAACATCAAAACGAGAACAAAAAATCGAGAAACAAAACATCTGCTAAGCGAAGAAAAGGAAATGCAAGGAAGCCGCGTGTGATGCGATAAGGGCGGGATTTACATGAGAAGCAAGGCAAAAAACGGCCTAGTATATATCATCTCGTGACAGACCGATGGCTCGCGCGTGAGAACTGTTAAGAAAAAAATATTCAAATAAAAACACTGGATATAAAACATAACAATCACTTGATAGATAGATAGATAGATGATGGGGGAAGGATGGGGTGTGTGGATGGTGGGGAAGGGAATGGCTGTGTGGATGGTGTGTGGATGGTGGGCAAGGGGATGGGTGTGTGGATGGTGTGTGGATGGCGTGTGGATGGTGGGCAAGGGAATGGGTGTGTGGATGGTGTGTGGATGACGTGTGGATGGTGGGTGGATGGCGTGTGGATGGTGGGCAAGGGAATGGATGTGTGGATAGTGTGTGGATAGTGTGTGGATAGTGGGGGAAGGGAATGACTAGCACAGATAGTTGGAAAGGGACTGGTGTGTGTGCGTGTGAGGGGGTATGTGCGTAAAGGTATGAGCCTCGACTCTATGAGGAGTTAAACACACACTTCCTACTGGTGGCTTTCTGACTTGTACGAGACTGGCAATTTTCTCCGTGCTTTCATGTGCTAGCAAAGAATATGTTGCACTGAGCATGGTCGTGCTATACACATGGGCCTTGATTATATCGTCTGCCGCAGAATGGCCATGAATAGCTGAGGCACCAAGTCGGAGGAAGAATGTGGCTTGCTATGTGTCTTCGAGTCAGCGAGGTAGACCTCCAGGTAGCGGCGGATATTGATATGTAAATGCAAATGTGTGTTGTGTATATGCATATATATATATATATATATATATATATATATATATATATATATATATATATATATATATACGTATATGTCTATATATAATATATATATACATATATATATACACACACATACA
>BOPN01000089.1:146576-154076 GCA_017312705.2 Penaeus japonicus
TGCAAAGCTTAAGGGTAAATGCAGAAATCTTGCTCCTCCGATTTTAAAAAACAGGAATAAGTTCCCGGATTGCCTTTAACACGATTCGTTCCTCCAGATCCTTGCATCACGTTGATCTTACGCAACAAACAATATGAATAATCCAGATGTTTTTTTTTTTTTTTTTTTTTTTTTTTTTTTTTTTTTTACAACAAAGTAAACTATAAAAAAAAGTTTCCTCGGTTTTTCGTCTTTTGAACTGCCACGTAGGATCTCAATGACCTCTACTTCCTTACCTCCTCATTACGAGCTCTTCTGTCCACTGCTCCCCCCCCCCTCCTCTCATGCTTAGAATGTAAGCCTTTATATTTAGCCACCGTATAGGCCTATATCTGTCAACTATTTGCAGAAGAAAAACATTAGTAGGTAAGTTCGAATACATTTGAACCAATATCTAAATAATAGAATACCGATTTAATTAATTGATTATTCTTGTTGAAGCGACGAAGCACAGAAGCTCTTGATAATCAGAACTGGCTTGATAATCAGAAATCACAGAGTAATAGCGGATGACATGATTTATTATTTAAAATTGTTTGTCGTATCGGCAGATTAAAGCATTAGTTGTGTATTGTGCAACATAAAGATAAAACATTTAAAATCATTCTACCTATTAATACAGATTAAAAAAAAAAATCCCTATTGCATTATGTATTAAAATCATGGTAATGCATAGTGTGTACATTTCATGATATTAATTTCCCTCAGGCAAGTAATAACACCGTTTACATGAAAGTCCTCTCCTAATTCACTCTCCACCTCATGTTGCAAGCTCTTCCACCATTAAGCACCCATGCGTCCATCTTGTATTCCTGATTTTCATCCTTGTAAAGACAACTTGAATGCTGATCTCCAACTACCAAGATCATCCCTAATCTATCGTAGTTTGTTGTTTCCTCCATTTGTTATGAAAACATCTTTTAACGCTCAATCACGTGTCAGTTTGTGGGAGAGGTGAGACAAGTATCCTATGGATGATGAAGGACAGCATCCATGGTCCTTTGATTAACTTGTTCCTTCTCGACATGTACTGACACCCAACGCAGAGTTATTATTATGAAATGACTCTTGAATCATTTCATAACTATCAAGGATGGCGTATTGGTCTGCACAGGTGATGGAGGCTGATGAAGGAAGACTGCCAAGCACATATTTCCTTCTTTTCATTGCCAGAAAGCTTACATTATCATCAGATGTCGAACCATTTGCAAATAGCGCATTTGGTCATTGGTACTTAGAATTGTAGTTGTAATCTCTCTTTCACCCTTGCTTAGGATCTATCACGTTAGCCAATTTCAAAGAAATGCAACTTGACTAAATTGTTCCAAAAGCTCGAATCTCGGACCGAGTAAATCTTCCACGAGCTTACTTGCCCTCCTACCTTAAGAATGTTCTCAAGAAGGTTAAGATCAAACATAGATACTAATTCCTTTTATGACTAATCAAATTTGCTATTTACAATGCAGGTTCATCTGTATAGCAGAGACAAAATGAAACTGTATATTTTTTTTCGTGTATATTTATACTTTTGTGAACAAACACGAAAAGATTAACGGAATACGAAAATATATCTCCAACAACAAAACATGAAGAGATGGAGAAGAGGAAGGCAAACTGGGCTCATGGGCTACGAGTGCCACAACACAGACAAGCCATACTGGCACAGGGGGGCATAGCAGCCGCTGCACATGGTCTGGTTCACCTTCCTCTTCTCATTTTTCCTCCACGTCCTCTACCGCCGGTATGCTTTCTAAAGATGGTGCTTGCGGATGGTTGCCTGTCAAGAATTTCTTTCCTGCTGGTGCCAGGAGAGATTGGTGCCATCTATGTTTGTGATTTTAATCTAAATATACATTATGGTGATCATATTAATCATAATGAGAAAGTCCATCCTCTGTCACTAAATATATTTATTACTCTTGATTATAAAAAAATAGCAGAAAACACTGTGATGGGTAAAATAGAAAGATTTATCTGCGTAGCCATGCCTATGTTACCTGGACTTCGCTTTAAATATATATATATTTTACCATCGACATATTAAAGTCACCCACATCCAGTGGTTCAAATCGGTATCAGACAGTTTCATGAGTGTGTCATCTTCCAAGTGTTGGTCAAAGAACAATGCCTGCATATGTTGCCATGAGAAGGTGTTCTGTCTATCAGTTTTGTCCTCCAAATGGTAGTTGTGTTAAGCGATTACAAAGCACTAGGAAAGAGTAGTTGCTATCTCCCTTATGACCTATCATCCTGCATTTGATATATACCCTCAGAGGTTCATTTTCCTTGTGATGGTAAATGGCTGCATGCATAATAACCCTTCATCAGCTTGTAGTAACAACTGGAAAAAGAATTTGGTCTGTACAATTCCCATCCAGTACTGGTACTGGATGAGAACAGTTCCCATTGGCCTAACGACTGGTGTTCTTCTTGTTCTTCTTCTTCCAACCTTTGATAGTATGTCCATAATTGGGAATTTCGTAATAGTTCTGGTGACAGTTCAGTTACTTCAGTAAACTTCCTTTCGTTCTTTCGCCGATGGCATCACTGCCAATATCCTTTGTAGAAACTTCATATCTGGCCTCTATTTCCGTTGTTTGTTTGTTTGTTTATGGCCATTGTACCATCAGGGGCAGGGTCATCCCTTGAAGTCACAGGGCCTGACTTGAGTGCCCTGTCCTCTGTACACAAGCATGATCAAGGGAGAGAACACATTTACAGGCAGATATAGAGTAAGTGAGAAAGAGTTAGAGACAGAGACAGAGATTGAAATATAGCTAGAGCTGGAGTAGGGACAGACACAGATATAGAGTTAGAGATTGTAACCAGCTTACTGGCAACAGTTGTATCCCACCGCTGCCACCAGTTGTAACCAACAGTGGCACCGGTGGGTTACAACTGTTGTCAGCAAGCTGGTTACAACTCGATGTAAGGCACTGGTACTGATATTATGTGACCCAAGACATTGATCATGTATGTCTACTTAATTCAATGCAATATCGATGGCAGTCTGTTTTGACCTGACGCTTCCTGTGTTCTGTGTTTGTTTCCGCCTTGGAACCCCAACTTCTCTAGACAGCTGCGTTTGCTATGGAAGGCCTGAGACGTAGAAAGTGACTGAGAATTTGTATTTAAGCAAACACACAGCAGACAGTTGAGGACAGAGAGGTCAGACAGATAGACAAGAGCGAACAGCTCTGATCTCTGGCCTTTGGCCAGAGTCTGGTGTATTAACAGTCCACAATAAAGACCGTGGCAAGTGAACGTCTATCTGCTTATCCACCGACCTACAACCAAGCCATCGAGTGCTATACAACTGCTCCCAGTGGTGGGTTACAGAGGTGGCGATAGAGAAAAAGGAGAGGGGCAAGACTTGAGTGTCGTATCATTTGTAAACAAACAAGCACGGTCGAGAAAGAGATAAACAGACGTACAAGCAAAAGTAGAATGAACGAGAGAGAGAGAAAGGTAGAGATAGCGACAGAGATAGAGATAGAGACAGAGACAGATATAGAGACAGAAATAGAGATACAGATACAGATGCTGATAGATACAGAGATAGAAAAAGAAACAGAGATAGAAATAGAAATAGAGATAAAGACAGAGTAGAGACAGAAACAGAGATAGAGATAGAAGAAGAGGCAGAGGTAGAAACATAGATAGAGATAGAGACAGAGATAAAGACAGAGACATAGATAGAGACAGAGACATAAATAGAAATAGAGACGGAGACAGAGATAAAAATGCAGACAGAGACAGAGATAGAGACTATAAAACCAGTGAAACAGGATTATACGATTGCCTATTTTAAGATGGCTGCGCCAAGCAACGCACCGCACCGCGTGGCCGCTACATACCACATGGGCATAACCGTTGGGCTTTCCCACCTATGCTGACCTGAGCTCAGAACACCCCGAAGACAAGCAGTTCACGTGTGACCCTCGTCCGAGAAGGACCTTTTCCTACAGTCTGTGTTGACAGGACGAACCTAGTCCCACATGCACCATCAGTGTATTGTTCCAGCAAGACTTCCCATTCTATAAAGCCGTGCTGTCTCGTGCCTCTTCACTTAATAAAAGCCATACAGCTGATCGCTAGTTTCTCTGTTCCGTCCAGTTATTTGTAAGGTGTTCTGAGCGATCCAAGCTGAGTAACCCGTTACAGAGATAGATATAGAGACAGAAATAGAGGTAGAGATAGAGATAGAGATACAGACAAAACCAGAGATAGAAATAAAGACAGAGATACAGACAGAGACAGAAATAGAGATGAAGATAAAGACAAAGATAGAGATAGAGACAAAGACAGAGATAGAGATAGAAACAGAGACAAAGACAGAAACAGAGACAGAGATAGAGAATGAGAAATAGAGAAAGTGACAGAAATAGAGAACGAGAAATAGAGAAAGAGACAGAGATAGAGAACGAGAAAGAGAGAGACGAGACATCTGCGTATCCGAAATAACGAGCGTTAATTCCCGGACCCCTACCTTGAGATCAAGCAAGCACAAAAGCACCAACGAATTAGTCTCATGGAAAGTCACCCCCTCTGTGTTGGCTCTGATCTCGTTAAGGTGATTAACTCATTTACAAAAAAAAAAAAAAAAAAAAAAAAAAAAAAAAAAAAAAAAAAAAAAAAAAAAAAAAAAAAAAAAAAAAAAGAATGCAAGACCCTTCCTCAGAGAGATAGATGAAAAGAAAGAAAGAAAGAAAGAAAAAAAGAAGGGGAACTTTTTTCAACCTGAGACGTTTCAGTGTCATATATCAGTGGCATACGGAATCGAGTGACAAAAAAGTTTCCTTTGTCAGAAAGTGTTTCGTTCTTTCGAATTTTGAGTTTCTTTGTACAGTTTGAATACCACGGTACTGTATAATGTCGCGATATATAGCATCGATCGAATGAATCCCTTATATAAAAGTGATTTTCATATAACGAAAAAATAACATCATGTTAGAGTCTACGTATTCTTTGACTTGGGAAATAGCAGGAGCTTTGTGAGACAGTCCTGCTGAACCTTAATACAAATCAAGCAAGCAGATTTTTGTCAGTATTATCCCACTCTAAACCAATCGTAGATTTCCCCCACTCCCTTTCTCAATAGCAGAAGAAGAAAAAAAAAAAAAAAAAAAAACACATTTGACAGGCCAGAATGCGCGCGCCTCAAATGACACCAAAACCTATGCTCAGGCCATCACTGCCTCACATTTTTTTCTTATCCTTCGTGTTTGCTGGTTCAGTGAGGTCAGCGAACTGTGGGAAGATAAGAGAAACCCACAATTCCTGATCATGATAACTACTCTGCAATATGCAAAGCGAGATGGAATCGCCACTCAATACATACTGGAGAACATCAAGATTACGCTCAACCTTGAACTCGTAACTTGTGTAACCCTCTTGGTATCCTGGGGTTGTTATTGTACTTAAATGATGTTTGTTTGTTTTTCGAAGGATATTTGGAAGTAAGCAAACTGTTGAAATATCTTTGGTTTATTTGACTTATTGATATACCCTCTCTGAATATATACAATTGGATGCATGAGTGTAAGAGCATGTAGGTGTTTATGTAAGTCTGTTACTAAACTTGTGTTAATTATAAGCTGTTTGCCAGGTCAAGTCGATGCGAAAGTTAAAGAGTTGACGAGAGTTTAGGAGAAAAGAAAGAAAGACAAATCATTTGTTGTCTATTGCCGAAGTTAGGAATTACAATCAAGAACCCGAGCCAGAATTTTATTCAAATAATTCTTAACCATCGTCACAGACCCGCGTCTATTGCCATGTTCTTTGAGGTTATCATTACATGAATGAATAAAACCAGTGACTGAATAAACAAAATCAAAATGAACAAGAT
Organism: Penaeus japonicus; assembly: GCA_017312705.2. NCBI lineage: Eukaryota > Metazoa > Arthropoda > Malacostraca > Decapoda > Penaeidae > Penaeus > Penaeus japonicus. Next base: position 152,464 of record BOPN01000089.1, read on the forward strand.
AATCTAATTGGCATATAGTTAATTTACTATTCAAATTAAGCAGTATTACACAGTACCTAAATAACTTTTTCTTACACAGAGTGCATGACAACACATGACTTCTTTACGAGAATTTACGTGACTTTACGTGACTTTACGTAACTTTACGTGACTTTACATGACGTGATTCCAGTCTCTTTCTTGTTTTCCTTTTTGAATGAGGAATTTCCCTTCTCAAAAGAGTCCAAATCGGGGTAACTCGAGGACTCCGTTGCTATTTCCATGACCGATGTCCATTTTTGGATTTCAGGCGTTCTTATCAGACATCAGGTTTCCGGGTCTGCTGTTTTTTGGCTGTTTTCTGTGTATTTTTGAAACTATCTATTTATCTATCCATCTGCATAGCACACACACACACACACACGCACACACACACACACACACACACACACACGCACTTTCAGCGATGCTTTGTCCGCTGAAATTAGGATTTCTTTTTCGGCGTAGAAATTGATGTAGAAATTATGCAAAACTATATTGTTTAATCAAGGCCTTAAAACACACTCACAATAGTCAAGTTATAGCAAAGCTAAGTCATTAATATCCATGAATTTACAAAATGCAAAATGAAAAAAAAAAAAAAAAAAAAAATCATTAGACTGAAAAATCTTTATTGTTTGAATAAACTAACGATTACTTGATAAGATTATTGATATGCATCCCCATTAGCTAGATTATAGTGACATTTTCTTCTCATAGTAAATATTAGTCAAAGATATTTTGACTGTGATAAATGTCCCATTTATTGTTTCTTTTAATAAATCATTGACTAAGGTCTGACAGCAGCCAACCGTGGATCAGTGATATTGGAAAAAAAACAGATAAAGTTGTGTGGATTATTTAAGGGAACGGCTTTGCTTGCCTTTTATTTTCTCTCTCTTCCTTTCTTTCTCTCTCTCTCTCTCTCTCTCTCTCTCTCTCTCTCTCTGTCCTCCCTTCAGTACGATTGCAACCACAAAACGAAAGAGAGAGAAAAAAAATATGCAGAGTAACATGAGAGAAAGAGAGAGAGAAAGAGAGAGAGAAAGAGAGAGTGTGTGTGAGAGAGAGAGAGAGAGAGAGAGAGAGAAAGAAAGAGAGAGAAAGAGAAAGAGAGAAAAAGAGTTAAAGTTAGAGAGATACATAGCAACTGAGAGAGAGAAAGAAACAGGGAGAAAGATAGAAAGAGAGTGAGAGAGTAAGAGAAACAAGTAAAACCGAAGGAAGCAAGAACAGATTAAACTAAGATCCAAACAGGAAACAGGTTTTAGACATGTTTCTTACAATTCATCATCCTACGAACACTCACTCTGAAAATGATTGAGCTTCTATACTTAGCATATCGTTATGTGAGAAAAAAAAGCTAACTAAAAGCTGAAAGGATTAACAAAACAAAGGTATCGGCTTTCAGAGAACGTAAATATGTATTCCCTTTACTCGAAGCGCCCTTTCATCTCCCCATTAGTGCGTTACTAAAACCGCATGTCACCTATTTCAAGTGAAAAGATATATCATAATAGTATAAATGCCACTAAAGCTTAAAGGCTATGAACTAGATTTATGTTTGGCGATTGGCAAATAGAGAGAGAGAGGAA
>BOPN01000089.1:164076-176576 GCA_017312705.2 Penaeus japonicus
TCTGTCCACTCCCGTATCGGAATGCCTCGCTTATCACATCCAAGGGACTATTCATTTTCTTACGAGGAGGAGAGTCAGGTCTATTTTGACTAGTTAGATATGATGAAATGGGCGTGAACAAATGATGTAAAGATATAGGTAACGAAAGTAGCTTTACATTTACTGTACTTTGGAGAACCGAGTCTTAATAGCCTACCGTAGATAATGCAGAAAAAAATAGAATGAAAAAATAAGCAATATATCGCAATAAGCTTTCTCCGTCAACGTACTGTTAATATAAAAAAAAATGCAAATATAATGTAACTGACTTTTTTCGACACGAATACTTTAGGTGTGTGAAAGTGAGAAATTAAATATCATGAATGCAACACGTTTTTAATTAACCTTTAGGCAACACAACAACCAACCTGACATACTGACTAAAATAAATAATCGGTAACCAACAATAAATTCAACACACATATTAGTGTAAACAAGATAACCAAAATAACCACAGCATATATATAGAATTAGACGTATTTATCATCTTCACCCAAACAAACCAATACAAGAGCACTTTGACACGTAAATATACCTCGGTTTAACACGAGAGAGATAGAGAGAGAGAGAGCGAGAGAGAGAGAGAGAGAGAGAGAGAGAGAGAGAGAGAGAGAGAGAGAGAGAGAGAGAGAGAGAGAGAGAGAGAGAGAAAGAAGGAAAAAGAAGGCCTAAGTACGTACTTCCGTTGGTTTGAAGACATGAACTGCGCCGATTTGGTTGTTTCGTGGTATGAGGGGCAATACCATAGAGTTGCTGGTTTCTTAGCAAGCTGGAGGGACGCGGTACCCTTGGGAAGATGGGTACGGGGGAGCAAGAGCCACCCTAGGGGAGAGGCTGAAGGACCTGGTGGATTCTCAGGTCTGTAAAAGACGAAAGCTGAACTCGTTCTGGCTAAGAGGTCAGGGTTGTGGGCCTGGGGCAGTATCATGGCTTGGCTTGGCCCACAGGCACCATTTTAACTGATTATGTGGCTTGAGTCTTGGAGAATACTCGAATGACGGTCTGTATGTGTTTGAGAAAGAGGGAGGTAGGGAGATGATGGGTCTCTCTCTCTCTCTCTCTCTCTCTCTCTCTCTCTCTCTCTCTCTCTCTCTCTCTGTGTGTGTGTGTGTGTGCAAGAGAAGGTAACCCTGTACGGTAAGAATGGGATTCATTCACGATAAGAGAATTCCTATGCACTAAGATATGCAGAAACACCATGAATATCTTATAGTTACATTTCAACTCGCCTATAATAATCACGTGATTATATGAAGAAAGAAAAACAAAAAACCCTATATCTTGTACTGCTACACGATTCGCAATGAACAAACCCATAAAATACTAATCGATAACTCCCTTTCATTCACATAAAATCTTGCCAGGTGTACCAACTGCTACGATCGTCATATCTTACCTGGCCAAATGCACAACTTCCGACAGCGAAGGCCTAATTATGTCACGCAAGACAACAAACAAATCCCTGCCGAAAGTGGACAGATTTGGTATCCTTAGAATCTAGATATATACCGAGCAAAATAGGTATCCTTTCGCGTGATGGCCGCTCTCTTTGACAGAACGTTCTTGGAAAAAAAAAAAAGTCAACCGATTTCAAAAACTACTCAACGCTTAAAGCTTCATGATAACAATAGAACAGCGTTCTTCAAACTTTTCATGACTATTTAGTTAGGTTTTATGTAATACCCTCGTGTCCTTATTGATCAGTATTACACACTAATCAATAGTTTTACACCTTTCTTTTACCTGTACGAAAAATAAACGTTAGTTTTTACACCTTTCTTTTACCTGTACGAAAAATAAACGTTTGTTAATTAATGGTTGCCTATTTTATCTACGAATACATATTTTTTTCTTTCACTTGTATTCTTTATATCATATTATCATCATTATCGTTGTTTTGTTTGTCATTTCATTGTAATGAACCAGAAATCCTCTAAAATAATGATTAACTGTTTGTCTTACTTCCTTGATTAATTCATAGGTAATTGATGACCTCGTGGGTGACACCTGGTGACAGAATGATCCCATTTTCACCTGTCTGATGTAAATAATGTCATTGCTTGTCATTTTAGCATTTTCATTATCCTTATTATTTTTATCATCATTAGTATTGTTATTAGTAGTAGTAATGGTATTATTTTTATTATTGTTATATTATTATCATTATCATTATCATTATTATCATCATCATCACCATCACTCTTTGTTAATTTGATTATTTATTGTCCCTCTATCATTATTCACGTTACATTAGTAACTTGTAAACTCAGTCATCGGTGTCAACTCCCACTCTGACCTATCACGACAAATACCCAAGAAATACCCAACCATAAAGAAGTATTAGAAACTAGGATTATGGGCGAAGGGATTTCTTAACAAGACAGTATCCCCTGGATGGTCATTTAGGGTATACGAAGTGGGACTTGAGGGTAACCAGCTATTTTGCTCTTGTTCTTCTTCTCATTCGTCTTTGTGTTTGTGTTCTGAGTTTTCTTGTTTTTTTTTGTTTGTTTTTTTCTTTGCTCTGTCACTCACCGTCGGCCTTTGATGTGTAGTGTCTTGTGTCTGGGCTCAGAGTGATTTACTGTGTTGTTTTCCGTGTGCTTATTCAATTCAGTGATTCCTCGTTCAATAATACAGGCTCGGTAGGAACCCGATGTTTGATAATTGAACCACTCAAAAAAAAGAAAAGAAAAAAAAAAAAAAAATATATATATATACACACACACACACACATATATATATATGTATACTATTTCGACTGTTATTATTGTGATTGTTATGGTTATCCTCATTGATATCACCATCGTTATTGTTGTATTTGTGAACATTCTTATCATTGTCATCAACAGTATTATCATTATTATCATTACTAAAAGTAGTAGTATTTGTATTTGTATCAGTATTGGTACTAGTATCATCATTATCATTATTATTGTTACTATTATTTTCATCATCATTATTATTGTTGCTATCATTTTATCATCATCATTATCATCCTTTTTCTTGCTAACTCTACAACTACTACCATCACCATTATTCTTCTCATCACTATCCTTATCATTATCATCCCCACCATCATTATCATTATCCTCATCACTCTTATAATCAGCATCAAGCTCATCATACTAATCACTACCCTATCAACATCATCACCCTCACCATCATCTACATCACCATCTCCACTACCATCATCACAATCACTATCTCCATCTCTATCGCCAACTAATAATATACATCTTCAACATCACCATTCTTCCCATGTTCCACAAAATAACGAAAGAAAATAGTGAAAGAAAACTCCTGAAGTCAAATGGTAAACAAGACCCACGTGATGGAACTCATTCATACGAGAGAGACGCGTGTGTACATTTCAAATGAAGTGGAAAATATTCATTCTCTCTCGCCGCTTTTGAAATTCTTTGCATCTTCGTCACTTGTGATGTTTGTCCCACACGGATTCGTGTTTCCACGTGTTTTTTTTTTTTTTTTTTTTTTTTTTTTTTTTTTTTACTGGTCCTTGCTTCTTCTTATTATTATTCTTATTTTATTTTTGTTCTGCGTTTTCGTTATTCTTCTTCTCCTTCATCTTCTCCTCTTCCTACTCCTCCTCCTCAGCCTCATCGTCTCCTCTCCTCCTCTCTCCCCTCTTCCTCCTCCTCCTCCCCTTCCTCCTCTCCCTCCTCCTCCTCCTCCTCCTCCTCAGCCTCATCATCTCTCTCCTTCTCCCGCAAGTCCTCCCTCTCCTCTTCCTCCTCCTCCTCCTCTTCCTCCTCGCCCTCCTCCTCCCCCCTCCTCCTCTTCCTCCTCCCCCTCCTCCTCCTCCTCCTCTTCCTCCTCGCCCTCCTCCTCCTCACCCTCCTTTCCCTCCTCCTCCTAGTCTTACTCCTCCTCCTCCATCTCTCCCTCTTACTCCTCCTTCTCCTCCTCCTCCTCCTCCTTCTCTCCCTCTTACTTCTGCTACTCCTCCTCCTCCTCATCCTCCTCCTCCTCCTCTTTCTCTCCCTTCTCATTCTGCTCCTTCTCCTCCCCCCCTCCCCTCCTCCGATTCCCCCCTCTCAAGATTTATGTCATCTCCCTCGTACCCCCTCCCGCCCTCCCTCCCCCCCAGGCCTCCCCCTCGAAGCCAAAGAAAATCAAACACAAATTGAAGAGAGAAATTCGCGGAGGCGGAGTGAAAACAGACACTCATACTGATAGAGGGAAGGGATAGAGAGAGAGAGGGGGAGATGAGAGAGTGAGAGAGAGAGAGAGAGAGAAGGAGAGAGAGAGAGAGAGAGAGAGAGAGAGAGAGAAGGAGGTGAGAGAAGAAGGAGAGAAGGGAGAGAAAGAGAGAGAGAGAGAGGGAGAGAAGAGAGGGAGTGAGAGAGAGAGAGAGAGAGAGAGAGAGAGGGAGAGAGAGAGAGAGAGAGAGAGAGAGAGAGAGAGAGAGAGAGAGAGTGAGAGAGAAGAAGGTGAGAGAGATGAGAGTGAAAGAGAAGAGATTGAGAGTGAAGAGAGTGAGTGAGAGAGAGAGAGAAAGAGAGAGAGAGAGGAAGAGAGAGAGAGAGAGAGAGAGAGAGAGCGAGAAAGAGAGAGAGAGAGAGAAGGAGAGAGAGAGTGAGAGAGAGAAAGGAGAGGGAGAAAGACGAGAAGAAAGGGAGAGAGAATCCATAGAATCATCTCATCAACACAGCTAACAAAGTGATGTTGACTATCACATATTCTAGCAGCAGGAACAATAAACCCAACACCACCACCGCCAAAACCAGAATCCCAAAAATCTCACGTACATGGCTACGGTGGACGGAGATGCACGCTTGTGAATATGAACCACGCACAGGGACTCAAATGCACATCAGAATCGTGTATTCATTTCATTTTTATGTAATTACCGATAACCAAGTGGCTATGCTTGCCTTCACCCGTATACCCCTACGTCTCCCTTGTTCTCTCTCTCTCTTTCTTTCTCTGTGTCTCTTTCTCTCTCTGTCTCTCACTCTCTTTTTCTCTCTCTCTCGCTCTCCCTCTCTCTCTCTGTTTATTTATACATCCCTTGTCTTTCTGTCTGTCTATCAGGCTCTTCCTCTTTTTCTCTATTTATCTCCCTGTCTGTCTTTCTATTTGTCTATTAGGCTCTTCCTCTCTCTCGCTCTCTCTCTCTCTCTGCATCAACCCCCCTCTCTCTCTTCCTCTCTATCTGATCCATTCAATCTGTCCATTAGGCTCTTCCCCCTTCCCCCCCCCCCCTCTCTCTCTCTCTCTCTCTCTCTCTCTCTCTCTCTCTCTCTCTCTCTCTCTCTCTCTCTCTCTCTCTCTCTCTCTCTCTCTCTCTCTCTCTCTCTCTCCCTCCCTCCCTCCTTCCCTCTCTCTCTCTCTCCCCCTCCCTCCCTCCCTCCTTCCCTCTCCCTCTCTCTCTCCCACTAATATCAAATAAAGAACACCTCTCCAAATAAATAAACTGCAATTCATCGGTAAAATATGCAGTGTCTGTGTCAGAGCTTTGTGTCAGAACCACACCAAAGACCCTGTTGTTACAAAGACTAACTGGTATTGATCATGGTGCTGTTTCAACAATGACAAAAACAACAATCAGTACCCACACATCTGCTGCGTTTGCAACAATTGATGAATATACTTGACGTGTGCTTGTGCATGCATGATTGCTTGTGTGTTTGTGTTTTTGTTTGTTTGTTTGTGTTTGTATGGATTTGTGTGTGTGTTTGTGTGTGTATGTGTTTATGTGTTTGTTTGTGTGTGTGTTTTTTGTTTGTTTGTTTGTGTGTATGTGTGTTTGCGTGTATGTGTTTATTTGTGTGTGTGTGTCTGTGTGTTTGAATGATTAAAACGACGTTAGACCGAGTGATCTCCATGTCGTTTCTGGTATCAATTGTCTCCGTCATGGATTCTGCGCGTTATTAATCACATCGAGATAGACATCATCAGCTAATCACGTGACTGCACTTCCATCCGTACCAGCGACAACCCGCTTTACATTCAACAGACATGAAAAAAAGCACAACCTACCTATTCACTAACATCCTTGACACAAAACAAAAACAACCACAACAACAACAACAACAACAACCAAGGATCGAAGCACCTAAAGATATATAAAAAAAAGGAGAAAAAAAAAGAAGACAAAAATCTTACAAACACACACCTCGCCCAACAATAACAGTAGCACGCGCCCGATCCCTCCGCCCCCCCCCCCAACACACACACAAGAGAGAGCATCGGCACGTCAGAATTTCTTTACGTAAAAGTTTTCCATTCATAGTCCTCGAGGCCAGCGTTCTCTTCAGGAGTGACTGAAGATAGAATGGGTCGGAGAAGGAGGGAGGGAGGGAAGGAGGGAGGGAGGGAAGGAAGGAGGGAGAGAAAGGGTGGGAGGGGTGAGGGAGGATAGGAAGGAGGGAGGGGAGTGGGGATGGAGTGAGGGGATAGGAAGGAGGGAGGGGAGTGGGGATGGGGTGAGGGGAAGGAGGGAGGGAAAGAGAGGGGAGAGGAAAGGGAGGAAGGGTGGGGTGACGGGAAGGGGGGAGGGAGGGAAAGAGGAGAGTGGGGATGGGGTGAGGGGAAAGGAAGTGAGAGGGAGGATAGGAAGAAGGGGAGTGGGGAGGGAGGGAGGGAGGATAGGAAGGAGGGGAGTGAGGAAGGAATGAAGGGATGGAGTGAGGGGAAAGGAGTGGTAGTGGAGGGGAGGAGAAAGGGGATACAGTGAGGGGAAAGTAGGGTAGGGAGGAGAGAGGAGTGAGAGGAAGGAAGAAGGCACATTGAGGAGGGGAGAAGAGGGGAGAGGAAGTGAGAAAGGGGAAAGAGGACGCGAAAGGGGGACCAAGAGCGGTGGGTTCGGTCAGTGACAACAGCTCGAGGGTTCATGAGTTCACGGGGTTCGGTCGCCGGGTTCGAGACGTAGAGGGAGGTCGAGGAGCTGATCGTTTCCCCAACTCCTCTCACGACTCTCAGATCTGGAAAAGGAAAATTTCTTTAGGATGGGAGGAGAGGAGGAGGAGGTGGAGGTAGAAGAATAAGAAGAGGACGAGGAGGAGGAAGAGGAAGAAGAAGAAGAAGAAGAAAAAGAAGAAGAAGAAGAAGAGTAGGAGGAGGAGGAGAAGGAGGTAGAATAATAATAGGAGGAGGAGGAGGAGGAGAAAGATGAAGAAGAAGAACAGGAGGAGGAAAAAAAACAAGAGGAGGGAGGGAAGGATGGAGAGACGAGGAAGAGAAGGAGAAGGAGGAGGAAGATGGATGAAGAGGACGAATACAGGGACGACCCTCACGAGCGTAGGATGCGAGGAAGGACGTGGCACGGGATGAAGGACCCACGGCGATCGAAGCCTCCCGAGTGAAAGAAGGAAAGTAGGATGAGTGAAGGACATAAAGGTCAAGCCCTACTGAAGGACTCAAGGACGTGAAGGATCAGACACACACAAAAAAAGGAGTGCAAGAAGGAGCGTGGGAGATTCGTCCTGCACTTCAGGAGTAGCAGCGAGTCGAGGCGCAGGATACGACGGGGTGAGAACCATAGGATTCAGGGACGTCACGAAGTTGGTAGCCCGGTAAGGGAAAGGAGAAAGGTCCAGGGCCTGGCAACTCCGCCCTCAGAGCTCTTGGGGTCCAAATCTTAAAGTTGTACTGCGGGCGACCCAGCGAGTGGCAGCGAGTGTGTGTGTGGATTCTCTCTCTCTCTCTCTCTCTCTCTCTCTCTCTCTCTCTCTCTCTCTCTCTCTCTCTCTACCTTTCCTTCCATCAACCTCTCTTTCTCTCTCTCTTTCTCATTTTCTATCTCTCCTTACCCCCCTCTCCTTCTCCATCTTCATCTACCTTCCCTCCTCCCCCTTTCCCTTCCTTCATCTCTCTCTTTCTCTCTCTTCTCTCTCTCTCTCTCTCTCTCTCTCTCTCTCTCTCTCTCTCTCTCTCTCTCTCTCTCTCTCTCTCTCTCTCTCTCTCTCTCTCTCTCTCTCTTTTGTCTCTCTCTCTCTTTCTCTCTCTCTCTCCCTCTCTCTCTCTCTCACACACACACACCACACATACTCACGCACGCATTTCTATACTATCCCTCTTACAACAACATGGCTCTCTCTTCCCCTCTCTTTCCCTTGAACCTCGCAATTACAAAACTATGAATAAGATGAGAGACAGTGTACACACGGTTGCAACAAAGGTATGTTTCTAAATTTAGCTGTAAATATTCTCGTGGTGTGTGTGTGTGTGTAGGAGGAGGAGGAGGAGGAGGAGGTGGTAGTGGAGGAGGAGGAGGGTAGAGGAGGAGGAGGTGGAGGAGGAGGAGGTGGAGGTGGTGGAGGAGGGTAGAGGAGGAGGAGGTGGAGGTGGTGGTGGAGGAGGAGGGTAGAGGAGGAGGAGGTGGAGGTGGTGGAGGAGAAGAAGGACGGAGAGGACGAAGATAGAAAGAGGAGGCAGGCGAATGAAAGTAAAGGGGAAGGATAAGAAGAGGGAAAGAGGGAAAGAATGAATGAGAGGGAAGAGAAAATAGAAGAATAAAAGAGGAGAAGAATGAACAAAAGGAGATGGAAAAAATAAAAAAAAAAAATCGCATTGTTTGTAGCCTGCGATGTGTTAGTATGTGTAATGTGCAACCCGAAGGCATTACGCGCAACGTGCAAGTGGCGTATGCAGGGCTAAAGTGTTATTCGCAGCACGTGTGAGCTGTGCGTAGTATGCAAAGACACTTTACTCTGCTTGAAGCAACTGTGTTCAGGTCTGTGCATGATGCATATAACGTAGACACAATTGCTTTCTATCGCGCATGCCTTTCATGTCTAAGCTCATGATTCGCATGTTTGTAATCAGTGCAAAACCCTGATGAAATATCGGTGGATGTTATGTAACACGAAACAGGTGATATGTGGGAACGCCCAGAAGGCCGGTTTTATTATTGTATCTTGATGTCAAATGAGCATTATGGGCGAAATAGCAATGAATTCGGTACGGGAATAAAAGTAATATTATTAAAAATGACAGTGATAGTAGAAGTAGTAGTAGAAATGGTGATGATTATATTTAAATCGATAATGATATCAATATATTAGTGATGATTATTATGATACTAATGATAAGGTCAGTGTGCTGATGATAGAATTGATGATAAGGATGATAATAACAATGATAAGATTTAACGACAAAAGAATGATAATAAGTAGTATTTTTTACCAGTTTTTTCATATACATAATATACATGTGATATATGTAATAAAAAAATTTGCAATTATTTTTGTTATGATCATTACCATCCTTATTATTATCGTATTATCATTATTATTATCATCATTATTATCATTACTAACATCCTTATTATCGTCATTATCATTATGGTTATCATTATTATAATTACCATTAAGATTATTATCAATAATATCATCATAATTACTATTATCATTACTAACATTATTATCATTACCATTATCAAAAGCGTGTGTGGGTGAATGTGCCAATATCTAAAACAATTTTTTTATTCATACGAACATGTATATGTCGAGTGGGAGGGGGGGGGAGGAAGGGGGGGATGTTGCAAATATATAACGAAACAATTTTTTATTCATGATGTGTCTACAAATCATTGTCATGCGTGTCAGTTTGCATTTTGAAATAAAAATGTTTTCAATGAATTAAATACTGACTGGTATTAAAAAAAAAAAAAAAAAAAAAAAAAAAAAAAATGCTTCAGTTTTTTTTTTTCTTTTATTTTAGATATAGAAAAAAATCGTTTTTTCCAAGTCTATAATACAATTTCCATAGTTACCCCAAACATAAAAAATAATGGAAAACATTAACGTAAATCCTCTAACAATCCTATACACCAGATTTCAACTAGATTTCAGACGGATTTCAGCCACATTTCAACCAGATTTCAACCAGATTTCAGACGGATTTCAGCCACATTTCAACCAGATTTCAGACGGATTTCAGCCACATTTCAACCAGATTTCAGACGGATTTCAGCCACATTTCAACCAGATTTCAGCCACATTTCAACCAGATTTAAACCAGATTTCAGACGGATTTCAGCCACATTTCAACCAGATTTCAGCTGGTTTTCAACCAGATTTCAGCCACATTTCAACCAGATTTCAGGAACATATCAACCAGATATCAACTATATTTATTCAGATTTGTCTGTCCAGAAATGTAAAAACATGATGAAGACTGACAGTAAAGAAAATTAACATAATAATATAACATGATGATAATGATGATGATGATGATTATGATAATAGTAATTATGATAAGGATAAGAATTATGAAAATAAAGATAATAACAATGCTACTACTACTTAAAATAACAATGCTAATAAGAATAACGATAATGATGATGATGATAATAGTAATAATAATAATAATAACAACAGTGATAATGATAGCAATTATTAAGATGAATAATGATGATGATAAGGATAATAATAATAATAATGATAACAATAACAGCAATGACAATAATAATAATGATAACGATAATAATGATAAAACAACAACATGATAAAAGTAATAATGATGATAATGATAATGATAATCATCACAATAACAACAACAACAATATTGATAGTGATAATGATAATAAAAGTAATAAAAATGTATACGTGTTAAAAGGGCATATCTTGCTATACTGCTATCTGCTTAAGAAATACAGTTTATACCATAAGTATATAAAGACAAAGAGTACCATGAACTCCCTCTGTTTACATAATCTACAAACACGTTTTATTTCAACGTTCGCATAGAAATGTAGAAAAAAATGAAATAAAAATATTGTGAAATACCTGGAAGGAATTATTCAGCATACGAGCTATAATTTCTCAATTTTCTCCATCTCCTTATAATGAAGAACCTCTACATATTATTTATGCAAAGATGGAGAGATATGTAAAACCTCTGTCCAGTTGGGTGGCTCTGGAAATATGATGATAAATATAGGTATATAATTTTAGCCCTCCCTGTCTTTCTATGTTTCTGTTTCTGTTTCTCTTTCTCCCCCCTCCCCCCTCTCTCTCCCTCCATCGTTCTCTCTCTCTCTTTCCCTCCCCCTCCTTCACTATCGTTCTCCCCCCCCCTCTCTCTTTCTCTGTCTCTCTCTTTCCCTACCTCGCCCCCCCCCCACACACACACACCTCTCTTTCTCTGTCTCTTTCTCTCTCGCTCTCTTTCTCTCTCTCTCTCTCCTTCCCTCCTTCCCTCCCTCTCTCTCTCTCTCTCTTTCTCTCTCTCTCTCTCTCCTCTCTCTCTCTCTCTCTCTCTCTCTCTCTCTCTCTCTCTCTCTCTCTCTCTCTCTCTCTCTCTCTCTCTCTCTCTCTCTCTCCTCTCTCCCTCCCTCTCTCCCCCCCCCCCCCCCCCCCCTCTCCCCCTCCCTCTCTCTCTCTCTCTCTCTCTCTCTCTCTCTCTCTCTCTCTCTCTCTCTCTCTCTCTCTCTCTCTCTCTCTCTCTCTCTCTCTCTCTCTCTCTCTCTCTCTCTCTCTCTCTCTCTCTCTCTCTCTCTCTCTCTCTCTCTCTCCCTCTCTCTCTCTCTCTCTCTCCCGGTCCGTAACACATAAGGTGACCATAGTAACAAAAGCAACATAAATATCCCATTCTGAGCGTCAACAAAGTGATAGTGCAGACCCACCCAGCCATAAATTACCCACGCCGGACCTTCCCCTCCTAAATCATGTCCATACACGTGTCCCACAGTACAGAGTGCACATGGCTTCACCCTTTAGGACATGCGGGACATGCGGGGCGTGTGACCGGTCATCCTAAGAGGAGAGAGGAAGGGAGAGGAAGGAAGACGAAGAGAAGAAGAGAGAAAGAAGAAGAGAGCGTTTTCCTTACAAGAAGGGGAAGGCTCTCTGTCTCTCTGGATGGTCAGCAAGGAAGCATTTTCCTTATAGAAGGGGAAGGCTCTCTGACTCTCTGACTCTCTGGCTCTCTGGCTCTCTGGCTCTCTGGCTCTCTGGACGGTCAGCACAGAAGGTTGGGTGACCCGATAGCGACAGCGGCGGCCCGGCTTGGCTTTCGACTTCTGTCCGGGTATTTCGAGCGACTTTTGAGTCTAAGAACGAATGCCTTGGGTTATTCGACCGCTGCGGGCGTGCACGATCGGATTTCGAAACTTTTCGTTTTTTTGGAATTTTAGATAAAGGAATGTGGTGGACCTGTGGTAATTATTATTATGTGAAATGATGGAAATCGTGGGAATAATATTGATGAGGATTATTACAATGAGATTATGATAAAGATGGTAATTATGATAATGGTAATCATAACATCATCAATGATAATAATAATGATAAGATCAAAATGATCATAACAATCATGATGATGATGATAATGATGATAGTGATAGCAATAATGATGTTAATCATAACGATGATGATAATAATAATAATGATAGTAGTGATAATAATGATAATAATAACAGTTGAGAAGCTAAACTCAACAACAATGATGACAATGATAATGAAATCAATGATAATGATGATAACGATAAT
>BOPN01000089.1:184076-186576 GCA_017312705.2 Penaeus japonicus
TCCTCGAAAAAAAAAAAAAAATGCACTAATGATGCGCTCGTTCCCTGAATTTCTTCTCGAAATTTCCATTCCCTGGCATCGGATGCGAAAAGCCGGAACGAAAACCCGAAATCGGACATTTGTAAATGTGATTATTTCACCTGTCAGAAAATGGAGGAGTTTCCCCTTCGAAATTCTACCGCGTGCTCTAATGTTTTCCGAAATGGGAATGTCGGTGGAAGTGAATATAGAAAATGGGGATTGGGGTTGATTTGAATAGATTAAACAGATGAAAGAATAATGATTAGGTTGATTAGATTCTATTACGCTTTCGTTCCACTTATATGTTTTTTTGTTTTTTTTTCTTATATGTATTTTTTTTTCTTATCAAATGAGATAGAGGTCGTACGGAACAAGGAATCAGTTTTCCGATTTTAGATATGATGTAAGCCTTATGAAACATATTTATTTACTGCACAATATCTTGCGTTATCTGTTCACACATTACTCTATCACTATGATATGATTTTCGCTTTAGTTTAAGCGTTAAAGACGTCGTAAAAACAACATTTTTTTTCTCTGTTTCCGATAAAAACTACATAAACATCCGTATTTGTGGAAAGATTATTTAAAAAGATAAGGTTCAGATTATTATTATTATTATTATTATTATTATTATTATCATATAAAGATTATCATCATCAATAACGTTATTGTTGCTATGATGATTGTCATTATTGTTATTATTATTATCATTATTATTACTTTTGTTATCATCATCATTATTATTAACATTATTATAACTATCATCATGACCATCATCATTATCATTATTATTATTCTGTCATAATCATTATTATCATTGTTATTGCTGTTGTAACTACCATTAACATTATTCTCATAAATATTATTATTGTGATTATTTTTATTTTCATTATCATTATTGCATGATAATCATCATCAGAATAATCTACATTTTCATCCTTATTGTAATAATTAGCGTATGTACTATTGTTATCATAATCATGACTGTTATTATCATTATTGCAATCAGTGTCATTATCAACATAATTATCACTATCATTGTTATTATTACTATCGTTATAATTATTACTATTATCATTATTATCATTATTGCTATGATCATTATTGCCATTACCACCATCACCATTACCATTATCATTATTGATTTTTATCATCATTATTATCTTTTTATCGTCATCATCATCACCATCATCGTTAGTAGCAATAGTAGTAGTAGTAATAGTACCATAATGCACGTCTATATCATCATTATTATCATTACTATCATAATTATGTTACTATGTGCTGTATGGTATTCGCATACGACCATCATACTATGCGATATAAAGTACCATGTCTTCTACAAATACCACTAAAATAACCAACGTCTCAAAGCACATAAAGAAATATGGCGTCAAAACTATAATCACAACATCCATACCACGATGAACAAGAATAAAAAAACAAAGTTATGATTGAAAATGAAGGACTTGCTATTTGGGGTAAATGGCTTGTAACATATCCAGAAACATGGGGCCTCTTATAACATGGGGCCTCTTATAACATGGGGCCTCTTATAACATGGGGCCTTTTATAACATGGGGCCTCTTATAACATGGGGCCTCTTATAACATGGGGCCTCTTATAACATGGGGCCTCTTATAAGACTAAGTTTCGGAGATCTTGCCAAGAGGAGCTAACACTTGATGTGTAAGAGGGACTTTTGGAAGCAAATCCTGTCCTGGGTAGTGTGAAATTATTAGGAAATCGAGTATTGACATGCATTTCTCAGTGACATCTCTTATAATATCATGATATTAGATTTGAGTCTCGTTTGATATTGTTAACAAAACCAAACAATTTCAGTTAAATAACCAAGTATCAGAAACTCAAAGTTTTAATTTCTATCAGTATTAAACATCAAGTGAATCCCAGCATTTCATTTTTTCCAACATGCATAGCCATTCTATCACGGAACTTATTTACATTTCAATACAGAACTTATTTACACTTTCCCTGGTGATATTGACTGCTCAAGATCTTTAGTTTATTCTTAGGAAAAGCAAACACCCAATTCTTGTCACAGATGGCATGGCATATGGTATACCCGCCCCCACCCCCCTTATTGCAGGACTGCCAGATGACAACCATCTCCTACTTAAACTGATTCCTTTGTAAGGGAAGGGCAGGAGGCCCCTCAGTATGGACAGCTTGCCTCACATTCCTATCCTAAGTCAGGTTTTATAAGGCATTACGCCTCGGGGAATCTTACTCCATTATATATCATGGAGAGAATAGACGTATCGTAAATCACAATAAACTTCCAAACATCTCTTGAAGACCTTTTAAACATATGTTCTGATGTATGAATAAGACTAAAAATATTTTGCAAGTTGCAAAATGATCGCTTAAACATACAAATCATCCCTTGCTATCGAGGGTTGCACAGCATGTCGATACCGGGGTCTGAGCATGAGTATCATTATTCATTAAGGAC
>BOPN01000089.1:199076-206576 GCA_017312705.2 Penaeus japonicus
AGAGATAGAGAATCAGACAAACCCCAGACAAATAATCCTGAGTCAAAAAACAAAACAAAACAAAAAACAGATGAAGAGACGTGTCAGAGAAAGAGAATGCCAGACAACAGACAAACAGATCGTCAAGACAGACAGACAGACAGACATAAGCAAACAGACAGAGCTACAATCCCAAGCACCGAAAACCAAAATACCACAAGACTATCTCGTTAAAATGAATACAAAAGATACAAGAGACCCGGAGACCCGGAGACTATTATTCCCAGAACCCGAGCCAACAGTAAGTTCGGAAAAAAAGGAGGGATATTGATGCTTTGGTTCCATCAATGTGGATCAGGAACCACCTACGTCTTCCCCTTCATAATTGATGTCTTTCCACCCACGTTTTCCCTTTCGCAATGGATGTCTTTCCACCCACGTTTTCCCCTTCGCAATGGATGTCTTTCCACCCACGTTTTCCCCTTCGCAATGGATGTCTTTCCACCCAGTAGGTAACTAACGCCAGTCAATTTCTTATTTGTGAAGAAATCGATTCGTGGCGGAAAATTGGCGCGGAAATCACCCTCGGCGAGGCGTAGGGCTGTCGGTAAGGTCGATGGGACGACGGCTTTTGGGTAGGATTATCCGCCTTCGTTGCGTGGGACGAATGGCTTCTTGTTTGCCCCGTGCTTCCGATTGCTTGATGTACCATTTTCCTCCCGGCGTTATTTCGGAAAACTTTTTTCTGCCTTTCTTTCTCCCTTTCCCTCTCCCTCCCTCCCTCTTTCTCCTCTTTCCATTCTCCCTCTCCCTCCCTCCCTCCCTCCCTCTTTCTCCTCTTTCCATTCTCTCTCTGTCTCTCCTTTTCTCTTTCTCTCTCTCTATCTCTCTCTCTCCCTGTCGCCACCCACTCCTCTTTATATCTAGAAATATGGACATTATAAAAACCCGCGATTTTGTGATACTTCCATCGACGCAAGAGTCTACTCGACGCTTCTACTCGACCTCTTTCCCACAGCTTTCAGAACCGAAGCCGATCGACCTTATTTCACTCGTCGAGTTACGTTGCTAACTGGGTAAGACGCATGACGTAAACCGGGTGACGTCACGCCGCTGGGGGGGGAGGGAGGAGGAGGAGGAGGAGGGAGAAGGAGGAGGAGGGGGGAGGGGAGAGAAAAAAAAAGCTCTTCTGGGTAAGTCTGACTCGATTTATATCCTGTAGAAGCTTTATTGATTTCATGGAAATCGTAGCTTCGAGAGGAACGATGAGGGACATTATTCATGCGCGATGTTCACTTGTTTTGTTCTTCGGGCCGAATTAGCATTGTCGATTGAGTGATGAGGAAGGATATAATGCTGTTGATGATGTTCTGTTTTTTTTGCGATGATCGGATACGTAGGTCAATAAAGACTAAACACCTCTGACGCACACGATAACTAGATAAAGCTGTGCAAAGTGGAGGAGAAAGAAAGACTTAAGGGTATGTGTATATGGCGACACTTAAGGCAACACCTGCAGAGTTATTCTTATCTCAAGCTCTTTTTTTTTTTTTTTTTTTTTTTTTTTTTTTAATATGACGGAAAACTTCCTCCTACTCAGAATCCCTTTTAGAAGAAGAAAAAAAAATGTCTTCTGGAAACTCGATGATGCTCTTTTCCTTGGCGTTTTCTGAAAGTTTTGAAGATTTCACAGTTCGAATTCCAAAGGTTTTCGTTCGTGTCTTTTGAATCTTCTAAGAAACTCTAAAAAAAAAAAGTCTCGTCAGCTTGTTCTTTGCCACACAGATACGCCCTTTTCCTCAAACCTCCTTCAAAGTTTCAAGAACATCTTACATTTCCCTCCAAAAGCTCCTCGAAAGAAGTTCTACCACGAAGACCGAAACAGATGTCTTTTGTCTGACCCTCCCTCCCCCTCCCCTTCACCATCTCCCTCCCCCCTCTCCCTCACCATCCCCCTCCCCTTCCCCTCACCATCTCCCTCTCCCATCCCCTCCCCCTCCCCTTCCCCTTACCATCTCCCTCTCCCATCCCCTCCCCCTCCCCATCCCCTCACCATCTCCCTCTCCCATCCCCTCCCCCTCCTCCTCCCCCTCCCCCTCACCATCTCCCTCTCCCCTCCCCTCCCCCTCACCGTCCCCCTAGCCCCCTCACCATCCCCTCCCCCTCCACCTCCCCCTCCCCCTCCCAAACCTCGCTTCTTCCTACCCGCCCGCCTTTCCGACTACGAAGGGAATTCGACCCGCCGTGGCCTTGAGACAAAGCGCCAGAAGACTTCCTCCCTATGACGAAGAAGAGAGAGCTAATCCCATTGCGCAAGACCCAAGCCCTCATCCCCGACCAAAAGGATAACCCGTAAAGACGAGAGGGACTCTTTCCGCCAAAGCAGGCATCCTTTGACCCGATTCTTCCTTCGGTGTGTGTCTAGGGCTTCCATCCAAGTTGCTTTCGTTTCGGCGGCGAAGAAAAGCGCCTTTGACTCCGATCCGCCGCGAATTACGATTTTGCTTTATCCTCGCGGTCTCTTGGCTGTCTCGGCGGCTGTGGTTGAAGCCTTAGTTAAGTTCATTAGTTTAATCAAGTGCAGAGAAGGCTGTAAAGGAAGGATGTATGAGTGTGTGTGTGTGTGTGTGTGTGTGTGTGAATGTATGTATGTATACATGCATATTATCTGTCTATACATACAACTGTAAAAGCAGTAGTAAGAACATTATATCTATCAGTGACATTATCATTAATTAGAGGAAATTTGCAGATATAACACTCACACAGTCCTCCCTATATATACATATATATATATATATATATATATATCTTTGAATATAAACAATGCATATATATATATATATGTGTGTGTGTGTGTGTGTGTGTGTGTGTGTGTGTGTGTGTGTGTGTGTGTGTGTGTGTGTGCACACGTGTGAGTATTTAAATCTCCAAAGCAGGGTAACCAAAAAAGCCTTGTAGTGTACATACTCTTTGTCATCTCTACTGCCTTTCAACAGAAACAGCTACTGCCTTTTTCACAGCTAGAAAATGTTATTGCAATTAGTAATACACACATCAATATAATGAACTTTTAAATCAAAATTGATAACGGAGGTATTTGAGGAAGAAAAAATTAAGGGTCAGTTATACGTACATAGAGGAACATACAGGCACAGATACAGTACATGGAGTTAATAACAGAAAAAAATAACGAATTTACATAAACAATCATGATGATATCAAGATGAGATACTTTGATAAACAATCACAAACAAACAAACAAAGCATCTTAAAAAGAAAAAAAAACAAATAGTTCAAACAATATCAATGATTAAACAGTAGGGATATAAATAAAAAATTCTATATTAGGATCTTAAAGTTGACCTTCCAATGATATGAAACCTAAAAATAAATGCATTTTCTGGAATACATTAAACTATTTCAAACTCAACTAAAGTTATCAATAATGCTTCAGTTGGCAATGGCAATGCAAATTTATATAGAGGAGGATTATGATAAAATGTTAATTAGCTAATAAAATCAATGAAGAAAAGACAATGATTTTATACTTACCTATTTTTGAAAACTTTTTTTTTTCCTTTTTTTTTTTTTTTTGAGGGGGTGGGGGGGGGGGGGGGGGGAAGTAATCATCTAGCGGAGAGCAAAAGTTTGAGTAGGTAGTAGTTAGGTAGTCTCGTTATCGATGACCTATATTAGGAGTAAGACCTGAATAATAAGTAAAGTTGTTGGTTTTGCGAGTTGCGGTAGATACTAATGATGTGATTGGGAGGAATTGTGGCCGATATGTGTGCGAGGCTTCCATGAATGTCAACAAAAAAGATATATATATATATATATATATGTATATGTATAAACACATATATATATATATATATATATATATGTGTGTGTGTGTGTGTGTGTGTGTGTGTGTGTGTGTGTGTGTGTGTGTGTGTGTGTGTGTGTGTGTGTATATAATATATATATATATATATATATATATATATATATATATATATATATATATATATACATATATATACATATAATATATATATATATATATATATATATATATATATATATATATATATATATATATATATATATACATATATATACATAATATATATATATATATATATATATATATATATATATATATATATATATACATACATACATATATATACATATATATATATACATACACACACACATATACTTTTATTATCATTATTTATCATATAATGAATACCATAACCATAATCAGCATCATCCTAGTTAACTATAGTTAGAATTATCATTGTTATCAGTATCATAACTAACATATCTTATCATAACTACTATAATCGATTACTATTTCCATTATCGTTATCATCATCATTATTAATATTCTTAGCATTATCTTAAAGGTTCTGTAGAAGTCCCCTAGACTTTCCATATAGACCCATAGAAGTCTCATGCAGAGTCCATAGATGTTCTATAGAGGTTGAATAGACACATGATAGAAGAATCACAAAATTTCTTTAGAGGTTTCATATAAATCTTTATAGGTTTCATCCGGAGTTCTATAGTGGTTGCAAAGAAATATCACAGACGTATAGATTCTTCATTGAGGTTAATTCAAACTTCATGGAAGTTTAGTTCAAGTCTGACAGAGTTTCCAAAAAGATTTAATAGATATCCCATATAAAAAAAACAACAACTCTCTATCAGCTCTCATAGAGATGAGCTTTTAGAAAAATTACACAAAACCACAACAAACGACACAACACACAACAACAGAAAAAGAAAGAAAGAAAAAAGAAAACATGACACACAAACCACATATATTACTCCCACCATCGTCCACATGCACATTACTGGTGTGTCACATAGCGAAGCTGAAACCACATATGATGTAACATTAATGCCAAAAATATGCAATAAATACTAGCATAACAAGGCAGTGTCCTTTCCCTACTCCCACGCTGCTTGTTAGTGGATGTGGAACTCCACTTAAATGGAGTCCCGGATGTGGAACTCCACTTAAATAGAGTCCTGGATGTGGAACTCCACTTAAATGGAGTCCCGGATGTGGAACTCCACTTAAATAGAGTCCTGGATGTGGAACTCCACTTAAATGGAGTCCCGGATGTGGAACTCCACTTAAATAGAGTCCTGGATGTGGAACTCCACTTAAATGGAGTCCCGGATGTGGAACTCCACTTAAATAGAGTCCTGGATGTGGAACTCCACTTAAATAGAGTCCTGGATGTGGAATTCCACTTAAATAGAGATCTGGATGTGGAATTCCACTTAAATGGAGTCCTGGATGTGGAACTCCACTTAAATGGAGTCCCGGATGTGGAACTCCACTTAAATGGAGTGGATGTGAACGTTGTGATTGGATATCGATGGCTTATCGTCATCGTAATCATTATTGTTATCAGTATTATTATTATTATTGTCTTTATTATCATTATTATTATCATCATCATTGATAGTACTGTTATTGTTATTAATAGTAGTATCAGTATCGTTATCATTATTATCATTATTATTATTATTGCTATTGGTATCATTATCATTACTATATTAAATATTATCGTTATCATTGTTATCCTCATTATTAGTATTATCATCAATATTATTAGTATTAGTATCAATATCATTATCATTGTAATTATTGTTATTATCATTAGTCGTGGTAGTAGTTTTATCAATATTATCATCATTATTGTTTTTTATTATCATTATGATCATTTTTATTGTTATCATTATAATGACCATTAACATTACTGCTACTAGCATTACCATTATCATACTGTCATTACTACGATCATTAATGCTATTATTATTGTTGTTGCAATTGTTGCTATCTGCATCGTCACAGCAATTCAAATGTTGCTTTTTACTATATAATTTTTCTATCCTTATTACTGCAAATACTACTACTACTACTGCTATAATTTTCATATCATTAATATAATTATTATCATAACCATCACCGCAATTATGATAATCATAATCATCATAATTAAAATTGGTATAAGTTAGTGGTAATATCATTATCATTATCGGAATGGTTGCCAGTTTCATTATTGTTGTTGTTTTAATATTGCAATTGATGTTACTATAGCTGTTGTTATTATGGATCTTAATATCATCATCATTACCAATACTGCCATGATTGTTTTTTTTTATCCTCAGCAATATCAACACAAAAACCGTGACCAAAATAGCATTCATTATATGCAACAGTGACGCAACTAGAAGACGTTGCAATCAAAATCTTACTGTTTCTTGTGACTCAAGATTCTTCGAAATGTTGAAATCCAAAAGTCGTCGCGACTGAATTAGTTGCAACCGATTGTTTGTTATAGAAGCATTGCAAATATCATAAATGTGTTCCCATATGAGACGTATATATTTATGTATTTATGGGAAAATATGTATCAATTTATTAACATTTCACTCCTTGAGAGTTTCTGTGTAATGGCGATCTGTATGATAAACTTAATCCCAAATTTACTTTTTTAATACTTTATTCATCATTACTGCTTTATAATTACGCTCTGATTAAAGCATTTAAGAACCGATAAAACCCCGAGTGTGACTGGATACCTGCAACGGTTGCTATTGCTAATTGCAAAGGGGATATTGAGAAAGCGCTAGATAGAAACAGATAGAGAGAGAGAAATAGAGATAGAAAAGATGGGAATAGAGATAGAGATGAAAGAAGTAAGGGTAGACAGAGGGGTGTACGTTGGTCGGCATGAGGGTGTGTTGGGTGTGTGTGTGTTTGTATATGAGGGCTCTTTTAGTGAGTGTATGTGCGTGGACTGTGTAGGTATTTGTGAATGGTGTGTGCGTGTATTGTGTAGGTATCTGTGTGTGGTGAGTGTGTATTGTGTAGGTATCTGTGTATGGTGTGTGCGTGTATTGTGTAGGTATCTGTGTATGGTGTGTGCGTGGACTGTGTAGGTATTTGTGTATGGTGTGTGCGTGGACTGTGTAGGTATTTGTGTATGGTGTGTGCGTGGACTGTGTAGGTATTTGTGTATGGTGTGTGCGTGGACTGTGTAGGTATTTGTGTATGGTGTGTGCGTGGACTGTGTAGGTATTTGTGTGTGGTGTGTGTGTATTGTGTAGGTATCTGTGTATGGTGTGTGCGTGTATTGTGTAAGTATCTGTGTATGGTGCATGCGTGAACTGTGCAAAAAATTGTGTATGATGTGTACGTGCATTGTGTAGGTATCTGTGTGTGGCGTGTGCGTGCATTGTTTAGGTATCTGTGTGTGGCGTGTACGTGAGTGCATTGCGTAGGTATCTGTGTGTACATGAACTGTGCAAAAAATTGGTGTGTGATGTGTGGGTGGACTGTGTAAAAATCTGAGTATGGTGGGTGCGTGTTTTACTTAAAAATTAAACTGAAAGATGAAAGCAGAAGACATCAAAGCAGAGAATAACAGCGCAATAAATCCCGAATCAGGGCAGATGAGACCAAAGAAAAAAGAAAAGAAAAGAAAAAAAAAGAAAACCAGCATCGAAAAT
>BOPN01000089.1:209076-221576 GCA_017312705.2 Penaeus japonicus
GGCAAAATGTTTGGCTAAGGAACCATCTCACTTCAGCAGTCGCTACCAGAACGCGGGGTGCAAATTCCAAAGTTTTTTTTCCTTCACCATATTTTTATCTTTTTGACGAAAATAAATAAAGTTTTCCTTGGCGTGTACCTTCGTTTATGCGTTAGGCTCGTGTCGTCTGCTATGTCATAAGAAGGTTTCGAAGATTCATCCAAACTTACGCGTGTCAAAAAGAAAAGAAAAGAAAAAAAGAAAAAGAAAAAGAAAAAAAGAAAGTGCATAAAAGATTAGATAGGTAAAGTTAAAGATAGGTTTTGCAAAATAGACCCGTGTCCAAGGAAGGGAAACCGGGTCGAGCAAAATTCGTTGCCGCGGTGATGGATATGTAAACAAACTTGGCGAATGTGACACAACTTTATTATTTCTTCGGGATGACATTATCAGTTATGATGATGTTAACGAACTTTGCTCCTCCGAATGTTGATTAGAATTATAATGAAGCAATTGCAATATCAAGGATGTAATGATTGTGGAGTTGCTGATTAGTACTGATTATGACTGCAATTACGATGCGCTACTAATTAACTGAAGATGCACTTATGCTTATTTATGGGTCATTAGATGATGATGTAGTTATCAGCAGTGATACGGACTTCTAATATCGATTACGTTATTAACGGCGTCTATAATAACCAGGAAGACATGATGCGTTTATATGTTTATGCATGTGTGTGTGTGTGTGTGTGTGTGTGTGTGTGTGTGTGTGTGTGTGTGTGTGTGTGTGTGTGTGT
The DNA here is from genome assembly GCA_017312705.2 of Penaeus japonicus. Taxonomy (NCBI): domain Eukaryota; kingdom Metazoa; phylum Arthropoda; class Malacostraca; order Decapoda; family Penaeidae; genus Penaeus; species Penaeus japonicus. The sequence continues at coordinate 209,856 of BOPN01000089.1, forward strand.
GTGTGTGTGTGTGATAGAGAGAGAGAGAGAGAGAGAAAGCTAAACGTAGACAGAGAGAAAACGTTTTAGTGAAGAGAAAAAAAAAGTACTTAACACTCATACCCGTTTTATATGAAGAGTAATGGAGAGTTATGATGGTATTCATTCATGAAAACAACATTGCTCCTGCATGTATGTGGCAATATTGCAATTTTTCCCCGTGCAGTTGATGAACTAGAGCCGTGTGGTTGTAAAAGACACGGTGGCGATGCATTTCTGAGCCAGACAGACAAACAGACGATGAATAAAAGACAGGGAAGCGTCGTAAACAGAGATAAAGGGAGAGAAAAAGATAGATAGAGATAGACCGGATATGAGTTAGAAATGGAGATATAAAGAGGGACGGTCAGAGTGAAGGAAAAAAAGAAAAGTGTAATTAGAGATATTAGAGATAATAAAGGAGACAAATGCAATAAATAAATGGTGTGATAAGGAAACATGCTAACGACACTCTTTATGGCTAAGAGTACATGAATTAAATAAAAAATATGTAATTAAGAACAACAATAAAGACGTTCTATTACAACATCCTTCATTTTCCTTCGTCCAAATGTGCGATTTTTGTCTCTCTCTCTCTCTCTCTCTCTCTCTCTCTCTCTCTCTCTCTCTCTCTCTCTCTCTCTCTCTCTCTCTCTCTCTCTCTACCTTGTCTTCCTATCTCCTTTATCCCACACTGCTTTCGTCCCCCTTTCACTTCACAGCGAAACGTCTCTTGCTCAACTTATCCTTGGTTCTGCCATCACGTGCTGGGTGCGAGACGGGAGACGGAAGGAGGAGGAGGAGGAGGTGGTGGTGGTGGTGGAGGAGGAGGAGGAGGAGGAAGAGGAGGAGGGGGAGGAGGAGGTGGAGGAGGGGGAGCAGGAGGAGGAGGAGGAGGAAGAAGAAGAAGAGGGTGGAGGAGACGATGGAGGAGGAGGAGAGGAAGAAAGGAGAAGAAGAGGGGGGAGGAGAAGAAGAAAAAGAAAGAAGAAGTAGAAGAAGAGGGGGGAGGAGGAGAAGAAGAAGAAGAAGAAGAAGAAGAGGGGGGAAGAGACGATGGAGGAGGAGGAGAAGAAGAAGAAGGAGGAGGTGGAGAAGTAGGACGAGGAATAGGAGGAGAAGGAGGAAAAATAGATGAAAGAAAGGAAGGAGGGGAAGTAACTAGATGAATGAGAGAATACAAATAAGAAGAGATGTACGAGAAGGAGCAGGAGAAGGAGTAGGAGAGACGGAAGAGGAGGGAGGGTGCCATGCGTAAGCCACACCCTGTCGCTTCCTCCCCCCCCACCCAAACCCCACGCCCCGACACCCCTCCTCCTCCTCCTCCTCCTCCTCCTCCTCCTCCTCCTCCTCCTCCTCCTCCTCCTCCTCCTCCTCCTCCTCCTCCTCCTCCGTCTCCCCACCCTCACACCTCACACCTTACCGCCTCGAAGTAATGCCAAAGTTCTGTTGAAATAGTCTTTTTTCCTCTTGATCATGCGGGTGAATGGTGCTTGCAGCTGATTGGTCAATATCCTTCTCCAATCTGCTCGACCCATCGCCAATATCCGCGACCAATCAGCGTGCGCCACGTAGAAGGATAGCGGCGGATCCAGACAAACGGACAGATAGACGGACAGACAGACGGACGGACAGACACGCAAGAATGAACTTACGAAGGAGTTGGTAGATAGTAAGGATAGAGAAAATGAAGAGAGGAAGAGAAGAAAAGACGAAGAAGAAAACTAGCGATGTGAGCGAGTTTCACACACGTTCAGATATTCATGAATTATGTAAAATGAATTATTCGTCTCCACAGGACATCGGTTGAAGGGCGGGGGGCGGGGGGGCGGGGGAGGGGGATAGGGTGTAGGGGGGAGGGGCAAGTCTTCCTCCTCCTTCCTTCTTCCTCGGCTTACACTTTCTCTCTCTCTCTCTCTCGCTTTCTCTTGTATGGCTTATTCTTTTCTTCGCCTTCGCTATCTGTCTCTCTCTCTCTCTCTCTGTCTCTCTCTTTCTCTTTCTCTCTCTCTCTCTCTCTCTCTCTCTCTCTCTCTCTCTCTATCTCTCTCTCTCTCTTTCTTTCTCTCTCAACTCCTCACCCCTCATTCTCTCTCCATCTCTCTCTCTCTCATTCTTCCCCCTCTCTCTCACTCCTTCCCCCTCTTTCTCTCTCCATCTCTCTTTCTCTCTCTCTCTCTCTCTCTCTCTCTCTCTCTCTGTCTCTCTCTCTTTCTCTCTGTCCCTCTCCCTCTTCCTCTCGCTATCTATCTATTATACATGTTACTTATATGGTTCTACTTTGCTTAGATTTTATTTAGATTTCGATGGTGATGATGATAATGAAAGGGAAGGGGAGGGGGAGGGGGAAGGAGTTGGGGAGGGGGGAGGGGGAGGGGGATGGTTGGTGATGATGATGGTGACAATGGTATTGATGGTGATGATAATGGTGGTGATGATAGTAGGGATGAAGACAACAGAGCTAAAACTAATATACTGTTGACAAACTTGAATAAACCAATAATAAAAAAAAACAATAAAACAAGAAGAAATAACGTGCGTTACGAAATGCGATATTGCAAGAAAACAAGCTCACTCAACAATATTAAAGTGAAAACGAGAGCGTTCTGTATTGCAAAGAAACCCTGAATATACATGATATTGACCCTTATTGCTGACCTGAAGAAGTTGCTCTCGTTGGAAAAAAAAATATGACTATGACCCTTACGTGTCTCGTGAATAGAGGCGATATTACTATGGCGCAGGGATACAATTGTGGTCATCAGAAAAGACAAGGGTGGAATGGCTGAGGTTCGAGCAGGGTGAGGGTGAAACAGGGTGAGGGGGGAAGGGGAGGGTGAAACAGGGTGAGGGGGGAAGGGGAGGGTGAAACAGGGTGAGGGGGGAAGGGGAGGGTGAAACAGGGTGAGGGGGGAAGGGCAGGGTGAAACAGGGTGAGGGGGGAAGGGGAGGGTGAAATAGGGTGAGGAGGGAAGGGGAGGGTGAAACAAGGTGAGGGTGAAACAGGGGAGGGTGAAACAGGGTGAGGGTGAAACAAGGTGAGGGTGAAACAGGGGAGGGTGAAACAGGGTGAGGGGGGAAGAGGAGGGTGAAACAGGGTGAGGGGGGAAGGGGAGGGTGAAACAGGGTGATGGATGAAACAAGTTGAAAGGGTAGGGTAAGGGTGAAACAAGATGGCAGGACAGAGTAAGGGTGAAACAAGATGACGGGGCAGAGTAAGGGTGAAACAGGGTGAAAGGGGAAAAATGATTATGGGTGAAGCAAGGTAACGGGGCAGGGTAAGGGTGAGACTGGACGATGGGTAAAATAGGGTGAAGAAGTAGGGTGAAAAGGGCGAAGTGGAAAAGTTATGGAGAAACAGGGTGAAAGGAAGTAGGTTAAGGATAAAACAAAATGAAGGGGCAAAGGAAGGGTGACAACGAAACAGGGTGACAGAAGGGTAAGAGTGAAATAGGGTGACTATGAAACAGGACAAGGATAGGGAGCGTAAGGATGAGACAAGTCAACGATGAAAAGATGAAGGGAGGGACATGGGTAAGGGTGACACAGGGTGAGAACGGCGAAGGGAGGCAGTTTGAAGGGTAGGACAAGTTAAGGGTGAAATAGGGTGAGAGGAAGTAGAGTATGAATGAAGCAAGCCCGAAAAAGGGAGATTGAAGGTTAGACAATACAATAGAAAAGAAGTGTGAAGGAAAGCTAGGGTGGCAAAGTAAGAGTGAAACAGGGTAAGGGTGAGATAGTAAGGGACAAACAAGCGAAGTGTGAGAATGAGACAGAGCAAAGGGAGACAGTGTAAGGGTGAGATAAAAAGGGAGAAACAAGCGAAGTGTGAGAATGAGACAGAGTAAGAATGAAACAGGGTAAGAGTGAGGCACAGTAAGATTAATACAGGGTGACGGGGGGGGGGGGGAGGTAGAATAAGAGTGATATGGGTGAAAGAAGGGAAAGATGAAGAATGACGTAGACAGAATCATACTAGGGTGACAGAATGATGACGGTGGAAAATTATTGTGAATGACGTTGAGGATAAGCTATAGTAAAAGAGAAAGAGAGAGAGAGAGAGAGAGAGAGATAGATAGATAGATAGATAGATAGATAGATAGATAGAGAGAGAGAGAGAGAGAGAGAGAGAGAGAGAGAGAGAGAGAGAGAGAGAGAGAGAGAGAGAGAGAGAGAGAGAGAGAGAGAGAGAGAGAGAGAGAGAGAGAGAGAGAGAGAGAGAGAGAGATAGAGAGAAGAAAAAGTATGAATGAAAGCATGAGAGAGATTGTGAAGAAAGAGAGAATTAGCCAGATAAACGCATTAAAAAATGAGAGAAAGTGAGAACGAGAGAGAGAGAGGGGACACGCACACAAAACAAAAGAGAACAAGACAAAGACAACTCAACACAGATCAAACCAACAAAGAAAAAACAAAAACAAAAACAAACAAAACAAAACAAAACAGACACAAAACAAATCAATCAAAGAGAAAATGAAGAAAACGAAAAGCAATAGACGAAAGGCCAAATACGAGACGAGGTGAAACCCGCTGTGCAGAAGTACCGTTGCATCTGCAATGGAGTGAATCCCTTTAAGTTGGGGGCTTCGGTGTAGGTCTATATGGGGGGAAAAGGGAGGGAGGGGGGCGGGGGGTTAGGCCTATTCACAAACGGTGGGGGGGTGGAGGGGGAGGGGGGGGTGGAGGATCAAGTTGGCTTTGGATTCACGTCGGTGTTGGGGATGCAACCGATCGTTTTTTTTCGTTTTTGTCGTTTTTTTTTTTTTTAAAGAATTGTATATTTGGAACACACACAAACACACACACACACACACAAACACACACACACACACACATATATATATATATATATATATATATATATATATATATATATATATATATATATAGAGAGAGAGAGAGAGAGAGAGAGAGAGAGAGAGAGAGAGAGAGAGAGAGATACTTATATATATATATATATATATATATATATATATATATATATATATATATATATATATATATATATATATATATATATATATATATATATATATATATATATATATATATATATATATATACATATATATATATATATATATATATATATATATATATATATATATATATATATATATATATGTTTATATATATGTATGTATATATATATATATATATATATATATATATATACATATATATATATATATATATATATATATACATATATAAATATATATATATATATATATATATATATATATATATATATATATATATGAAATCATATATATATATGTACATATCATATATATGAGCATGCGATCAGATTTTCGGCTCGGAAACTGAGTATCTTTTTTACAGGAGTGCACTTTGTCTAAGCAAATGAAGTCCTATTCATAACATGTAAATAGGAAAAAAAATGAAAATAGTAACGCAAAAAAGCTGCTTCCGGAATACTGATGACCGACCGAGTTTCGTCCTTTGCATTTCCGTCAGTCATCAGTGCAATCCTCAATTCCACAGCCCCCTACACACATTGGAAAAAATGTATGTATACGTATATACATATATGTATATGTATGTATATATATGTATATATATACATATATATATATATATATATATATATATATATATATATATATATATATATATGTGTGTGTGTGTGTGTGTGTGTATGTATATATATATACATATATACATGCACTCACACAAACAGACACACACACACACACACAAATACCCCCCCCCCTCCCCCCGACCCGATATCCGAACCGCCTCCGAACGCCATCGGAAGCACATGACCTAAGAAGATGCAAACCTCCGGCCAACGTTAAGGACCTCAGCTTTACCTTCCCGGCGAGTTCTCATGCGGAAATACCCAGGTGGAGTGACATTTGTTCGGGCCGGAGTTCCTAATTACTCCCCCTGTTTCTGCCCCTGATGCTCTGTATTTGCATGACTGTGGGGGCTTTTTTGTTTTCTTGTTTTCTTTTTTTTTGTTTAGTTTCTTTGTTTGTTGTTTGTGTGTTTTTGGGTTTGGGTTTTTTTACGGTGTTGTTTGATGGGGGGATAGGGGGGAGGGGGGGGTTATATTACTTTGTCGAGAATGGTTGGAAAAAAAGGCTTTCACTGTAATGACTATTTTATGATAACTGAAGAATTTGATGTGAGTTATCCAGCATATTCTAACGTGAACTAACCTACTGCCTAACCTTGCATTACAATTCTATTCCAATATCAGAATCTTAGCTGCATATATATATTGAAAACAAGCATACACAATGTACACACACACACACACACACACACACACACACACACACACACACACACACACACACACACACACACAAACACACAAAGACACACACACACATATATTAAAATGTAACCTAAATCCGAACGCAGTGGATAAGGAACTCGGTATAACAAGATCAGTTACAAATCATGATAAAAAACAGAAGAGAAGAAGAAAGAAAAAAACAGAATCAATCGCGTGAACGGATCCACCACAGTTAGTCGAGATCGTGAACAAAAACGAGAGAAAGAGAGAGAGAGGAGAATGGTTGAGAAGATTGCGAAGGAGAAGAAGAGAGAAAGAAGACGATGAAGAAGAAGAAGAAGGAGAAGAAGAAGAAGAAGAAGGAGAAGAAGAAGAAGAAGGAAAAGAAGAAGAAGAAGAAGAAGAAGGAGAAGAAGAAGAAGAAGAAGAAGAAGATGAAGAAGGAGAAGAAGAAGAAGAAGAAGGAGAAGAAGAAGAAGAAGAAGAAGGAGAAGAAGAAGAAGAAGAAGAAGAAGAAGGAGAAGAAGAAGAAGAAGAAGAAGGAGAAGAAGAAGAAGAAGAAGAAGGAGGAGAAGAAGAAGAAGAAGAAGAAGACGGAGAAGAAGAAGAAGAAGAAGAAGAAGAAGAAGAAAGTGAAGACGGAGAAAGGATTTAGCCCTATGATTAACCTATTTACGCCAGATGATGGAACACCCTGCAAACAGTCGCGCGATTTTCAAAAGATGAATCCTCTGTCGTTGCCTCACTAAGCGGCGGGAACACACACATGCACACAGCTACACGCACATATATACACACATACAGCTACATACACACACACACACACACACACACACACACACACACAGAGCTACATACGCACACACATAGCTACACACACACACACAACCACACACACAGCCACGCACACACACGCACACACACACACAGCCCCCCCCCTACACACACACACACACACACACACACACACACAGCCCCCCCCCCTACACACACAACTACACACACACACACACACACACACCCTCTTAACCGACACCTCTCGTAACCGGAACCTCGTTATAGCCGCCACACTTAACGGATAACACTTCACCCTTTTCCCCTCCTCACTCTGCATGCCATCGTCATCTCCCTTCTTCACCCTCGCGCGACTTATATATGTGTGCCACCCTGAAGCCCTGAAGCCCTGAAGCCCTTAATCTCTGAAGCCCTTAATCTCTGAAGCCCTGAAGCTCTGAAGTCCTTAAGCTCTGAAGCTCTGAAGCCCTTAAGCTCTGAAGCCCTGAAGCTCTGAAACCCTGAAGCTCTGAAGCCCTTAAGCTCTGAAGCCCTTAAGCTCTGAAGCCCTGAAGCCCTGAAGCTCTGAAGCAGAACCCGGATGACGGCAAGAGCGTAAAGACAGATCAACGGTTTGTCTTTTCGATCACTTGTCGCCTTCTAACCTTGCTTATGAGGATTTTATTTCCTTGTTCTATATATAGAATATGTAATTATGTATATATATATATATATATATACATATATTTCTGTGTGTGTTTGTTTGTGCGCGTATATTAGTGTGTGTCTGTGTATAGTGTGTGTGTGTGTGTGTGGTGTATGTATATATGTGTGTATACATAACCTATACTTCTCTCGTCTGCCTAAGAATATTACTTTCCTCTCTTTTTATCATTCTCCTTGCATATCTCTCTCTCTCTCTTACACCTTTTTCCCCCACTCTCTTCTTTAATATCCTTGTCTCCCTTTCTCTTTCATTCCCCTCCCCCTCTCCTTCCCCTTCCCCTCTCTCTCAAAAAAAAAAAAAAAAAATAAAACAATAACATTTTGTCTTTCTAAAATCTAATAAAAATCTCACCGCACTTAAACCGGCTTCGGCGAAGATAAAATTCCATATTCTCTCGCTAAACGACTGTTTCATAAGACTTATTATAAGACACTCTGCTTGATATCTCATCTATGAATCTCATCCAAACAAACAAACGTCAAGAAGAGGAAATTCTTTTTTTTTCTCTCTCTGTCTCTCTTTTTCTTTCTTTAAATTTTGGACCGAGATATTCAATCGCATATAGAGGCCTTATATTACTTTTAAGGTTAGCGTATACTCAGATTTCGGCAAATAAAAGTGTCTGATTTGCAAGCAAAACGGACTTAGTATATGGAGAAGCATATCTGTCTATCCATCTATGTATATATACACACCAGTATGTGTGTGTGTGTGTGTGTGGGCGTGGGCATGTGCGTGTGTGTGTGCGCTAGTGCGAGTGCGTATGCGTGCGTGTGTGTGGGTGGGATTCTAATCTAACATCAGAATCCTTTAGTAAAGGAAATACAACTGCAATTCAAGCTATCATTTTAAAACAAATATATCACATATGAAGTCGCTCTCGATCTTAGCAACAGCAAGCACATATAATACAAAAAAAAAGTTAAAAAAACACACACGCACATACAACCCCATTTCACTTCTTTCACATACCAGTTGCACGTATTTTCCCTGCATGCTGTACCCCACGAATACAGCCTATATCCATGAGTATCAGTAGACTGTAATGGACACAAACGAAATTCACAACTTTGATGAAAAATATCGACTCTTAAACTGCATGAACCAGAAATCTCCATCAGAGGAAATTACAGTTATTGGTGTGTTATGACGTCCATGATGGTCAGGAAGAGTGGTTAGTGAGTGGATAGGGTAAGGGGAGCAAGAGGGGGAGGGATGGGAGAGGGAGGGGAGAAGGAGGAGGAGGAGGAGGGAGAGGAGGAGGAGGGAGAGGAGGAGGAGGGAGGAGGAGGAGGAGGAGAAGAAGGAGGAGGAAGAGGAGGAGATGAAGAAGAAGAAGAATATGAAGAAGAAGGAGGAGGATGAGGGAGAGGGATGGGAAAAGGAGAGGAGGAGGAGGAGGGAAAGGGATGGAAGATAGAAAAGGGTAAGAAGAGGGAAAGGGAGAGAAAGAGGGACAGGGACCAGAAGGAAGAAAGGGATGGGAGAAGAATAGAGAGAGGGAGAAGGAGAAAAATAGTGAGAGGGAAAAGGAGATGGAGAGAAAGAGGAGGAAGAATGAGAGGGATGGGAGATGGAGAGGAAGAGGAGGAAGATAGAGAGAGAGAGAGAGAGAGGAAACGAAAAGTGAGAGGGAGAGGGAGACGGAGAGGGGAAGGAAGAGTAAGAAAGAGGGATGGAGACAATAAAGGGAAAGGAATAGACAGGGTGGAAGTGTGGAAGGAAGGAACTGCGGGATATATATATATGACAGAGGGTGGTGTGCGAGAGAGAGAGAGAGAGAGAGAGAGAGAGAGAGAGAGAGAGAGAGAGAGAGAGAGAGAGAGAGAGAGAGAGAGAGAGAGAGAGAGAGAGAGTGAGAGAGAGAGAAAACGGAAAATAGAGAAAGAGAAAGAGAGAAATAGAGAACGAAAGAGAGAGAGAAAGAGAGATAGAGAGAGAGAGAGAGAGGGAGAGAAAAAGAGACGGACAGACAGAGAAAGAGAAAGAGAGAGAGAGATAGAACTGAAAATAGAGAGAGAAAGAAAGAAAGAAAGAAAGAAAGAGAGAGAGAGAGTGTGTGTGTCTGAGAGAGAAAGACAGAGAGAGACAGAGATAGTATGGCTCGGGAACCATGGAGACAGCGCGGGAGAGAAACAGCAAAGCAGATAACTCAGGTTAACCTCGTCTCCGGCTTTTCGCAGAACGGTCTCTCGGTAAGATGTACTAAGACGGCCGCGAACAACGATCAATCGCTGAGGTAGCTTGATGCGTGTAGAAGCTTTCAGGTCATGGATTCTAAAAATAACGGTGTACGGGAAACAAGTCTTTTATCATTTGACATGGCAAGCGTGGTGGCTTCGTCTTCTTCTTTTTTTTCTCTATCTTCTTCTTCTTCTTTTTTCCATTCTTCCTCTTTCTTCTTCTCTCTCTTCCTCCTCCTCTTCTTCTTTCCCTTCATACTCTTCCTCTTTTCTTCTCTGTCTGTCTCTCCTTCCTCTTCCTCTTCTCTCAATTTCTTTCCTTCTTCCTCTCCCTCATCTCTTCTTTCCCCCCCTTCCTCTTTCTTTCTTCCTCTCTTTTTACTCTTCTTCCTCTTCTTCTTCTTCCTCTTCTTAAACCCTGATCTACTCGCAGTCCGGATATACTCGTGTACACTCGATGGTCAGAATTGGAAAGTTTAATCCATCAGTTTTCGCTCTCCATGTTTGAGATTTGGTGGCCGCACAACTTAAAAAAAAAAAAAAAAAAAAAAAAAAAAAAAAAAAAAAAAAAAAAATGGTGTTTACTCTTTATTAACTCTTCCCTCTTCGTTCTTTATTAACTCTTCCCTCTTCGTACTTTCGCTAGAAACCCTGATGAATTGTATTCGTTTTACACAAGCTTCGGTCAACTTCCTATTTTGCGAATTCTTATCCAGTTCCGTATCCTCTCATAGGGATGATCTTACCTAGATCTTTCCTTCGCTCACATCAACATTTTTTTCACCTTAGCCCCTTCTCTTATTCCGTATTTATCAGCCTCTCTCACCTTCTCCTCTCCTTCTGTTGTTCATTCGTCACCCCAGCTGTTCTGGAACTAACGCCTACGTCAGGTCGTCTTAGATAACAGGTTTCTTCCTTGGTGGCTAAGTTTACTCTGCCATGTGAACAATCTTTCGGGCATTCATTGTTTCTCTCTCTTTCTTTCTTTCTTTCTCTCTCTCTATCTTTCTTTATCTCTCTCTCTCTCTCTCTTTCTTTCTTTATCTCTCTCTTTCTTTCTTTCTTTCTTTCTCTCTCTTTTTCTTTCTCTCTCTCTCTCTCTCTCTCTCTCTTTCTTTCTTTATATCTTTCTCTCTCTCTTTCTCTCTTTCTCTCTCTTTTTCTTTCTCTCTCTCTCTCTCTCTCTAATTCTACTTTTATCTTTTCTCTTACCTAATATCGTTCTTTATTTAATGTTTTGTCTTTGTTCTATGTGAATCTTTATTTCTATTTTGTCCTTTTTACTCCATTTCTTGATCTTTCTCTTCGATATTTCTTCTCTCTTTACTCCCACTCCACCCCACCCCCCTTCATCTCACTTCTATATATTATGTTTACTTAAAGGCCATATAAATATTATATATATCATTATTACTGTTTAACTGACGATCTTACTATTCCTAATGTCACCATTTTCCCTCACTATAACCATTCATCACATCGTCAGTCACCATCAACACCATCCGCGTTGTCATAAATAGTCTACCCTTAATTCATTCACCCTTTTTTGCCTCACTATCTCTCACCATCAGCCTTGGCAACGGATACTATCACCTTCTACACTATCAGCGCCATCATCACGTCCTTTTAACTCCCCTCCTCCGCCCCCTCCTCCTCCTCCTCCTCCTCCTCCTCCTCCATCCTAACCTCACCTTTCACCCTGTCACTATCGCAACGGCCGTCATCACCATATCGTCTTCACTCTCTCT
>BOPN01000089.1:231576-236576 GCA_017312705.2 Penaeus japonicus
TGGTGGTAGCTGGTGGAAGGTGGTAGTAGCTGGTGGTGGCTGGTGGTAGCTGGTGGAAGGTAGTGGTAGCTGGTAGAAGGTAGTGGTAGGTGGTGGTAGCTTGTGGAAGGTGGTGGTAACTGGTGGAAGATGGTGGTCGCTGGTGGTAGCTGGCAGAAGGCGGTGGTAGAAGGTGATGGTAACTGGTAAAAAGTGGTGGAAATCGGAGATGTTTGAGTAGGAAATCAGATTTTTTATTCTTCATAGTCTATGCCGCCCGAAGATTGATAACATCATGATGTTATTTGAGTGGGCTTACGCGCGATTCACTGGCTCGGCTGCTAAAAGCCTTGCGAGAGGTTAGGCTGAGGGGAGGCCGCCGGCTTTATCGTCCCCTTCTTCGTCTTCTGTTCTTTTTTTCTTATTATTGTTAGTATTCTTGTCTTCTTATTTATCTTTTTTCTTGTTTATCCTTCTTTCCCTTCCTTCTCTTACTTTCCTCCTCCTCCCCCTCCTCCTTCTCCTCTTCTTTCTCCTTCTCCTCTTCTTTCTCCTCTTCCTTCCCTTCCCTCCCTCCTTCTCTTTCTCCTCCCCCTCCTCCTCTTCCTCCTCTTCCATCTCCTACTCCTTCTCCTCCCCTCCCCTCCTTCTCTTTCTCCTCCTCCTTCCCCTTTCTCCGCCTCCTCCTCCTCATTATCTTCCACCTCTATCTCTTGTTCCTCTCCTCCCTCTTCTGTTTTCTCTTGCTCATCCTTTCCTTGCTCTTCTCCCTCTTCCTCAATCTCTTCTTCAATATGACAAGACACTAATTTTGAATTCTAATGAGATTTTGATTATATTCAGTCTTGTATTATTTTTTTTTAGATGTTGTGAATTTTTAGGGGGGGGTAAATTCTGAAAGTAATAGAGACACTAAGAAACTATTCAAGTAATGACAATTTTCGTAATTCTGATCTTGAACAAGCCAGCTGTCATTCATTCTTTCATTCAGTTAGTCAGTCAGTCAGTCGGTTTGTTAGTTAGCTAGTTAGTTAATCGGTCAGTCAGTCAGTCAGTCAATTAGTATGTCAGTTAGTTTGTTAGTCAGTCAGTCAGTCAGTCAGTCAGTCAGTCAGTCAGTCAGTCAGTTAGTTAGATAGTTAGTCAGTCAGTCAGTCTACCAGCCATTCGTTCGTTCGTTCATTCATCCATTCATTCATTCAATTAGTCAGTCAGACAGTCACTCAATTAGACAATAAAGTCATGCGCTGTGGACACGATACGGTCGTGAGAAAGAGAGGAGACACTCTCGGATCGGTGCCACTCATAGGCACAGTCCTCCCCCCCCCCCCCACCCGCCCACCATCTCACACACAGCACTGACAGCATGACGGACATACTTCACCTTTTTTTTTCGCTTTGCATTTTTTCTCCTTCTTCTTCTTCTTCTTCTTCTTCTTCTTCTTCTTCTTCTTCTTCTTCTTCTTCTTCTTCTTCTTCTTCTTCTTCTTCTTCTTCTTCTTCTTCTTCTTCTTCGCCGGTTGTCATCCGCGGTGCCTGGGGGCAAGGTGGGAGCTTGGCACCCATGTCACGGGCGGTCGGTCGGTTGGGCGGGCGAGTGTCACCCTCCGCCTGGCACCAGTGCCGGAGGTGCGCTGCCGTCCGTCACTTCTCTGTCGCTTGGCGCCGCCGTCACCTGTTCTGGCACCCGTGGCACTGTCTTGTTTGGTTTCTTCTTATTATTATTATTTGTGTTGTTGATGGCACCGGTTTTGCTGTTGTTTTCATCGTTATTATCATAGCGTCTTGTTATTATTGTTGTTGTTATAGTCATATACTACTACTGTTGCTGCTACTGATGTTACTACTAGTACTAATGCTACTACTACTGCTACTACTACTACTACTACTACTACTATTACTGATGCTATTACTACTACAACTACCACTACTTCTGTTATTACTATTACTAATACTGATACTACTATTTCTCCTTATTCTACTTTCTACTGCTACTACTACTACTATTACTGATGCTATTACTACTACAACTACCACTACTTCTGTTATTACTATTACTAATACTGATACTACTATTTCTCCTTCTTCTACCTTCTACTGCTACTACTACTACTGCTACTACTACTACTACTGCTACTACTACTGCTACTACTAGTACTACTACTACTACTACTGCAACTAATACTACTACTGCTACTACTTTTTCTCCTACTATTTAAAAATCAATATCATAATTATATGACTTTTTCTGACAAAGAAGTTTCGATAAAAAGCAACCAAAAACTTCATAAGCAGATCACGTCTTGTTAACCAGACACTGAACTTCATGAACTTCACGCTGTCATCACACTCGTCCCAGCATCTCTATATCTGATTGGCACAAATATACCAGGTTGGCACTCTCACATTAACCCTGATTTCAAGTTCGCTGGCATATTCGTATCTGGTTTAACGCTCATATACCTGATTGGCACCTTAATACATGCTGTATAGACCGCCCCATAAATACTCGACCATACACACCCAGAGCCCCCCCTACCCCTATCCCCCTCCCCCTCACCTGCACGGGAAAGACGCGGAGAGCAGCGACAGGTGCGACACCGACGACTTGGAGGAGCGCTCGTCCTCCCTCCTGAGGCTGAGGTCGCCGTTGAGGGTGACGTGGCCCTCGTAGCCGCCGTAGCTGAGGTGCTGCAGGTGGGGCGGGTGCGCGGACAGGCTGGAGTAGCCCCAGTGCGTGTGCGGCGAGTGGCCCCCGTGCGCGGCGAGGGAGCGGTGGCGGCCGGACGAGCGGGACTCCATGGCGGCGCCCTCGACGGGGCCCTCCGCCCTCGACCACCACGGCCGCTCGCGTCACCTGCGGCAGAGGAGGAGGCTCAGGGGCGTGCGGCGCGAGAGGAGGAACTTATGCTGTGTGTGTGTGTGTGTGTATGTGTGTGTGTGTGTGTGTGTGTGTGTGTGTGTGTGTGTGTGTGTGTGTGTGTGTGTGTGTGTGTGTGTGTGTGTGTGTGTGTGTGTGTGTGTGTGTGTGTGTGTGTGTGTGTGTGAGTACGTACGTGCTTGTGTGAGTACGTGCGTGCTTGTGTGAGAAAGCCTCATGTATGTGTGTGTACATCTATAACTACATTTGTATTTATAAATCCATAGACAATGATGCCAGTATTGTGTTAACTATAACTAAATCAACAACAGCGATAATAAGAATAATACTCGCAAAGACTGGCAAAGTATGCTATTTCCCTAATTAGACACTCACGCATGTTCAAAGGGCCACCTATAAATAGATTCTTTGATAAAAAAGAAGAATATAAGGAGAAAATAATGATAATAATAGTAATGTTAAAACCATTAAAACCATTAATATTTAATGACGATAATGAGAATAGCAATCATAATAATGAAAACGATGCTAATCATAATAAACTGTTTGATAATGATAATGATAATATCAATGCTAATAAGATAAAAAAGTAATGATAATAATGATAACAATTTAACAATTTGCTAATAACGACAATAATGGTAATGATAACAACAGCAATAAGAATGATAACAATATCTATAATATTTGTAGTAGCTGCAACAATAATAATAATAATCACAAGACAGATAAAGAATAGGAATGATAACAATGATAATGATATCTACAATACTACTACAACTACTAATAATAATGATAATAACAACAATGACAATGATAAAATAATGTAATAATGAAAATAATAACAATGACAATAACAGCGCCTTGGTAATAAAAATTGCAATAACACATTTTCCAGGTTTTCTGACCTTACTTATATCCTCACCTCCTTGTAGATTCTTATTGATTTTATAAGTAGGATCCGAAGAGAGAGAGAGAGAGAGAGAGAGAGAGAGAGAGAGAAAGAGACAGAGACAGAGAGAGAGAGAGAGAGAGAGAGAGTGAGTCTGGCTGTACCATCGACCAGTCAACAAGAGGAGACTCGAGCTTGATAATGCACTTGCATGATTATTGCTGGGGATAATGGAAGTCATGCAGAAATCCTGTTTCGTTCATTCACAGCGATGTTGGCACAGTGACATGTTATAAATGTTTATTCTCCATCTGTCTGTATTTATATGCATTTATGTATGTATGTATGTATGTATGTACTGGGTATGTATGTATGTATATGTATATATGTGTATATGTATGTATGCACTTATATATGTATATATATATATGTATATGTATATATATGTATGTATATATATATATATATATATATATATATATATATATATATATATATATATATATATATATATATATATATATATATATATATATATATATAAGTGTATATATATGTATGTATATATATATATATACATAAATATACATATATATGTATATATGTATGTATATATATATATATATATATATATGAATATATATATATATATATATTATTGTTTAAATATATGTGCATAGCTATATATGTATTTGTGTATGCATGTATATGTCTGTACAATATGTACTGTATATATGTATGCATATATGTATATTCAAACATGTGTAACTCTCTCTCTCTTTCTCTCTCTACGTATATATATATATATATATATATATATATATATATATATATATATATATATATATGTATATATATATATATATAGATATATATATACACACACACACACACACACACATATATATATATATATATATGTATATATATATATACATATATATATATATATATATATATATATATATATATATATATATATATATATACACACACACACACACACACACACACACACACACACAAACACACACACAAACACAAACACAAACACATCCACACAAACACACACACACACATGCACACACACACACAAACAAACCCTCTGTACGTTTTCTTGTAGGTGTGTGCGTACATGTGTGCTTACGATGTGTTTAAGATTGTGTATGTATCTCTCTGGAGCCACGAGGCCAAGTGACAGTGTCGGGTTACGGAGACATATATGGTGTGCGCCCGTTTATTGTTCCA
>BOPN01000089.1:241576-249076 GCA_017312705.2 Penaeus japonicus
CTCTTCCTCTTTCCCCTCCTCCTCTTCCTCCTCCCCCTCCTCCTCTTCTTCTTCCCCCTCCTCCTCTTCCTCTTCCTCCTATTCCTCTTCCCCCTCCACCTATTCCTCCTCTTCCTCCTCCTCCTCCTCCTCCTCCTCCTCCTCCTCCTCCTCCTATTCCTCCTCCTCCTCCTCCTCCTCCTCCTCCTCCTCCTCCTCCTCCTCCTCCTCCTCCTCCTCCTCCTCCTCCCCCCTCCTCTTCCTCCTCCTCCTCCTCCTCCTCCTCCTCCTCCTCCTCCTCCTCCTCCTCCTCCTCCTCCTCCTCCTCCTCCTCCTCTCCTCCTCCCCCTCCTCCTCTCCCTCCTCCTCTTCCTACTACTACTAGTAATACTTTTCCTCTTCTTCCTTTTTCTTCCTTTTTAGCTCTTTTCTTCATTTTCCTCTTCATCTATTTCCTTTTCTTCCTCTTCCTCATTCTGTTTTTTTTTCTTCCTCTCTTCCTCCTCCTCTTGTTCTTCCCTTGGCTCTTCCTCCTCTTTTTCCTCCTCCTCCACCTGTTCCTCCTCTTCCTCTTCTTCCTTCTTATCCCCCTCCTCCTCCTTTTCTCCTTTTTTTCTTCCTCTTCCTCCTCCTCCCCCTCTTCCTCCTCCTCCTCCTCCTCCTCCTCCTCCTCCTCCTCCTCCTCCTCCTCCCCCTCTTCCTCCTCCTCCTCCTCCTCCTCTCCCATGACACACCCTTCGTCCTACTTCATGACACGGCTCCCCTCACCTCCCCTCCCCTTCCCTCCCACCCCCATCCCTTCCCATCCCCCAACCCCCTCCCATCCCCGCCCCTCTCCTCCCCTCCCCTTCTCATCCCATCCCCCCTCACCCCACCTCACTCCCATCCCCTCCCCTCCCTCACCCCTCCCCTCCCCTCCCCTCACCCTCCCCTCCCCCCATCCCTCTTTGTCAGGTGAGACAGCCGTTTCAGTGACTTGGGACCTATGAAGTGTGGCCCGCTCTCCCCTCTCCCCTCTCTCCCCCCCCACCTCCCCCCCCCCCCCAATTACGCCCTTCGTCGACCCCCAATTAGACCTGGCAATGCCCTCACGACCTCTTCCAGGCCAATCAATAGCGCCACGACCCGTCACCCGCTGGAAGTCACGACCATCATCACCTTTACGACTAATTCCCGAAACTGTAGCTTGACGTTGGTGTGACTCCCTCCCCTCCCCTCCCCTCCCCTCCCTCCCTCCCCCTCTCCCTGTCTTCGACTTCCCTTGCCCGTTTCTCACCTTACTCCCTCCCTCCCTCCCCCCCCTCCTCTTCGACTTCCCCGTTCCTCCCCTTCCTCCTTCCTCTCTCCCATCCTCCTTTTCTTCCTTGCTTGCTGGTTTCTTTCCTTCCTTCCTTCCTTCCTTCCTTCTCTCCTTTCTTCCTTCCCTCCTTCCTTCCTTCCTTCCCTCCTTCCTTCCTTTTTGCCTTTCTTCTTTTCCCTCTTCCTTCCTTCTTGTCTTCCTTCCTTCCTTCCCTCCCTCCCTCTCTTCCTCCCTCCCTCTCTTCCTCTCTTCCTCCCTCCCTCCCTCCCTCCCTCCATCCCTCTCCCCTCTTCGACCTCCCCGTTTTTCACCTCACCACCCTCCCTCCCTCACTCTCTTCGACCTCACCGTTTCTCCCCTCACCCCCCCTCCCTCCCTCCCTCCCTTCCACCTTCCCACCCACCCTCCCTTTCTCTCTTCGACCTCCCCGTTTCAACCCCCCTCCCCCAACTGATCCTTTCCTCCCCTCTCCTTCTCTTCCCACGCTCTCTTTCCGCCCTCTTTCCCCTTTGAATCCCACCCTCTTCTTCCTTCCCTCCCTCTCCCTTTATGTATAACCTAATATTTTATCTAAATTATAATCCATCTGGATTTATGTGTCCAATGTAAAGCTAGTCAGGTACCTTTCAAAAGAACATTCTATTTTCAAAAGACCTGTACATGTTATATATATATATATATATATATATATATATATATATATATATATATATATATATATATATATATATATATATATATATATATATATATATATATATATATATATATATATATACATATATATATATATATATATATATATATATATATATATATATATATATATATATATATATATATATATATATATATATATATATATATATATATATATATATATATATATATGTATATATATATATATATTTTTTTTTTCCTAGATGTATTATTTGCATCTAAATCTGAATTTGAGTCTTACTCCAACCTTCCCCTTCTTTCCCCTCTTCCTCCCATCTCTCTCCCTTCGCCGTCCTCTCTTTCCCCTCTGAATACCCCCCCCCCCCCTATTCCCTCCCCCATTACCCGACCTCTCCCTTTCGCTCTCCTTCGCTCTGTAAAGCGAAGCTCCTGATGACTTCTATGAGGAAAAGTGTGTTTTCTTTTCTTTTTCTTTTTTCCTTCCCTTTTATTTCCTCGCTGACTCTCCCCATCCCCCACCCAACCCCTCCTTCCTTTCATGGCATCCCAATCCTTCCTCTCTTCCTCCCTCCCCATCCCCTCCTTCCTTTCATGGCACCCCAATCCCCCCTCTCTTTTTTCCCCCCATCCCTTTCCCCTTTTGCCTTACAGAGAGCATCTTAGTGTAATCCAAGCTTTCACTGAAAGGAATCCCAACCCCCTTCCCCTCCTCTCCCTCTCCCTCCCCACTTCCTTCTTCCCCTACTCCCCACCTCCTTCCCCTATCCCCCACCTTCTTCCCTCTTTCCTACTCTTTACCTCCTTCCTCTCCCTTCTCCCATTCCTTCCCTCTCCACCCCTACTGTCTCCCCATCCCCCCACCCCTCCACCTACTCTCTCCCCTTCTCCTCCCTCCCCTCCCTCTCCACCTCCACGATGTCTCTCCCCATCCCCCCCCCCCCCCCTCCACCTACTCTCTCCCCTCCCTCTCCACCTCCACTGTGTCTCTCCCCATCCCCCCCACCCCCTCTCTCCCTCTCCCCACTTCCTCCCTCCCCCTCCCTCTCCACCTCACTGTGTCTCTCCCCATCCCCCCCCCCCCCCCCTCTCTCCCTCCCCCCCCTTCTCCTCCCTCCCCTCCTCCACCTCCACTGTGTCTCCCCCGTCCCCCACCCCTCTCTCCCCTCTCCCCTTCTCCTCCTCCCTCCCTCTCCACCTCCCTGTGTCTCTCCCCATCCCCCCCCCCCACCCCCTCTCCCTCCCTCTCCCTTCTCCTCCCTCCCCTCCCTCTCCACCTCCACTGTGTCTCTCCCCCCGTCCCCCCACCCCTCTCTCCCTCTCCCCTTCTCCTCCTTCCCTCCCCTCTCCACCTCCACTGTGTCTCTCCCCGTCCCCCCACCCCTCCACCTACTCTCTCCCCTTCTCCTCCCTCCCCTCCCTCTCCACCTCCACTGTGTCTCTCCCCATCCCCCCCACCCCCTCTCTCCCTCTCCCCTTCTCCTCCCTCCCCCCCTCCACCTCCCCTCTCTCCCCCCCCCCCCCCCCCCCCCCCTCTCCCTCCTCCCCTTCCCTCCCTCCCTCCCTCCCTCCCTCCACCTCCACTGTGTCATCTCCCCGTCCCCCACACCCCCTCTCTCCCTCTCCCTTCTCCTCCCTTCCCTCCCTCTCCACCTCCCACTGTGTCTCTCCCCGTCCCCCCCCCCCCCTCTCTCCCTCTCCCCTTCTCCTCCCTCCCCTCCCTCTCCACCTCCACTGTGTCTCTCCCCATCCCCCCCACCCCCTCTCTCCCTCTCCCCTTCTCCTCCCTCCCCTCCCTCTCCACCCTCCACTGTGTCTCTCCCCGTCCCCCCACCCCCTCCCTCTCCCTCTCCCCTTCTCCTCCCTCCCCCTCCCCTCTCTCCACTGTGTCTCTCCCCCTCCCCCCCACCCCTCCCACCTACTCTCTCCCCTTCCTCCTCCCTCCCCTCCCTCTCCACCTCCCGATGTCTCTCCCCATCCCCCCCACCCCCTCTCTCCCTCTCCCCGCTTCCTCCCTCCCCTCCCTCTCCACCTCCACTGTGTCTCTCCCCCCCCCCCCCTCCCCTACCTACTCTCTCCCCTTCTCCTCCCTCCCTCCCCCTCTCCCACCTCCACGATGTCTCTCCCCCATCCCCCACCCTCCACCCTCTCTCTCCCACTCCCTCTCCACCTCCACTGTGTCTCTCCCCATCCCCCCCACCCCCTCTCTCCCTCTCCCCGCTTCCTCCCTCCCCTCCCTCTCCACCTCCACTGTGTCTCTCCCCATCCCCCCCACCCCCTCTCTCCCTCTCCCCTTCTCCTCCCTCCCCTCCCTCTCCACCTCCACTGTGTCTCTCCCCCCCCCCCCCCCCCCCCCCTCCCTCTCCCTTCTCTCCCTCCCACTCCCTCACCTCACTGTGTCTCTCCCCCATCCCCCCACCCCTCCACCTACTCTCTCCCCTTCTCCTCCCTCCTCCTCTCCACCTCCACTGTGTCTCTCCCCGCCCCCCCCCACCCCCTCTCTCCCTCTCCCCTTCTCCTCCCTCCCCTCCCTCTCCACCTCCACTGTGTCTCTCCCCATCCCCCCACCCCTCCACCTACTCTCTCCCCTTCTCCTCCTTCCCCTCCCTCTCCACCTCCACTGTGTCTCTCCCCGTCCCCCCCACCCCTCCACCTACTCTCTCCCCTCCCTCTCCACCTCCACTGTGTCTCCCCACATCCCCCACCCCCCTCTCTCTCTCCCTCTCCCCGCTTCCTCCCTCCCTCCTCTCCACCTCCAGTGTGTCTCTCCCAATCCCCCCCACCCACCCCCTCTCTCCTCTCCTTTCTATCCCTCCTCCCCCCCCCCTCTCTCCCTCTCCCCTTCTCCTCCTTCCCCTCCCTCTCCACCTCCACTGTATCTCTCCCCGTCCCCCCCCACCTCCCTCTCCCTCTCCCCGCTTCCTCCCCCCCCCTCCCCCCTCAATTACAGTTGCTGTCATCTCGCACCGCTGGACCTGAGTGCTCTCGCTCGCTCCCGTTTGCCTATTGGATACGGGGAAACCAATCATGGGCCGTCTCTGTTTATTTGCTGTCCCCCCCTCCCCTCCTCTAACCCCCCCCCCCTTACTCTTTCCCAGGCCCCTCCCAGGCCTTTCTCCCCCACCATCCCCCTACTTCCTTGCCCCCTCCTAGTCCTCTCCCAGGCCCTTCTCCTCTCTGACTCTATCCTTTTTTTTCCAGTCCTCTCTCAGGCCTTTCTCCCCTTACTCCCTTACCCCCACCCAGTACCCTCGCAGTCCCTTCTATCCCCTACCCTCTTACCCCCTCCCAGTCCTCTTTCAGTCCCTTCTCCCTCCTACCCCCTTACCCCCTCCCAGTCCCGTCTCAGTCCCTTCTCCCCCTTTCCCCCTCCCAGTCCTCTTTCAGTCCCTTCTCCCCCTTATCCCCTCCCAGTCCCTTCTCCCTCCTACCCCCATACCCCCACCCAGTCCCCTCTCAGTTCCTTCTCTCCCCCCTTACTCCCTCCCCCCTTACTCCCTCCCAGCCCCCTCTCATGGGCTAGGAACGGAAAAAATGTGGGCTAGGGACGTAACGAAAGCCTATTCCTATTTTTGATGAGTGAGTGGTAAATAGTACCCGGTTAGAAGGAGGTAATGAGGGAAGGTGAGTGTGTGGGTGATGATGAGGAAGAGGGGGAGGGGGGGAAGAAGAGGGGGAGGGGGAAGGGGAGGGGGAGGGGAAGGGGGAAAGGGAGGGGGAGGGGGAGGAAGAGTGTGAGAGTGAAGGAAAAGAGAGAGAGAGAGAGAGAGAGAGAGAGAGAGAGAGAGAGAGAGAGAGAGAGAAAGATTTTCCTTCTTTTGATAAACCCAAAGATATAGATAGATAGATAAAGAAAAAGATAGAGAGAGAATGAGAGAGAGAGAAAGAGAGAGAGAGAGAGAGAGAGAGAGAGAGAGAGAGAGGGGGAGAGAGAGAGAGAGAGAGAGAGAGAGAGAGAGAGAGAGAGAGAGAGAGAGAGAGAGAGAGAGAGAGAGAGAGAGAGAGAGAAAGAAAGAAAAAGAAAAAAGAAAGAAAAGAAAGAGAAAAAAAAGAAAGAAAGAGAAAGAGAGAGAGAGAAGGAAACGTAGAAAACCAACCAAACAAGAAATACCAACAACAAGAAAACGGGAAAAATCTAAACCCAAAACCGGGAAACATAGTAAACATAACACATTGTCGGCGACTAGTTATTCGCTTATTCGTTCATCCCGTAACATAGCCTGAGGGGACAAGGATAACACTTCACATGGATAGACACGTGTAGGATGCATGACTTGGATACAGGAAGCTATGCACAAAACGAGAGATTTCTCCATCGTTTATCCTAATGTGTTTTTTGTTTTTGTTTTTGTAGCAATTAAAATTTCCATGTTTTTTGTTGTTGTTGTTTTTGTTTCATGTTCATTGTAAGTATTATATCTTCTGAGGATAATCATGTTTTTTTTGTTTGTTTTTTGTTTATATGATCATCGCCAAAAGGACAATCGGAGAATGAAAAGATATATATGTATATATGCAACATGCAGGCACCGAGATATATCGAATGAGGATAACAGTTGCCAAGTTGCCAAGTTGCAGTATGCCTCGGGCTGGTGTGTGCACTGGTGGGTTTAATCCCAGTGCAGTCTCGGCGATGGTTTTTTTTATAGGAGGAAAAAGGAAGGATATATAGGTAAATTTGCATTGAATTGGTAGATTGTGGATTTTTTTTTTTTTTTAACATCGTATGTGTAGGTGTGGGTATGATAGGGGGATATTGGAGGGGTGAGGGGGGAGAGGAGGGGGAGAGGAGGGGGAGAGGAGGTGGGGGAAGAGGGGGTAGGAGGGGAGGAAGATAATACATTCTGTGCTTTGACTTTGTAAGGTGAGGTTCTTATTATAAAGATACTGAAAAAGAACGACAGCAAAAAGAAAAAAAAGGCAGTTACAAAATATGTCAAAAGAAACCCCCCAAAATATATAAAACAATTTTTATGGCATTTGTAGAGAACAGAAAGAGACAGAGAGAAACTAAATGCATGTATACTGTACAGGTTCCGGATTCAAGTGCTTTGTCGAACCCAACTAACGCCCCCGCCCTCGTTTGAAGGGAATTTCACCTTTCTGTGCCAAGAGGGGTAGTTAAAAGGATTCTTTATTTTTAAAAATTATGCCTTTTTTTTGGTCCTTTTTGATGAATACAATCTCGTTATTTTTATTATCAGGATGTAAATGGGTAGATTGATATAGAGTGATATTGTATATAATAAGATATCATGTTTATGTCTTTTGGTCTATCAACTGACTTTGCGTTGCGAAAAGTGCGTGAGCGAAACAGGAGGGATGTGTTATAAAAGTGTGGAGAGGGTGGGAAGAGGAAAAGAGGAAAGGGAAGGAGAAGAGGAGGGATAAGGGGAAGGGGAAGGGGAAGAGGAGGGATAAGGGGAAAGGGAACGGGAAGAGGAGGGATAAGGGGAAAGGAAAGGGGAAACGAAAGGGGAAGGAGAAGGGAAGGGGAAGAGGAAAAGGAAGAGGAAGGGGAAGGGGAAGGGGAGGGATAAGGG
>BOPN01000089.1:261576-266576 GCA_017312705.2 Penaeus japonicus
TCGGAATAATGATGTAATTAAATAATGATTGACTTTTTCTCGTACATTCAACATTTTCCATCCTCATTTCTTTACCGAAGTTATTTCAAATCAGAACAATCTGCCATGAACAAACAAACAAACACACTAAAAAAACTAAAAAAAAGAAAGTTTTATCCAAGAAAATAAAAACAAAAAACAAACAAACAAAAACATCACTTTCTTTTACCCAAACAAGGACAATCCTTCTTTTTTCTTTAAATCAATTCTATTAAATCATTATTCACTTGACCTTAGCCCGCACTGGTGTTCATTTGCATCCTCCACCCAGACAGAGGTTACCCGGTTGCCCAATCAGACACCCACGTGAATCGCTAATTACCTGTGACGTTCCAGGAGAGACTCTGCTTCGAGACTCTCCTTGAACCGTTGTTGTGGCTGATAATTAGAAAGTGAAGACGGAGCCACACACGTGCAGGTGCGTATGGACACGCGTGGACTATGCACACGTACAGAGAGAGAGGGAGAGAGGGAGGGAGGGAGAGGGGGAGGGAGGGGGAGAGGGAGAGGGGGTGAGGGTGAGGGTGAGGGTGAGGGGGGGGGGGGGAGAGGGGGAGGGAGAGGGTGAGGGTGAGGGTGAGGGTGAGGGTGAGGGTGAGGGTGAGGGTGAGGGTGAGGGTGAGGGTGAGAGAGAGAGAGAGAGAGAGAGAGAGAGAGAGAGAGAGAGAGAGAGAGAGAGAGAGAGAGAGAGAGAGAGAGAGAGAGAGAGAGAGAGAGAGAGAGAGAGAGAGAGAGAGAGAGAAAGAAAGAAAGAAAGAAAGAAAGAGAGAAATCAGACGCTTATTCACGTTTGTTCAAAGCACAGTTTACCGTCACACTCAGTGAACAAGTGCCTACTTTACGTAGACGCAATGACAATGACCTGACACACCCTGCCCAGAGATTAGTGATAATGACAGAAACACTAGAAATGAGATTAGGCATACGTGATTAGGGTATTGATTAGGGAAGTTAAGTGCAAGATTCAGGTGATGTAGTGTTTCGTTAGTTTACCTGTTGATAAACTGCTACCTGTTGATGCTCTTGCGTCATCCGACTCCGGAATGTTCTGTTGAAGAATGCGTCACTTGGCGTTTACACCTGTTGATTAGGGTGGCCTTTTGTGGAGCGATATCTCAAACACCTGCATCGGAAAGCGGGATTGTCATGCATATCCGGTGCTTGACACGTAATGTTATATAGTAATAATGATGTATATTCAGCCATTTAGGTTTATTAACCGACTCTGACACATGTGCACGAGGAGTACTTTTAGGCCTATCACAGTACGTATCAGATTTTTGTTTATTTATTATCCTGTTTTAGTTAATGTCCCCACACTTGTTAAAGGCTTAAAGTTTACAAGCTGTTTTGATTACACTCAAATGATTATTATTTATGTATTGATTATCAATACGTATTGGTGGATAAATCTGGCTATTTATTTACAAACATGGTTTTGTGTGTATATGTATGTATATATATATATATATATATATATATATATATATATATATATATATATATATATATATATTTATATATATACATATACATATACATACATACACATACATGCATACACATATATACATATTCATTTACATATATACAAACTTACATATATATGTATATATATAAATATGTATATGTAAATATATATACATATATACATATGTATGTGTATATTTGTATAAAGACACACACACACACACACACGCACACACACACATATATATATATGTACACATATTTTGGTGTTGCATCTTAGACTACCTGTTTCTCCATGGTTCTTGACTCGACATATTATTATTATTCAACGCCCAACTAAGACTCTCAAACAAAACCATCATCATAACACAACAGAACAATTTTTAAAAAAGACACTTGTTATTCAAGAACATTCCCTCGTTGATTAAGACGTCTCTCTAGGTCCTCCTCCCCCCCTACCCCCCCCCCCCCCCCCCCCCTCAACACCTGCAGTTAAGGGCGCGTCAGTATCGCTGCAGGTGGTCTTGCCTTACCAGGAATTCGGCATAAAGGGTTGGATGTGCTCGGCGCTCGTCTACGCGTGTCACTGGGTGTCCACTGGGTGTCCACTGCGCTTGTTTGGGAAGGGTTTTCCGTCATAGGTTTGTGTCGTCCTTTGTATGTACAGTATGTGTATGTTTACACACGCACGCACGCACACGCACACACACATATACAGAAAGACACATACACACATAGTATATACTATATAATCGCATACACATACACACCTATGCATACATGCAGAGAGAGAGAGAGAGAGAGAGAGAGAGAGAGAGAGAGAGAGAGAGAGAGAGAGAGAGAGAGAGAGAGAGAAAGAAAGAAAGAAAGAAAGGAAGAAATCAGACGCTTATTCACGTCTGTTCGTGTCCTACGTTTCCCGTCACACCTGCGAACACCTGCGCTCTACTTTACGTAGACGCAATGACACGACTCGACACACCCTGCCCAGAGATTAGTGATAACGATAAACACGAGAAATGATTAGACATATGTGATTAGGGTATTGATTAGGGGAAGCGGCGCAAGACTAGGCATGCAGTGTTTCGTTAGTTTACCTGTTGATAAACTGCTACCTGTTGATGCTCTTGCGTCATCCGACTCGGAACACCTGTTGAAGAATGCGTCACTTGGCGTTTACACCTGTTGATTAGGGTGGCCTTTTGTGGAGCGATATCTCAAACACCTGCATCGGAAAGCGGGATTGTCATGCATATCCGGTGCTTGACACGTAATGTTGTATAGTAATAATGATGTATATTCAGCCTTTTAGGTTTATTAACCGACTCTGACACATGTGCACGAGGAGTACTTTTAGGCCTATTACAGTACGTATCAGATTTTTGTTTATTTATTATCCTGTTTTAGTTAATGTCCTCACACTTGTTAAAGGCTTTAAGTTTACAAGCTGTTTTGATTACACTCAAATGATTATTATTTATGTAATGATTATCAATACGTATTGGTGGATAAATCTGGCTATTTATTTACAAACATGGTTTTGTGTGTATATGTATATATATACATATATATATATATATATATATATATATATATATATATATATATATACATTGTAAGGTATTGATATTGCATATCATGTGACCTAAAACACTGATTATGCTCTTTTATTTAATTTAATGCTATATTGCTGTCAGTCTTGTTTGAACTGACATATCCTGTGTTCTCTGAACTGCAGCCGCCCTGGCAACTGCATTTGTTAGTGGAATCCCTGAGGCATAGAAAGCGACTCAAGATTTGTACTTAAGAAAAAGAACACAGAAGGAACCCAAGGTAGATCACAGACAGAGAAGAGACAGACAGAGAGAAGAAAAGGCAGAGCGAACAGCTCTGACCTCCGGCCCTCGACCGGAGCCAGGTGTATCAACCGAATCCACTAATAAAGACAATTACACGTGAATGTCTGTCTGTCTCATCCACCGGGTACAGCTGGCAAAGCGAGTTGATCAAAAACACTGGCAGCAGGAGAATTACAACTAGTGGCATCAAGTGGCTTTACTGCTGGTGCCAGCAGTGGGATTCACAATTTTGCTGATGCCGGACTCACAATTCCGAAGAAACCACTACGTCTAACGCTACCATCGACATCGAAAATGGAAAAACCGATAATGAAGTTACCGATCGCCGCCCACACCATTATGCCCACTCGCCCACCCGGTTCTTCCTGTTCTAATAAACACCGCCGCACATAGCAGCGAACCTGTCCGTGCTATGTAACTTACTGCACATCGACACATCTATCATGGCAACCCAAGATTACCCATCGCGGATTTTAGGTTTAACACGAGCGCCCCCGCCCCAGACCACGTAGTCTCTGGCACTAGCAGAAAAGGCCACGAGATGTGAAGTCAAGAGGACCACCTCACCGATCTGCTGTACGACCCACGATCCGCCCACAGACGACCCATCGACATGTAAACATCAAGACATTAAAAAGAAAAGAAGAAGAAGAAGAAGAAGAACAAAAAGGATATCCCGTAAGTTAGGGAAACCCAGGCTCTTTTATTTTGGCCAGGTTTCGTTAGAAATTAGGAATTTCTATCTTGTGTTTTTATTTTTCTTATTCTCGTGATTGTTTTACTCTCTTTTCTGTTGTGAAATTTCTTTGCGTAAGTTTGATTTCGCAGGATTTCAAACCCCTATTCCTTCCCTTTCGCCTAGGTGTGATTGGAGTAATTGTTGAAAGGGAAAGCCAAGTGTATTAACTAGACCACCACTAAAGACCATCAGACGTGAACGTGTATATATATGTGTGTGTGTGTGTACATACATACATACATATATATATGTATATATATATATATATATATATATATATATATATATATATATACATATACATACACACACACACATACACGATTATATACATATCAATATGTATATATATAATGTATGTATATATATATACACACATATATATATATACATATATACATATATATATATATACATATATATACACATACACACACACACAGGCATATATATATATATATATATATATATATATATATATATATATATATATATATATATATNGACTATAAAGCTCCTCCTTGAGAAATGGGCCAATTTCGCGCCCGCTGAAAAATGGCCGCTTAAATTGGCTCATGAGAATTTGACAAGAAGTGTTAAGTGGGTGCGTTTGTGACGTAAAGGAGGGGGGGAGGGGGGAGGGAATGAGGGCAATGGGGCACGTTTGTGACGTAAAGGAGGGGGGAGGGGGGAGGGAATGGGGGCAATGGGGTGCGTTTGTGACGTAAAGGAGGGGGGGAGGGGGGAGGGAATGGGGGCAATGGGGTGCGTTTGTGACGTAAAGGAGGGGGGGAGGGGGCAGGGAATGGGGGCAATGGGGCGCGTTTGTGACGTACAGGAGGGGGGGATGGGTGAGGGAAGGGGACAATGAAGGGGGGTGTAAAAGAGAAAAT
>BOPN01000089.1:276576-294076 GCA_017312705.2 Penaeus japonicus
GAGAGAGAGAGAGAGAGAGAGAGAGAGAGAGAGAGAAAGAGAGAGAGAGAGAATGAGGGGGGGGGGTGAAGAACAGGTTTTCTTCCCTTACACTACGCCTTCATTGGAAGAGGGAAGGGGGAGGGGGAAAGGTCTTGGGGGGAGAGGGGAAAGGGGGGTAGGAGGGAGTAATGTCATTTGCGATCTTCCATGTTATTGTTTTTTTTTCTGTTCTTATGCTTTCTTATCTTTCATTTTTTCTTATTTTCGTTCCTTCTCTTCCTTCCTTCATTTATTCATTGTTTTTTTTCTTCATGTCCCTCTTCTCTCTTCTTCCCTTCCCCTCTTCTGTCCCTTCCCTTCCCTTCCATTCCCCTCCCCTTCCCTCCCCTCTTTTCCTCTCCCCCTCCACTCCACTCCACTCCCCTCCCCTCCCCTCCCCTCCCCTGTTTTCCTCTCCCCCCTTCCCCTCCCCTCCCCTCTTTCGTCAGAATAAGAGACAAAAAAAATAATAAAGAGAAAGAGAGAAAAAAAAAGAGAAGAGAGAGAGAGCGAGAGAGGAAAGACGAGCAGACACTCAATCAGCCCCCCCCCCCATCCCTCCCCCCCCATCTGCCTAATGGCCGGGCGGCAGACATGATTCCTCGACTGCCTTCCGTTCGCCTCGTTTGTGTGTTTGTCTGCTGCAAGGTTGGTTTGGTTTGGTCGGTGTGTATGTGTGTTTGTTTTTGGTGTTTGTGTGTGTTTGTTTAAATATTTGTTTATTTTTGTGTGTTTTGGTGTTTGTTGTGTGTGATTGTTTAAATATTTATTTATTTTTGTGTGTTTTGGTGTTTGTGTGTGATTGTTTAAATGTGTGTTTGGTTTGTCTGTGTTTTGGTGTTCGTATGTGTTTGTTTGATTGTATGTTTGTGTGTTTGCATATGTATGTGTGTGAACGCAGCAAATTTGCGAGGGAACGCGGGAAAAGAAAGAGTGATAAGTAAAGAAGGGTAAAATAAGAAGAAGAAAAAAAAGAACAGAAAATGAGAAGAAAGGAGAAAAATTATAAGGAAAGAAAAATTATGGTTCGGGGAAAAAGGAAGGTGGGGGGGAGGGGGAGAGGGAGGGGGGAAGTGTGCGTTGAGAAAGTAGTCTTTATTATTCATAAGAAAACTTTAACGGCAGAAATTACCTATTAGAAAGGGGGGCTTAACATTAAATAAAAAAAACTTTCCTTGACAAATAAGAGACCACACCAATGAAGGGGAAACTCTGTCAAAAATTAGAAGCTCTACATAATTTAAGCACAGAAGCATATCCTTAAAAGGAGGAAACTTGTCAGAATATTAACTCACCAATCAAGAAAGAAAACTCACGACAAATCTTACGAAAGCAACCCTTTTTTTTAATGAAAATAATCGAATCCAAAAGCAGAATGACCCAATCATTAAGGGAAAGCAACCTTGCCGAACGCTCCATGAAGAAAAAAAAAAAAGAGAGAGAATTGCTCTGCAAAGGAAACGGAGCTCACTCGTAAGGAAGAAAAGCTGACTTGAAACGTGGAGCTTTGCCACTGAAAGGGGGAGCAGTCGGCCGCCCCGCCAGACTGGTGCCAACGCCGGGAAAACAAGTGAGGGCTGGCATTAGGGAGTGCAGAGATCAGTAGAGGTGTGGGTTCGTCACGCACTGAGTACAAACGTACCTGGCGGGTGTGGTACACTCCCCTCCCCCCCTTCTCTTTTTTTTTGTGTGTGTGTGTGACCCTTTCCCCCTCTTCTTTTCCCCCCTTTGCTTTAACCCCTCTTCTGTCTCTTTCTTTAACTTAACTCCTCTTATTTTTTATTTTATTTTGGGTTCCTTCCCCCTCTTCGCTTTACGTCTCTTCTATATTTTTTTGTATATTTTCCCCTCCCTCTTTTCCCCCTTTGCTTTACCCCTCTTCTATCTTTTCCTTTAACTCCTCTTCTTTTTTTCTCTTTTCTTACTCCCTCGTCTTTCACGGTTCCCTTTCCTTTTACCCTTTCCCTATCCACCTTCATGTTTCCCTTTCCCGTTTTTTACCCTGCCTCCCCTTTTCTCTTACTCCTTTCCCCTCACCGTACTTTGCGCTCCCCCCCCCCTTTCCCCTTTCCCCTACCCATCGTCCCTTTCCCGCTGACTGCCCCGGCTTCTCTTTCTCTTCTTCTCCTCCCCCCTCCCCTTACTCTTCCATAACCCTACTGCCACTCTTTATACTCCCTATCCCCCCTCTAAACTCCCTATCCCCCCTCTATACTCCCTATCCCCCCCTCTAAACTCCCTATCCCCCCTCTAAACTCCCTATCCCCCCTCTAAACTCCCTTCCCCTCCCCTCCCCTCCCCTCCCCTGCTGTAACCCCTTCCTTTCACCCCTGCCACGTGACCGATGGAGGGAAAGCCGGTCGTAGGCAATTCGCTTTACTCCTGTGTGTGCGTGTGTGTGTGTGTGTGTGTGTGTGTGTGTGTGTGTGTGTGTGTGTGTGTGTGTGTGTGTGTGTGTGTGTGTGTGTGTGTGTGTGTGTGTGTGTGTGTGTGTGTGTGTGTGTGTGTGTGTGTGTGTGTGTATGCGCGTGTGTGTGCGTGTGCATTTCAGGGTCGAGTTGGGAAGGGGGATTGTATGCGTGTGCGTTTCAGGGTGGGGGTGGGGGGGCTAAGGGAAGAGGGTAGGGTGGGGCTAGTGGTGCATTGGGGTTGGGGGGCCTGGGGGGGGTGGGGAGGGGACGTTATCGACTTACCTGTATTGTCTCAGAGGTGAGGTTCTGGATCTGTGCGAGTACTTTGTGTTTATCAATGTCTATGACTTTCTCGTAATTTTTATTTTTTTTATTTATTATTTCTTGATTTTATGGGTTGTTATTATCGTTGTTGTGATTATTATCATTGTTATTATCATTATTATCAAGATCGTTATTGATATGATTGTTAATGGTATTGTTATTATCATTGTTTTTACTATTCGTTGTAGTTGTATCTTCGTCACTAATATCATTATTGTTACTGTTATTATTGTTATTATTTCTAATACTATTATTGTTATTGATATAATTACCATCATTATTATGATTATTAGTAGCAGTTGTATCGTTATCATTACCATTGCCATCTTATTATTCATAATCATCATCATCGTCGTCTCTCTCTCTCTCTCTCTCTCTCTCTCTCTCTCTCTCTCTCTCTCTCTCTCTCTCTCTCTCTCTCTCTCTCTCTCTCTCTCTCTCTCTCTCTCTCTCTCTCTCTCTCTCTGTCTATCTCTATCTATCTATCTATCTATCTCTATCTCTATCTATCTATCTATCTCTATCTCTGTCTCCCTCCCTCCCTCCCTCCCTTCCTCCCTTCCTCCCTTCCTCCCTTCCTCCCTCCCTCACACTTTTATTTTTTTATCTTACCTCCCACACCCCCAGCCCCTCCCCCTTCTTTATCTTCCTCCCATCTCCTTTAAACATCCGCATTAACCTATCTCCACCCCCCCCCCCCCCCCCCCCCACCCCCATCCTCCCTCTCTCCGTCTCTCCCTATGTCCCTCCTACTCAGCCTGCCCCTCCTCTCCTCCTCCTCCTCCTTCCTCCTCCTTTATCCCTCTTTGCTCTCTTGCCTCCCCCTCTTCAATCAACTTCGTCGTCCTCCTCCTCCGTCTTCTTCTTCTTCTTCTTTCTTCTTCTTCTTCTCTTCCTCCTCTTCTTCTTCTTCCTCCTCCTCCTCCTCCTCCTCCTTCATCATCTCCTCCTTCTCCCCCTTCTTCATCTCCTCCTCCTCCTCCTCCTCCTCCATCTCCTCCTCCTTCTCCTCCTTCTTCATCTCCTCCTCCTCCTCCTCCTCCTCCTCCTCCTCCTCCTCCTCCTCCTCCTCCTCCTCCTCCTCCTCCTCCTCCTCCTCCTCCTCCTCCTCCTCCTCCTCCTCCTCCTCCTCCTCCTCCTTCTTCATCTCCTCCTCCTCCTTCTCCTTCTCTCCCTTTTCCCCCTCCCCTCCCCCTTTTCTCCTTCAGTTCCCTCCGTAACCTGAGGCTTGGACAAACGCGTTAAATGTTTATTCATTGTTGTGGCGTTCACGAAAGACAATAACTGTGTCGAGGTGGGATGAGGAGGAGGACATGAGGATGGGGAGGGAGGAAGAGGAATAGGAGGAGGAGTGCAGAGTTGAGGGAGTGGCAACACCCACGCGGCTCGTCTCGCACCACATGCACTGCAGCTGCTGCACACAGACACATCTGCACGCCACGCAACGCATGCACGCAACGCCACTGCCTGCTAATATTACTGCCACACACACACACACACACACACACACACACAAATACACACACACACACACACACACACACACACACACACACACACACACACACATACATATATATATATATATATATATATATATATATATATATATATATATATATATATATATATATATGTATATATATATATATATATATGCGTACACATACACATATGTACGGACGCGTATACGTGTACGAAGAAACGCCAGGGGTCTGATGAAATTGCGCTTCTTATCTCCGCTAAATATACACTCATCCCTGAGGTGCAGCGGTTAATATCCCGTCCTCATAGGCACAGTCTTACAAGGCACCAACTTACGGGCGTGCGTATACCCACTCGGTCGCTTGTTTGCTGTGGGTGTCTTTCTGTGTGGGAGTGGGTCGGTGGGTGGGTGGTTGTGCTTTTCATGTCTCGTTCTCTCTTCGAAAGAGGGAGGGGAAGAGGGAGAGGGAGTGGGAGAGGGAGTGGGAGAGGGAGGGGGAGAGGGAGGGGGAGTGGGAGAGGGAGGGGGAGGGGGAGGGGGAGTGAGAGAGGGAGAGGGAGAAGGAGAAGGAGAGGGAGAAGGAGAAGGAGAAGGAGAAGGAGAAGGAGAAGGATAGGGAGGGGAGAAGGATAAGGATAAGGATAAGGATTGGGAGGGGAGAAGGAGAAGGAGAGGTAGGTGAAGGTGTAATAAAGTGTGCGGTAAAAGGATAAAGAGTAAAGGATTAAAAGCGAAAATCCAAGATTAACTTTGTCATAAAGTGATGCTTCAGGAGAATTTTTGATGTCGTCACACGCTCTAGTCAACCATATTGCTTCAAAGTATGTTAGTTTTCCTTTTCCCTGTTTTTCCTTTCCCCTCATCACCCCTCTCCTCCCCCTCCCCGTCCTTGCCCCCCCTCCTCTATTTTCTTTACTCTTCTTCTCCCCTTACCCCGTCTTTTTTGCCCTTCTCTCCCTTGCTCCATCCACTTCTTTACTCCCCTCCCTTCTTTTTCCCTCCGTTCCCTTGCCTTGTACCTCCTTTCCTTTCCCTTCCTACCCACATTTTCCTCCCCCCCCTCTCTTTCCCTCCCCTCCCCTCCCTTCCTCTCCCTTCCCCTCCCTTCCCCTCCCTTTCTCTCCCTTCCCCTCCCTTTCTCTTCCTTCCCCTCTCTTCCTCTCCCCACCCCTCCCTTCCCCTCCCTTTCTCTCCCCTCCCCTCCTCTCCCTACCCCTCCCTTCCCCTCCCTTCCCCTCCCTTCTCCTCCCATCCCCTCCCATCCCCTCCCTTCCCCTCTCTTTCTCTCCCCTCCTCTCCTCTCCCCACCCCTCCCTTTCCCTCCAAGCTGTCAAGTGACGTCACGAGACGAGTGTGACGCCCCTGGGTGACGTCACAAGTGCGCTCCTCCTGCGTCAGAAGCGATTAAATGGGAGAAGATTTTCTGCGACCATTGCCAAGTTGGTAATGCTGCAAGGCCCATCCTGACTCACGCCCTTCGCAATTGCAGACGATAAAAGAGGGGTGTGCAGCTCCTCCCCTCCCACCCTCGTACCCCCACCCAGTTACCTTCTACGACCCTTACGACCCCCCCCCCCCAACCCCCCCAACCCCCCACCCCGCACAACCACCCTCCCCCGATAACTTCTCCTCTTTATCCAGTTCTTTTTTCCTCTTCCCTCTCTACCTTTGCTTCTTACCAATCTTTCGTTTTCCTTGTTTTCCCCTCTTCACCCCCCCCCCCTGCTACCGCTTCATCATCCCCCCCCTCTCTGTTGCCCCCCCCCCCCCCCTTTTTTTCCCCTCTTCTCATTTTCGTACTTAAGCGTGTATTCATTATTGATACTGAGGGGGGGACTTCTGTACCCCCCCCCCCCCGCGCTCCCCTCACGTACCACTAATACCCTTCCGCTATGTCTTTTCCCTTCCCCCCCCCCCCTCTCTCTCTTTCTTCCCCTCTCCTCCTTTCTTCTCTCTCTTCTCCCTTCCCTCCTTATCTGTCACTTATCTTCTTCCCTCTCTCTCTTCTCTTTTCTCTTTTCTCCCCCTCGCTCTTCCCACCTCTCCTCTCTCTCTTTTCTTCTTCCCTCTCCCCTCTCACTTTTCTCTCTCGTTTTTCTTCTTCCCTCTCCCCTCTCACTTTTCTCTCTCGTTTTTCTTCTTTCCTCTCCCCTCTCACTTTTCTCTCTCGTTTTTCTTCTTTCCTCTCCCCTCTCACTTTTCTCTCTCAGTCTCTCTCATCCCTTCTCTCCCGTCTCTTCCTCTCCCCTTTCCTATCTCTCTTATCCCCCTTTCCTTTCCTTCTCTTTCCCCTGCCTTTCTTTTATGCGTCGCCTCCTCCTCGCTCTCCCCTCCCCTCCGCCCCCTCCCCCCCTACCCTCCCCCTTCCCCTCCGCCCCCTTTCCCCCTCTCCTCCCCCCTTATTATCCGCAAGGGACTTAATCTTTATCAATATTACCCACATATATGTATCTTTCTTTGTCTTGCTTTGGTTCTTTGGGTCTTTTCGTTATTTCTCTTTCTTCTCCTTCTCCCTGTTCTCGCTTTTCTTCTTCTTCTCCTTCCTCTTTCTTCTTTTTCTTTTTCCTCTACCTCTTGTTCTTGCTCTTCCTCCTCTTTCTTCTACTCCTCCTCCTTCTCATTCGCCTCCCCTTTCTCCTCCTTCCCCTTCTCCCCTTTTCATCCTCCTCCTACTCCTCTTTTTTCGTCTTTTGTTCTCTTCCTCTTCTTTTCTCCTTCTCCTCCTCCTTTTCCTTCTCCTTCTCCTTCTCCTTCTCCTTCTCCTTCTCCTTCTCCTTCTCCTTCTCCTTCTCCTCCTCCTTCTCCCTCCTCCTCCTCCTCCTCCTCCTTCTCCTACTTTTCCTTCTCCTACTTTTCCTTCTCCTCCTCTTTCTCCTCTCTTTCTCCTCTCCTTCTCCTTCTCCTTCTCCTCCTCCTCCTCCTCCTCCTCCTCCTCCTCCTCCTCCTCCTCCTCCTCCTCCTCCTCCTCCTCCTCCTCCTATCCTTCTCTTCCCCTCCTTCTACCCCCTCCAAGTCTGTTTCTCGGTCTCTGACTGTGTTAGTCTCTCTCCCTCTCTTTTTCCCTCCCTCCCTCCCTCCCTCTCTCTCTCTCTCTCTCTCTCTCTCTCTCTCTCTCTCTCTCTCTCTCTCTCTCTCTCTCTCTCTCTCTCTCTCTCTCTCTCTCTCTCTCTCTCTCTCTCTCTCTCTCTCTATTTATCTATCTTTCTCTCTCTCCCGCCCTTTCTCTCTCCCTCTTCCTCTCCTTCTCCCCGCCCCCACCCCACTCTTCTCTTCTTCTCTCTTCTCTTCTCTCTCTTCTCTCTCTCTCTCTCTCTCTCTCTCTCTCCCTCTCTCTCTCTCTCTCTCTCTCTCTCTCTCTCTCTCTCTCTCTCTCTCTCTCTCTCCCTCTCCCTTTCCCCCCCCCTCCCCCCCCCCCCCCTCTCCCCCCCTCTCCTTTTTCTCCTCTCCCTTCTCCTCCTTCCTCCTCTTCCTCCTTCCCCCTCCCTCTCTCTCTTACTCTCATTCCTTTTAATCTTGCTGGCTCCATCTCCTTCCCACGACCATTATTCTTACCGAGGGCGACGACGATTGCTGGCCGTAGTTATGGCGTGACACAGAGCAATAAGGGCGATTGGGGAAGCAAAGAGAGAGAGAGGGAGAGAGAGAGAGAGAGAGAGAGAGAGAGAGAGAGAGAGAGAGAGAGAGAGAGGGAGAGGGAGAGGGAGAGAGAGAGGGAGAGGGAAGTAGAGAGAAGGAGGGAGGGAGAGGGAAGTAGAGGGAAGGAGGGAGGGAGAGGCAGAGGGAAGGGAGAGGGAGAGGGAGAAGAAGAGGGAGAGGGAGAGGGAGAGGGAGAGGGAGAGGAAGAGGGAGAGGGAGAGGGAGAGGAAGAGGGAGAGGGAGAGGGAGAGGGAGAGGGAGAGGGAGAGGGAGAGGGAGAGGGAGAGGGAGAGGGAGAGGGAGAGGGAGAGGGAGAGGGAGAGGGAGAGGGAGAGGGAGAGGGGGAGGGGGAGGGAGAGGGGGAGGTAGAGGAATAGGAAAAGGAAGAGAGAGAAGGAGAAGGAGAAGGAGAAGAAGGAGAGAGAGGGGAAGGAGAATGAGAGGGAGAAGGAGAGGAAGAGGGAGAGAGAGAGATGAAGAGGGAGAGAGAGAGAGGAAGAGGGAGAGAGAGAGAGAGAGAGAGAGAGAGAGAGAGAGAGAGAGAGAGAGAGAGAGAGAGAGAGAGAGAGAGAGAGAGAGAGAGAGAGAGAGAGAGAGAGAGAGAGAGAGAGATGGATGAAATAGGGTAAGGATAATAGGCTGGAGGGAAAGTTAAGAGTCAAGGGGTTAGGCGAAGGAGAGAGAAGAGGAGGGCGGGGAAAGGAGGAGGCGAAAGAGTAAGAGAACATAGAGGGGAAGAACGAGGAGGGAGACGAAAAACAGGATAAGTAAACATGGCGGAGGAAAACGAGATAAAGGAGATAGAATAAGAGAACTTGGAAGAAGAGGAGCAAGAAAAGGAGAAAGAAGAGAAAGGAGAGGGAATACCAAGACGTAAGATGGCTCAGAATGTAATAGCAGTTGTAGTAGTAGTAGTATAAATAGTAATCGTAATAGTTACCTTATAGTTCTACAGGCATATGGTTGTTAAGTAACTATAACACGTAGTAATATTATGTAACTATATAGTGACTAGTTTCACGAGTGTTAAGCTATGGGTTCAAGTGATAAAAAGTGCCTTGTTTTTCGTCTTCAGAAAAAAGGAAGAGAAGAAGGAAAGAAAAGAAAGAAAGAAAGAAAAAAAAAGAAATGAAATTAAAGAAAGGAAACATGATCATAAGTTTTAAAAATGAGGTGAAAATTTAAATAAAAGAATGCAGATCAATATTAGGGGAGAGGGAGAAACAAAGGAATAATGGAAGGGAGAAGGAGGGGGAGAGGGGGAGGGCGAGGGAGAGGGAGAGGGAGAGGGAGAGGGAGAGGGAGAGGGAGGGGGAGGGAGAGGGAGAGGAAGAGGAGGACGGAAGAAGAAGAAGAAGAAGAAGAAGAAGAAGAGGAGAGGAAGAGGAGGACGGAAGAAGAAGAAGAAGAAGAAGAAGAAGAAGAAGAAGAAGAAGAAGAAGAAGAAGAAGAAGAAGAAGAAGAAGAAGAAGAAGAAGAAGAAGAAGAAGAAGAAGAAGAAGAAGAAGAAGAAGAAGAAGAAGAAGAAGAAGAAGAAGAAGAAGAAGAAGACGACGAAGAAGAAGAGAAGACGAAGACGAAGACGAAGACGAAGACGAAGACGAAGACGAAGGAGCCGAAGGAAAATGAAAAAGAAAAAGAAAAGGAGAATGAAAGGGAAAGGGAAAGGGAAAGAGAAAGAGATAAAGAGTAAGAGAAAGAAAAAGAAAGAGGACGAGACAAAAAAAAAGATATATAAAGAAAGAGAAGGGGGAGAGATCAAAATAAAGAAAAAGAAAAAGAAAAAGAGCAAGAGAAAGAGAGAGCAAGGAAGGGGAGATTAGGGGAATAGAGACAAATGACAAGGAAGGGGACACGATTACCCCAACATTGGCTGGTGTATGGGGGGAAGGGGGAGGGGAGGGGGTGCGGTGGGGTGGGGGTGGGGGGAGAATGATTACTTTTCGATCTTCGGGTTAATGTCTACGGGTGACTCTCAGGTGTGTTTGTGGGGGGAGGGGGGAGGGGGGAGTGGGAAAGAGGGGGAGAGGGAAAGAAGGGGAAGAGGGGTAGAGGGGGAGGGAGGGAGGGGGGAGTGGGAAAGAGGGGAAGAGGGAAAGAAGGGGAAGAGGGGTAGAGGGGGAGGGGGGTATGGGAAAGAGGGGAGAGGGGGGGTTGTGTACAGGTAAGAGTAACGATCCGAGGGGAGGGAAGGTAGGGAAAGAAGAAGGGTAGAGAGAGAGAATGAGAAGAAATGGAAGGAAAATTTATGAGGAAGAGGGTGAAGGGAAGTGAAGGAGGGGGAAAAGAAAGCGAGGTGAAGGAGGAAAGGAAAAGAAGAATAAAGGAAATTGTGGAGAAAAAGAAGAAAAAAAAATACTACGAAGAGAGTGAATAAAGAAATAGGGAGAAGAGAGAATTATAAAGAAAAAAACCAACAAACAAAAGAAAAGATGAAGATGCAAATAACAGGGATGATAATAATAACAGTAATAAAGAAAAGGGTAATCAAGGAAGAAGAAAAAATAATCCACATGACTTAGCGAAAAGGGAAGAAATGCGAGCACGACAATGGAATTTAGCATAATTGCAGATTATGAAATTAAATGCAAGTCATAGGGAAGTATAGAGGATTCCTCTTTCCCCCCGCCTCCTCACCCCCCCCCTCACCCCCCTCCACACGCACACTCTCTCTTCTCCTTCATTCCCCTTTCGCTCTTCCACCTCTACTTTTTGTTTTGTTTTGTTTGTTTCTCTCTTTCTCTCGCTCTCTCTCTTTCTCCTTCTCTCTAAATCTCTTTCTCTCTTTCTCGCTCTCTCTCTCTCTCTTTCTTTCTTTCTTTCTTTCTTTCTTTCTTTCTCTCTCTCTCTCTCTCTCTCTCTCTCTCTCTCTCTCTCTCTCTCTCTCTCTCTCTCTCTCTCTCTCTCTCTCTCTCTCTCTCTCTCTCTCTCTCTTTCTCTCTCTCTTTCTCTCTCTTTCTCTTTTTCTCCTTCTTCCTCTCTTTCTCTCTCCTCCTCCTCTTCTCCTCCTCTCCCCCCCCCCCTTTGGCCTGTCTACACTCTCTCTCATCTCCTCTTCCCTTTCGCTCTTCCGCCCCCCAATCAATCCCTCTCCCTACCCCTTCCTCCTCTTCTCTTCTTTCTATTCCCTCTTCTCCCTTAGCTCTCTCATTCCCCCTCTCTACTCTTCCCCCTCCCCCTCCTCTTCCCTCCCGCTTTCCTCCTCCTCTCTTTTTCCTTTCCCTCCCTTTCTCTCCTCTCCTCTTCCCTGCCTTCCCTCCCTCCTCTTCCTCCCTCCTCTTCCTACATCATCTCCCTCTTCATCCTTCAACTTCCTCCTCCCTCTTCCCTCCCTACTCTTCCCCCTTCACCCTCTCACCCTTCCTCCCATTCCTCCTCCCTCTTCTTCCTTCTCCCTCCTCTCCCCTCCCCCTTCCCTCCTCCTCTCCCACCAGCATCTTGGCGTCTGGAGATTACGGTCATCAACACGTCTCTTGTGTCTCGCCTTTTCTTCTTCGTCTGGTTTGTCTTTGGTGTTTTTTTTTTCTCTCTATTCCTTTTCTGGTGGCCTTTATTCCGTTTTTTTTTCTGTTCACTTTTCTGTTTTCCTGTTTTTGTGACTGTCTGTCTTGTCTGTTTGTTTCTCGGTCTTTCTGTCTTAGTCTCTGTCTCTCTGTCTCTTCTTACTATTCATATCCCTCTCCTTCCCTCTTCATCTCCTCCTCCTCCTCTTCTTCTTCTTCTTACTTTTCCTAATTTTTCTCTCTCTCCTCCTCCTCCTCCTTTAAATCCTCCTCTAAATCCTCCTCCAAATCCTCCTCCTCCCCTTCCTCCTCCCTTTCCTTCTCCCTCTACCTCCCCCTCCCCCCCTCCCTTCCCCCTCATCCTCTCCCCTCTCGCTCTTCCTCCTCTTCACTCTCTTGCTCTCACTTCTTTCAACACGCCGTATGAGCTGTATGAACGTGCTTGTATGCGTCAAGCAATTTCCACGCTCGACACAGTGAACGAGCGTGCTTGAAGACGTAATCGCCGCCATGCAATGAATGGATATTGCCTGATAGACTATTGATCAGGAAGATTATAAACTTGATTATCATTTCCCGCTTTCCCTGCTCTCCTCCTTTCCTCCTCTCCTCCTCTCCCCCTCTCCTCCTCTCCTCCTCTCCCCCTCTCCTCCTCTCCCCCTCTCCTCCTCTCCTCCTCTCGCTCTCTTCTCCCCCTCTCCTCCTCTCCCCTCGCTCTTTTCTCCCCTTGTTACCTTCCCTCCACTTTTCCTGCTCCTATACCTCTTGCCACATTTCCTACACCACATTATCGTCCGCTCTGCCTTAAACCCCTACTTCCCCTCCCTCTCAGCTTTTACTTTCTCCTCTTCCCCCCCTCTTCCCTCTCCCACCCCTCTTCCCCCACCCCTCTGTCCCTCTACCCATTTCCTTCTATCTCTCTTCCCTATCCCTCCCTTCTTTCCTCTGTCCCTTACCTCTCTTCCCTATCCCTCCCTTCTTTCCTCTGTCCCTTACCTCTCTTCCCTATCCCTCACCTCTTTTCTCTCCCCCTACCACTCTTCTCCCCTTCTTTCCTCTCCCCCTTTCCACTATCACCAGTGCTCCTCTACCCCCCCACCTTCCACCCACCCACATACAAATTATTGATCACTCATAAAGATTTTTTTTTTTTACCCATTTGCTCGCTCTGATGTCAGCGCTTCCACACCCTGACCCCGGTGGAGGATGGGGGGACGGGGGGAGGGGGGTGGGGGGTGATGGCGGGAAGCGGTGTGAAAAGTAATAGGCAGGATTATCCAGAGGACTTTTATAGGCTGTGGATATAGCGTGGGGAGAGGGAATGAGGGAAGGAAGAAGGGAAGGAAAGAAGGAGGGAAGGAAGGAAAGAGAGGGAGGGGGGAGGAGAGGGAGGAAGGGGAGTAGAAAGGGAGAGGGAGGGGGGAGGAGAGGGTGGGAGGGGAGTACAAAGGGAGATGGAGGGAAGGAGGGAGAGAGAGGGAAGGAAGGAAGGAGAGAGAAGGAGCGGAAGAAAAGGAAGGAGAGGGAGAGAGGGAGAGAATGAGACGGAGAGAGTGAAGGAGAGTGAGGGAGAGATTGGAGGGAGAGGGAGAGATGGAGGGGGAGGGAGAGAGAGGGAGGGAGGGAGGGAGGGAGGGAGGGAGGGAGTGAAGGAGGGAAGAACTGAGGGAAGGTGGGACGGAGAGACGGATTCAGAGAAAAAAGGAAAGAAGGAAGGAAGGATAGAGAAAGCGAGTGAATGAATGAATGAATGAGCGAGAAAGTGCGTGCGTGAGTGAAAGAGTGAATGAGTGAACGAGCGAGTAAGTGAATGAATGACTAAGAGCGAAAGAAAAAGACTAATTTCCTTGCACTTCATATGCACTCAGGCCCCCCCCCCCCCTGTTTCCCTTTACAGCATCTCAGGTC
Source organism: Penaeus japonicus (assembly GCA_017312705.2). Taxonomy (NCBI): domain Eukaryota; kingdom Metazoa; phylum Arthropoda; class Malacostraca; order Decapoda; family Penaeidae; genus Penaeus; species Penaeus japonicus. The sequence goes on from BOPN01000089.1 coordinate 289,866, forward strand.
ACCCAAAGGTCATAAATTCCCGAAGGTTGACGACAACGAAGGCAAAACCCACGCAACTAACCCCCCATCCCCCCTACCTACCCCCCCACCCCTACCCCAATCATCACTTACATAAAAAAAAAAAAAACTTATTACTTATTTCGAACCAAAATTCTCGCTATATTCCAAAACCCGAACTCTTAATAATTATATCTTATACCGAGGAGATGGTGGAGGGGGGGGGATGGTAGTGGTAGGAAGGGGCGGGGGAGGAGGAGATACAAAAAAAAAAAAAAAAAAAGATATCGCAAGCAAACGAACTCGCCATCTTTGACTCTATCAAGCTGGTTGACCTTTGCTTTTACTTCGGTCGTATCAGCCGCTATCCTCAGGGCCATCGCTTGCACATTGAATCAAGTTCACGTTTAATAATCCCTTGTGAGTAGTGCCACTATTTTTTTTTTTTTTTTTTTTTTTTTTTTTTTTAAACTACGAAATGTAGGTATGTTCATTTCTTAAGTTTCCGGAGGGGGTGGGGTGGGGTGGGTGGGGTGTTTGAGGGAGGGGGGGGAAGGATGGAGATGGAGGGAAGGGGAGAGGGAAGGGGAGGGTGGTGGGAGGGAGTGAGGGAGGAGGATGTGAGGGAGAGGGGGATGGGGGGAGGGAGGGGAAGGGGGAGAGGGAGGGAGGGAGGGGGAAGGGGGAGGAGGAGGGTGTAAGGGAGGGTTAATAGGGAGGAGGAGGGTGTGAGGGAGAGTGGGGGAGGGAGGAGGAGGGTGTGAGGGAGAGGGGGAGAGGGAGGAGGAGGGTGTGAGGGAGGGGGAAGGGGGAGGGAGCGAGGAAGAGAGAGTGAGGGGTGAGGGAGAGGGTGAGGTCGACGGTAAGGGTTAGGGAGAGAGTGAAGGAGAGTGTAAGCGAAAAGCGGAGGGAGAGGAGAAGGAGAAGAATAATAATTAGAAGGAGAGGGAGGGGGAGAGGGAGAGGGAGAGGGAGAGGGAGAGGGAGAGGGAGAGGGAGAGGGAGAGGGAGAGGGAGAGGGAGAGGGAGAGGGAGAGAGATGGGAGAGGGAGAGAGATAGAGAGAGGGGAAGAGAAGGAAAAGGTAAAGGAAAACGGAAAGGGAAAGAAGGAGTAAAAGAAGAAGAAAAAGAAAGAAGAAGAAGAAGAAGAAGAAGAAGAAGAAGAAGAAGAAGAAGAAGAAGAAGAAGAAGAAGAAGAAGAAGAAGAAGAAGAAGAAGAAGAAGAAGAAGAAGAAGAAGAAGAAGAAAAAGAAAAAGAAAAAGAAAAAGAAAAAGAAAAAGAAAAAGAAAAAGAAAAAGAAAAAGAAAAAGAAAAAGAAAAAGAAAAAGAAAAAGAAAAAGAAAAAGAAAAAAAAAGAAAAGAAGAAGAAGAAGGAGAAGGGGAAGGAGAAGAAGGAGAAGGAGAAGGAGAAGGAGAAGGAGAAGGAGAAGAGAAGGAGAAGGGGAGAAATGAGAGAGAGAGAGACGGGGGAGGGAGGGCGCACGTACGTCGCAGTAGCTCCGTATTACTTAGCTATATTTGCGACACAACGCGTCCTACAGTCTCAATTTTTTAATAGCTGGTGTATAAACATACGCACTATAGCTAAATAAGGTTTATACCTTATAATCTCTCTCTACACACTAAATACTACTGAAAATATAGATAGAGGACACACGCCCTGATTTGAACTATGGGCATGGTTAAGACGTTTGAGGAATCCACTGATAAGGACCTGACCGCGGTTATCAACGCCTTGACCATTGTCAACCCTTTTCCTCTGTCTCTTTGTTTGTTTATTTTTTCTCTCCCACTTCTCTCACTTGGTGTATGTAATACTCTGAATCTGCAAGGAGAACTCAGCCTTGGGTGAAATAACACCGTCCAGCCTCCCAGAGTATGCCATACACCCCCTCCTAAAACACCGTACAGCCGAGTTATCTCCCCCCCCCCCCCCCTAGAGTGCCGCACTGCAGCACGCTTCATCTAAACCAACTATCAAATACTGCCATCAGCCTGTTGGGCGTGCTTGTACTACAATGAAACTGTTCCAATTGCATATGTACAAGAAGTGGAAGGTATTGCACATCAGCAGAGCTGCTGCAACAATGCCAAAACAGATCCCAACCAGCCAGAGTGCGAACAGAAGCAGAGACAGATAGCATAGTAGGATCTCAAATGAATAATACAGGGCACGAATCTCAGCAACCGGTAATCACTCAGGTGGAAGGAAACTTTCTGACCCGATACTGGCGCTATGTCAATTGAAGATGCAACATTGCTAACGGAAAACATATACAAGAAAATAGTTACTTTCTCCCCAAGCAATCTATTCGACATTCCAAGATGCAACGCAACGAAAGACCTAATTAAGGAAGTCGAATTCTTAATTAAAGATAACACAAACGGCAGCTTCCTCCAACCGATTGCTCTAAAAATAATCGCTATTCTACCTCATCTCATATGCCAAAGAACACATACAAACTTAAGACCGCAGATGATGTAAAGGCTATGAAAAGGAGGATGGAGCGATGGAAAGTAGGAGATGTTACTGGACTCCTGAAAGAGGCAAAAAACCTACAGGAAAGACACAGAAAAACAATTGCAAATAAGAAAAGAGAGATGGACAAATCAAGGAAATTTGCCAGTCTAATGAAACAAGGCAAAGTGACAAAGGCAGTAAGGGTCCTAACATCAAATGACACAACTGGGACATTACCCTTAAATGAAAACACCCGTCGCTTGCTCAATGAAAAGCACCGCTCGCAAAGGAAGCGGCGGCGGGAACGATGTTTCGTGGAGAGTATAATCCCCCACCTCCGGAGATCTTTGAGCGAATTACCGGCGAAAAGATAAGAACACATGCATTGCACAGCTGGACGATGGCAGCTGGACCTTCTGGACTCGACGCAAAGGCATGGAAAACCATCCTGAGCAGCAGCAAGTTTGGGACAGCTGCAATGACCTTGCAAAGCCATTGCATTCCTTGCTAGAAAACTTGCAACAGAAAACTGCAACGACCTGGATGCCTTCACAGCTTGTCGTTTAATTGCCCTCGACAAGAAGCCCGGATGCCGCCCCATTACATTGGAGAAGTCTCTGCGACGAATCATCGGCAAAAGCAATCATGAACGTTGTCGGAGACGACGTTAGACAAGCCGTGGGAAATTTACAGGTGTAGGCCGACAGGCAGGGTGTGAGGCAGCAATCCACGCCATGAGAAACATCTATGAAGAGCCGGATTGTCAGGCTGCACTATGGTGGATGCTACAAATGCCTTCAACAACATCAACCGGAAGGCAACAATCCACAATATAGAGGTCAAATGCCCAAGCCTCGCACAATACACTAAGAACACCTACAACAACCCAGCAGAGCTCCACATAGTCGACAATAGAACAAATACCTATGAGATGATAGCTTCAGCCGAGGGCACAACACAAGGTGACCAATTAAGGAGACATTGCCATCGGTCTCCTCAGGCTACAAACAATAATTGACCACACAACAACAAATATAAGCAAGCGTTTATGCCGACGACCTGACCGAGCAGGGAAAATTTAGAATATGGTTGTTGTGGAATCTCATTGAGACATGGCCCTCCACAATATTATTTTCCTGAACGCCGCCAAATCGGTTTTAATTGTAAACGAAATATCGCAGGACAAGCCAGAGAAGCCTTCCGAGAAACAAACGTGATCATAAAGGCCGGCGGTGAAAAACACCTTGTGCAGTTCTTGGCACAACAGCAGCCAGGGAAGAATACATATTAAGCGCAAGTGGATGATGGAGAAGGGAAGTGATAGAGCTGGAAGAAGTAAAAATCGCAAAGAAGGAACCGCACTCGGCATATACCGCCTTCACCTTCGGTATCAAACACAAGTGGAACTTCTTAATGCGAACCATACCGAACATCGAGCCTTTACTTTCACCACTTGAGGAAGCAATTGTAAAGCACTGATTCAGCACTATCAGTGGAAGACAAATCCCACTGCCAAATGAGAGAGCCATACTGAACTTCCGCCAAGGCTTGGGGATCGGCATAACAAACCCGTGTAAAATAAAGGGACATGGAGTACCAAAACTCTGTCAAGCTCTCAGCCAGCCTAACTCAAGCCATAATAACGCAAGAAACATATACACAGCCTGGATAACACAACAAAACAATCAAAATGGAAATTACAAAAAATAGAGAAACAAAGCAGAGGGCACAACTTCAAGAACTAACCTCTA
>BOPN01000089.1:311576-314076 GCA_017312705.2 Penaeus japonicus
AGATAGAGAGAGAGAGAGAGAGAGAGAGAGAGAGAGAGAGAGAGAGAGAGAGAGAGAGAGAGAGAGAGAGAGAGAGAGAGAGAGAGAGAGAGATAGGGTTAGGAGCTACGAGATCGTGAGAGTTCGTACCTTTTTTTTAATTATATCTATCTGTTTATTTGTTATTACTTTTTGTTTGGCCCCCGTCTGGGCTGCATTGGGAAAATAGGTCACGCGGCGCCGACCTCCAACTCCGCTATCGGAGGAAATTTTTTTTTTTCCCCCCCCCCCTTCTTTACCCCCTCCTCCTCCTCCTTCTGCTCTTTCCCCTTCCCCTTACCCTCCACTTCTTCCACCCCCCCCTCTCAGCCCCCTCTCCCTTGAGCCCTGGTTCCCCCACCTCTTGTCTTCCCTTCCCCCTTTGAACCCTCCCCCCTCCCTCCCCCCATAACCCTCTGAACCCCAAACCTCCCTCTCCCCATAACCCTTTGAACCCCAAACTTGCCTCCTCTTCTTCCCTTCCTGTCGTCCTGAAATCGCTTTTCCTCTTCCTCTTCCCACAGGATTGAAACTCTCCCTCCTTCTCTTCCTTCCCCTTCCCCTTCTCCTTCCCTTTCCCTTTCTCCTTCCCTTTTTTCCTATTCCAAAAACTCGGACCGTCTCCCCTTTCCTCTTCTCCTGCTTTCCTCTGTCTCCCCCCCCTTTCTCTTTCTCTCCAGCTTTTTCTCTCCCCTTCCTACCTTTCTCTCCCCTCTTTCTCTTTTTCCCCTTGTTATCACCCCTTTACTCCTCCCCCTCATCTTTTCCCTTTCTTGCCCTCTTGCCTTCTCTCTCTTCCCCACTCGCTCTCCCTTTCTTGCCTCTCCCCTTCCCAGTGCTTTCTCTCCTTTTTCTCTCTCACCCTCTCCCCTTCCTCTTTTCCCTTCCTTTCCCCCCATTCCCGTTCCCCTCCTCTCCCCCCTCGCTCTTTACCCCTTCCCTCCTTTCCCCCCTTTCCGTCCCTCTTCCCCTCCTTCCCCCACCCCCTCCCCGCTCCCGCCTTTCCGTTTCCCTCCTCATCCCCCGTGATACTCCCCCCTTGCTCCTCCCGTCTCTCCCCTCCCCTCCTGTCCTGAATCCTCCTCTCGCCCCGGTTTCGCATAGTTGGAAGGCGATGGCTTGCGGGTTGGTTTTGGACGTCATTCACAGACCGTCGCCTTCCCTCACTCACTCGCTCACTCGCTCACTTACTCACTTACTAGCTCGCTCGCTTGCTCGCTCACTCACTCACTCGCTCACTTACTAGCTCGCTCGCTCGCTTGCTCACTCGCTCGCTCCTCGCTCACTCACCTGCTCGCTCCTCGCTCACTCTCACTCGCTCACTTACTAGCTCGCTCGCTCACTCACTCACTTACTCACTCACTCGCTCGCTCACTCACTCTCACTTTCTCACTCCTTCAGTCACTCACTAGCTCGCTCGCTCGTTCAATCACTCACTCACTCACTCGCTCACTCACTCACTCACTCACACACTCACTCACTCACTCACTCGCCCTCTTCCCCTCTCCATCCTTCCCTCCATCCTCCTCTCCCCACCATCCTTCTCGCGCTCCCATTCTTTCTTTCTCTCTTTCTCTCTCAAATAATAATGATAATGAAAAAACAACAACAACAACATGCGTCCCTATCCATTTTCAAAATAAAGAAGCGAAAAGGAATAAAAAAAAAGAGAAAAAGCTCGAAGGCAAAGAATTCGGTTGTTTGTATCAGGACGGCGCTCAAAATAACCCCAGTGGAAGAGATCGCGGGCACACGGAGAGAAGATATTTTTTTTCTTCTTTAATTTGCTGATTCGTATTTCGGGTTTTTTATTTTTTAGAAATTGTCATTATTGTTTTTTGTGTTTGTTATTGTTATTGTTGTTTCTGTTGTTTCTGTTGTTGATTTTATCGTCATCGGTATCGTCTTCGTTATCATCATCGTCATCGTTATCGTTATCATCATCATCATCATTATCATAATCATCACCACCAAAACCACCACCACCACCACCACCATCATCATCATCAACATCATCATCATCATCATCATCATCTTCATCCTCCTCCTCCTCCTCCTCCTCATCATCATCATCATCCTCATCACCGCCACCACCACCACCATCATCATCACCATTACCATCGTTAATAAAACGTAGGCCTATCGATCAACACCTAGATAACCATAAGCAATCGATCAACTTCTAGGTAATGCTAGACAACCGATTAGCTTCTGGATAAGGATGCGTGGTCGATCGATAATTGATCTGATAAATCGATCAACTTCAGGATAATGATAGATAATCAATCATTTGCTAAATAATGATACGTAGTCGATCAACATCAACGCTATGATAATGATAAAAAAACAATAACATCAGCTCCTAAATCACAACAACAACAACAAAAAACAAAACACAAATAAAAAAATAAAAAACATAGACCTATCTCGAAAACATCTCCCATAATACAAGATTCCTCAACGATGCCGCCACCCCCCACAC
>BOPN01000089.1:324076-331576 GCA_017312705.2 Penaeus japonicus
AAAAAACCCCGAAGCATCCTATTATATTCAATACCGTCCCTACCCTTCCCTCTTCCATCCTCCCCCCTCCCCTCCATCGAGAGCCACCCCCTCTCCTCCCCACCCCGGCACTCCCTACCCCTACGGTAAAAAAAAATAGAAAATCGTTTTGAATATTTTTGCTTATCTCGTTTGATTCCATGAAATCTGTGGAGTTTAATGCTTTACGTCCCCATCTGCAACATTATCGTTGCACCCCCTTTACCTCCCCCCTCCCCCCCTTCTCCCCCTCCTCCTCCCCAAGTGCTATGACGTCAGAGGTGCATATTTTGTCCCCCAGATGATTAATGTACCTCCACCTCATACCTGTGTCAAGTAATGAGACCCATGATTGTTGTGGTAACAGCTCGGTCGAGGTGACGCTCTCGTGTGCCCCAAACGAGTCGTGTTGTATTTTTTTATTTTTTTTAATGTCTTATTTTATTTTGTTTGTATTTAAGGAAGAGTGTGGGGGGGAGGGGGGAGATGGGGAGGGGGAGAAGGGGGGGGGGGGGGGGGGAGTAGGGGGAGGGGGAGTGGGAGTGGGAGAAGGAGAAGGAGAGTTAGAGTTAGAGTGAGAGAGATGGAGACGGAGAAAGAGAGAGAGAGAGAGAGAAAGAAAGAAATAGAAAAAATGAGAAAGAGAAATAGAAAGAGAAAGGGATAAGGGAGCGGGACGAGAAGAGGGGATAGAGAGGCAGGGAAGGGGAGAAGGGACGAGAGAAAGAAGAGAGGGATTGAGAGAGTGGGATAATGACGCACGTGGGGCTTTGGTTAGACTGGGAACGGGGGAGGGGGGAGGGGGGAGGGGGGGTTGTGATGGTTACAGTTTAATTTGTTTGTTCGTGTGATATCATGATTTTTGGGGAACAAACTTGTGATTAATTCATAACGATGAGTCTGCCTTTTTATTTTTTTAGAGAGTATTTTTTTTCTCTTTAATTTATTTCATCATTTCTTCTTCCTTATTTCTTTGTCGTTTTTGTTTGGTTAATCTTAACTAAGAAACTGAAAAAGAAAAAAAGAAAAAACGATAACTGAAAAAGAACAAAAGAAAAAAAAAACTGATGCAGTTTAAGCGAGACAAGAAAAAAAATATAATGAGAGAGAGAGAGAGAGACAGAGACAGAGATAGACAAAGAGACAGAAAACATGACACAAAAGACACAAAGATACAGAAACCATAGAGACATAAACGGCGAAAAGAGACCAAAAAAGAAGCAAGAAAAGAAACCAAGCAAGAAAAAGAGACGAAGAAAGAAACAAGAAAAGAGACCAAGAAAGAAACAAGAAAAGAAACAAAGACAGAAAGAGACAAAGAAAGAAGCCAAAAAGAAGCAAGAAAAGAGACCAAGAAAGAGACGAAGAAAGAAACAAGAAAAGAAACAAAGAAAGAGACGAAGAAAGAAGAAAAAAAAGAAACAAAGAAAGAGACCAAGAAAGAAGCAAGAAAAGAAACAAAGAAAGAGACGAAGAAAGAAACAAGAAAAGAAACAAAGAAAGAGACGAAGAAAGAAACAAGAAAAGAGACAAAGAAAGAAACCAAGAAAGAAGCAAGAAAAGAAACAAAGAAAGAGACGAAGAAAGAAGCAAGAAAAGAGACCAAGAAAGAGAGAAGAGAGAAGTAACAAGATAAACCAAGAATCAGAGAAGAAAGAAGTAACAAAAGAAAGAAAGAAAGAAAGAAGCAAAAAAAAGAGAAAGACCAGGAAAGAGAGGCAAGAAGCATGAGTCTAAAAGAAAGAAAGAAAGAAAGAAAAAAAAAGAAGCTTGCAGCAAGGACGACACGAGGACCAAGCGATCCCCTCAGAGTTGCCAGGTATGAAATAAAGAGATTAAAAAACAGCTGGTCAAGGTCACGCGCTCTCTCGATCGCCGCTTGGTCAGACGTGTTAAGGAGCCGGTGTCATGCAGTGTGCGGGGGTTGGGGGGGTGAGAGAGGGGGGGAGGGGGGAGAGAGAAGGGGGAAGGGGGTGAGAGGGTATAGGGAGAGAGGGGGAGGGGGTTGTCTGCTCTAGGTTTGTGTGTGTGTGTGTGTGTGTGTGTGTTGTGTGTGTGTGTGTGTGTGTGTGTGTGTGTGTGTGTGTCGGGGACGGATTTTCATGCGTTTAATTGGCCGAGGTACATGTGAGATCGCACTGATGGGATGGGGGTGGCGGGGGAGGGTAGGGGAGGGGGAGGGGGAAGGGGAGGGTGAATGCGATCGCTCTGATACCCACGCACGTGTACTCGTACACGCACGCAGGCATGCACGCACGCACGTACGCAGGTAACCTACTTTCACTAGAACGCACACATACGTAAACCGACATACACACACACACACACACACACACACACACACACACACATATACAGTTACGAAGGAAGATATCAGATAGCCAGAAAAAAAAAACATAAAAAAAACAAAGCAGAAAACTATACCAATAGGCAGTTAGATAAGACTCACTTCGTCGCTCGAGATCAGAGAAAGAAGCAACTTTTTTCCCCCTTTCTCGAGGATAGCGTAAAATTAGAATTGCAAGCACTCTTTATAAACTTCAAGCACAGACGCTAACAGATGTCAAGATGAAGCGGTAGGGATGTAGGGAAAGGTGGGATGGGAGGGGGTGGGGATACCACAACCTTCTTTGCCAAACGCCCCCCCTCCCCTCCCCTTCTCTCCTCCCTTCTCCCTTCTCCCCTTTTGCCAAGCTCCCCTTCTCTCCTCCCTTCTCCCCCTTTGCTAAGATCCCCTTCTCTCCCTCTCCTCCCTTCTCCCCCTTTGCCAAGTACCCCCTCTCCCTCTTCTCCCCTCTCTTCTAAGCATCCCCTCTCCTTCTCTCCTCCCTTCTCCCTTCTCCCCCTTTACCAAGCACCCCCTCCCCTTCTCTCCTCCCTTCTCCACCTCTTCTCCCCATTTACCAAACACCCCCTCCCCTTTTCTCCCCCTTTGCCACAGATGATGTCTGGAGGCGGGGGTGGGGGAAGCGGGTTAGGGCTAGAACCTAGTGCCAGAGATAGAGCATTAGGGGCGGGGGGGGGGGGGGGGGGGAGTCTACAGTGCCAGAGATAGGCACTAGAGGAACCTTGACACCAGAAATAGTATCAATAATGTAAAAGATTAAAGAAAAGAAAGAAGTAATAGAGGAAAAACAACGAGCGATGATCAAGACCTTGTATCGGTAGTTATGTTATTGATAAAGATGAGTTAAAAAAAAAGTGAGGTGCATGACGATCAGTTGCAATTACCGTAATGATCGTTCTCCACGCCGGAAATGATAGGTACTAAATCATTCACCGGTAATATAATTGTATATATTAATCCTGATGAAGGCGGCGTGAGTTGACTAGGAATCCCGGCTCATTTCTACCTTGTTTCTAGGAAGTAATTGTGTGACCTTGCAGCTGTAACACCCGCGAACGTATTCACAGGTGTTCGGGAGAGCCATTAAGCACAGGTGCACAGGTGTCCACCCACCAGATGATGGCATACCGGGGTAATGATCTATAACATCTGCGAAACAAAATCATGGCAGGGACAGGCGCGCATTTGATTAGTTTTGGCGTGCATTTGAGAATTATGGTAACAATAAATAATACTAATGATAATAATAATAACCTTCTATACCATCAGTGTAAGTATGTGTTTAATATTTGTGACTCTTCCGCAGTACTGCTATAAAAAAAAAAAAAAAAAAAAAGAGGTGCCTTCATGTGCTTGTTTCTGAAATTATATTTATCATGATTGATTACCGATTACTTTTATACAATTATATCCATGAGTTATTATTCGAGGGAGTTTTTCCTACCAACACAACATACAAGTCCATTATGAATAGTCACGAACAAAACTCGTGAAGCATGAATGCAACTTCGAAACACTCCGAACCGAACGAAAAGGTTTACTATATTTAGTTGTGCACTCCGGCGATGAAAGAAGTTCGAATGTGCATTGTTTAAATATACGTACACACACACACACACACACACACACACACACACACACACACACACACACACACACACACACACACACACACACACACACACACACACACACACATGTACATATGTGTGTGTGTGTGTGTGTGTGTGTGTGTGTGTGTGTGTATGAATATATGAATATATATATATATATATATATATATATATATATATATATAATATCATATGAGTGTATGAGCTAAAAGAGTGCGTAGGGAAGATTACCTCGGTCAGCGTGGGGATAAAGACTGGGAAAGAAGAAGGGAGAAGAAGCAAAAATCAAGGATAAATGAAGGGAGTGAAAGAGAAAGAAATCGGTCTGAAGAAGGAGAGGAGAAGGCGAGGGCAGGAGAGGAGCGAAGGGTCGTTTGGAGAGAGAAGACAAAGGAGAAGGAGAGAGAAACATAAGAAAGGTGGAAAAGAACAAAGGAAGAAAGGGAGAAGAGGAGAGAGCATATGCAGTGGAACACGCTCTCGACGTAGAGAAGAGGAGAGAAAGGGGAGAGAAGAAAAGATGGGAAAACACACGAGTGGAAACGGGACAAAACGATAAGAGCATGACTCAATGGGGGACAGTTTTCCAATGGCAACTCAAGAGTTTTTTTTTTTTTTTTCTTTTTCTTTTTTTTGTCACTTCAAACTCATACTTATTCACACACACACACACACACACACACTCCCACCGACGTTCTTACTTGCACAATCTTATTCATTTTAAGAGTGTTTCGACTTCACTCGCCAACGACAAAGCAAATCCTTTAAGTGTAGTCCCCCCTTTCTCCTTAAAAAAAAAAAAAAAAAAAAAAAAAACCTTTAATTTCGAAGTACAGGATGGATTACACTCACTCGTCCCTTCATGTAAACAAAGACCGCCGTTTTCTTTCGACCCAAAGAGAGGTCGGGGGAGAGAGGGGGGACTATGGGAAAATCTTTTAGTCTGAAAGGCATCTCGGGTCCAAAAGCCTTTCTTGCATGCCTCCCTCGATTCTAAATGATCCGATATTTCTCAAGCGATGAAAACTAGGAAGAAAGATCTTTATAATAGGATGGATGGGATGAAGGAACGAATTCATGTGGCGACGTCGGCGGTGAATGAATCAAAAGTCAAATCTGTATGATGTTGATGACATGTTTTCGTGCTGAATGATGATCCCGTTGCGATGAGTCGTGTCCCAACACAGTAGTATGATTATAATGGTCTTTGTAATTATTGACATTCTTGATGAGGGAAACAGACAGAGGCGTGGTGATGAATGATGATGACGACACTGGCAAGAGAAAGAAAGAGAAAAACAGTGAAAGATCGCCATTAGTAAAGAGTGAAGGAACAAAGAAGGTTGAAAGCCCGGGAAAATGAGACAGCGAGAGTGAGAGTAAGGATGAGGATGTGGATGAGTATGAGTATGGGAGGGAGGAGAAGGATGACAAGGAGACAAAGAAGATAATGGACGAATTAAAAAAGAGAGAGAGAGAGAGAGAGAGAGAGAGAGAGAGAGAGAGAGAGAGAGAGAGAGAGAGAGAGAGAGAGAGAGAGAAAGGAGGAAAAAAAAAAAAAAAGAAAAAAAAAGCAAAACGAGCGCTTTGTATTTTTTGAAAAAAGGGTTTTGAAAAGAGGGGAAAGACTTCTCGAGATGAAAGGGGAGAAAAGGTCAGGTGGAGATAATTGAGTAATCAATAAGGATTTACTTCCAGGGGTTATTCGTCTCTGCGAAACACCTGTTTACCTGCCTCTTGCCTCCCCCTCCCCCCCCCCCCTTTCCCCTTCCCCTCCCCCTCCCCCTCCCCCTCCTTCGTGACGCAGAGTAAGGTTTGTTTACAGTACAGACTCTCTCACATGATGGAGTGTTTTTTCGTCACTCAGAAATACGTCTCTTAGTGTCTAGCTGGTCTGCATATAGCCTTCATGTGTACGTAACCACATGCATTTAAATTTAGACGTACTCGTTGTGAAACAGACGTATGACTAACCTCTTTGGATTTTCTTTCAAACACTGCGAAACAAATTGGTATTTTTTTCGCTTGAATTTTGTATTTGAAAAAGTTAATGACATATTTTGTCATTTTTTGAGGTATTATCGCGAAATTTCTATAGCGCCAAAGAACTCTCGAGAGAATGACAGTTACGCTTCCAGATGAGTGAAATTCTATTTGAAATTTTGAAATCGTCTAACGGTCGCCAAACTTATTCTTGACACCTTCGTTAAAACTGAGAGATATTTCTAGATATTCTTTTATGTATATATTATTAGTTTTCTTTTTTTCGTTTTGTGGTATTTCAAGGGGAAAGGCAGAGAGAGAGTGAGAGAGAGAGAGAGAGAGAGAGAGAGAGAGAGAGAGAGAGAGAGAGAGAGAGAGAGAGAAAGAGAAAGAGAAAGAGAAAGAGAAAGAGAAAGAGAAAGAGAAAAAGAAAAAGAAAAAGAAAAAGAAAAAGAAAAAGAAAAAGAAAAAGAAAAAGAAAAAGAAAAAGAAAAAGAAAGAGAAAGAAAAAGAGAGAGAGAGAGAAAAGCAGAGACAGAGAGAGAAGCAAAGACAGAAGGCATACAGACAGAAACATACAGAAACAGAGACAGAGAGACGGAACCAGAGCGCGAAAGAAAGACAGACAATTAATCCAAAGAGAGACTCCAGCGTGTAGAGAGCGAGAGGTTGTTACAGCCGGAGCGCCGAGATGAATTTGGCAAAGGAGTAAGTCTTCGGTTTGTTGTTCCTTCCCAAAGCGTTGGCGGAGATAAATCATCGATGCTATTTCTGTCTTATCGCTTAATCGCCCTGCCTAATCTTCGCTGCATCGAGATGTGATAGATGTTTCCTGTACGAGTAAAGAACGTACCAGTTTGGTGTTTTTTTTTTTTTTTTTTTTTTTTTTTTTTTTTGAAGCACACTTTAAGATAGTGATCTAGTATGTCGAGTGTCTGCAAACGTCTCTTCTCTACCCTTCATCCTCTGTTTCCTCTCCCTCCCCTTCGTAATCTTTTATCTTTGATCAGCCTATTCTTCGTCCCTCTCTTCTTCCCCTTCTTAAACCTCCTCCTCCCCCTCTCCTGTCCTTTCATCTTTTTCTTTTTCCTCCTCCTTCTTCTTCTTCTTCTCCTCCTCCCCTTCCTCCTCCTCCCCTTCCTCCTCCTCCCTTTCTTCTGCTTTAAAGAGTGCGACGCGGGTATGTGTTCCATAGTTAATAAGCATAATTGGTTTGTCGAGTCGCTTGTTAGTAGTGCCAGAGGAAGACGTTGAGAAGTGGCTCAGAGGGAGAAGGAGGGGGAGAGGGAGAGGGAGAGGAGGGGGAGAGGGAGAGGGAGAGGGAGGGGGAGAGAGAGAGGGAGAGGGAAGGGAGAGGGAGAGGGAGAGGGAGAGGGAGGGGGAGGAGGAAGGGGAGAGGGAGGGGGAGAGTGAGAGGCAGGGGGAGGGGGAGAGGGAAGGGGGGAGAGGGAGGAGGAGGGGGAGAGGGGGAGAAGGAGAGGGAGGGGGACAGGGAAGGGCGAGAGGGAAAGGGAAAGGGAGGGGGAGAGGGAGAGGGAG
>BOPN01000089.1:339076-344076 GCA_017312705.2 Penaeus japonicus
TCTCTCTCTCTCTCTCTCTCTCTCTCTCTCTCTCTCTCTCTCTCTCTCTCTCTCTCTCTCTCTCTCTCTCTCTCTCTCTCTCTCTCTCTCTCTCTCTCTCTCTCTCTCTCTCTCTCTCTCTCTCTCTCTCTCTCTCTCTCTCTCTCTCTCTCTCTCTCTCTCTCTCTCTCTCTCTCTCTCTCTCTCTCTCTCTCTCTCTCTCTCTCTCTCTCTCTCTCTCTCTCTCTCTCCCTCCCTCTCTCCCTCTCTCTCTCTCTCTCTTCATACATCCTTCCTTTTGTTCTGTATATATTTCAACATGTTGACATAGCTGTAAGGTCTTGTAAAATATATGTGAGCCCAAAGAGGGACTAAGATTGAGGTGAGGATACCTATGATACCTCATCATTTTGAGATGTACGTAATCACTTGTCTCAATAAACTCGTCAAAGTCAAAGTCAAAGTCAAAGTCCCTCCCTCCATTCTTATTCTTATCATCCTCCCTCCCTCCCTAGCTCCATTATCAGCGCAGAGTCTGAACAGTTGACTGCATTATTGCAATCCCAGGAGAGCAGGGGCTTGGATTTAGTATTGCACATCGGTTGCATTTCCCTCCCCCCTCCCTCCCCCTTCCCTCCCCCCCCCCATCTTCGGGTGGGTTGGGTTGACGCGGCGATTGTGAGAAGTGCAAGTGTTAGGGTGTTCCCTTTCGGAGAACCCATTTCGTGGAAGTCGTTTGTGTGTTGGGGAAAAGGGCGAGTGGGGTGGGTGGGGATGGGTGTGGGGGGTGGGGTGGGGTTAGGGTGGGGGGGTTAGGGTGGTGTGTGTGTGTGTTCGAAGGTGGGTTGGATATGTGTGTGTGTGTGTTTGTCTGTATGTATGTAGGTGGGTGGGTGTTTTTGTTTGGCTGGAGGTAGGTGTTTTTGTTTGTGGGTGTGTGTGGGTTTGTTTGTGTATGTGTGGAAGGGGAGGGATCTGTTTTTGATTTTGTAGTTTTCTTCGGTTTTATTAGAAGGTGTATATCATGTTCTTAGAAATGAATTGCTTCGCATTATCTGCCTATTTATCTCTCTCTCTCTCTCTCTCTCTCTCTCTCTCTCTCCCTCTCTCCCTCTCTCCGAACCCCGCGCTCACGACCCAAGTATATTAACCCTCGGTGTTTTGTTGCAGGTACGTCCTCCTCCGTGTGTACCTAGAACCTCGTGTACGTTTCTTCGGTGCACACGAGCGGTGTACGTTTGGCATTCCTCAGCCAGTACGTCAGCGGATGCGAAGAAATTTAAGGTCAGCGCGAAGAAAGGACATTTGTAGTGATTGCTGGTCGCGTGAGTACGTTTAAGTAGACCCTGGCGCACTTGATCTATGGACGGTTTTTAAGGGAACGGGTCCTTTCGTATTCTTTCTTATGTTGGGTATGTGTTGTATGTGGGTGTTTCTTTGTCTGTGTGTGTGGGGGCGAGTGTGTGTTTGTTTGTTTGTTTGTGTGTGTGTGTGTGTGTGTGTGTGTGTGTGTGTGTGTGTGTGTGTGTGTGTGTGTGTGTGTGTGTGTGTGTGTGTGTGTGTGTGTGTGTGTGTATCTGCTTGTATGTATCTATGATTGTATATATATGTGAGTGTGTATCCCCTCTTGTCTCTGTCTGTTTCATTTTTTTTCTTTTTCTTTGTCGAAGTTTGCGGTTTCCTCATGTCCTTTTGGGCTCCGTTGCATCAGCCTATTTTTTTTATAATTTTTCTTTCCCTCTTCCCTTCCTGGCAAACGTTTTACTTTCCTTCTGTATTTTATTGGTGACGGCAACCCACTCTCTCCCTCCGCTCCATCTCTTAATTCCTCCCTAACCCGTCCCCTCCCTTTATTTCTCCCCCTTCCTCTTCCCTATCCCTTCCCCTTTTCCCATCCCTCCCTCTCCTTCTCTCTTTCCTCCTCTCTCTTTTCCTCCCTCTCCTCCTCCCCTTTCCCTCTCCCCTCTATCTTCCGCCACGTCTCCCCCTCTCTCTTTCCTCCCTCTCCCTCTCCCCTTTCCCCTTCCCCTTTCCTACCACTCCTCCTCCCCCTTTCTCTTTCCCTCCTCTTCCCCTTCCCTTCCCCTCCATTCTCTCTTCCCCCACGTCCCCCCTCACCCCCCTTCCTCTCCCCTTTTCCCTCTTGCCACCTAACCCTCCCCTCTACTCCATCTCCTCCTCCCCCTTCCCCTTCCCTCCCTCTCTTCTCCCCCCTTCCCCTTCCCCCCCCCTCCTCTCCCCTCCCTCTTCTCCGCACGTCCCTCTTTCCTCTTAACTCTCTCCTCCTCCCTCCCCCCCTCCCCCACGTCCCCTCTTCCCCTCACCCCTCACCTCCCCTCATGTCTGCGATCACGTAGGCTGACTGGAGATGGTGGCCAGGCCTCGGGGTACGTTCCCTGGGGCTTCTCTCTGCGAACAAGAAGAAGAAGAAGAAGAAGAAGAAGAAGAAGAAGAAGAAGAAGAAGAAGAAGAAGAAGAAGAAGAAGAAGAAGAAGAAGAAGAAGAAGAAGAAGAAGAAGAAGAAGAAGAAGAAGAAGAAGAAGAAGAAGAAGAAGAAGAAGAAGAAGAAGAAGAAGAAGAAGAAGAAGAAGAAGAAGAAGAAGAAGAAGAAGAAGAAGAAGAAGAAGAAGAAGAAGAAGAAGAAGAAGAAGAAGAAGAAGAAGAAGAAGAAGAAGAAGAAGAAGAAGAAGAAGAAGAAGAAGAAGAAGAAGAAGAAGAAGAAGAAGAAGAAGAAGAAGAAGAAGAAGAAGAAGAAGAAGAAGAAGAAGAAGAAGAAGAAGAAGAAGAAGAAGAAGAAGAAGAAGAAGAAGAAGAAGAAGAAGAAGAAGAAGAAGAAGAAGAAGAAGAAGAAGAAGAAGAAGAAGAAGAAGAAGAAGAAGAAGAAGAAGAAGAAGAAGAAGAAGAAGAAGAAGAAGAAGAAGAAGAAGAAGAAGAAGAAGAAGAAGAAGAAGAAGAAGAAGAAGAAGAAGAAGAAGAAGAAGAAGAAGAAGAAGAAGAAGAAGAAGAAGAAGAAGAAGAAGAAGAAGAAGAAGAAGAAGAAGAAGAAGAAGAAGAAGAAGAAGAAGAAGAAGAAGAAGAAGAAGAAGAAGAAGAAGAAGAAGAAGAAGAAGAAGAAGAAGAAGAAGAAGAAGAAGAAGAAGAAGAAGAAGAAGAAGAAGAAGAAGAAGAAGAAGAAGAAGAAGAAGAAGAAGAAGAAGAAGAAGAAGAAGAAGAAGAAGAAGAAGAAGAAGAAGAAGAAGAAGAAGAAGAAGAAGAAGAAGAAGAAGAAGAAGAAGAAGAAGAAGAAGAAGAAGAAGAAGAAGAAGAAGAAGAAGAAGAAGAAGAAGAAGAAGAAGAAGAAGAAGAAGAAGAAGAAGAAGAAGAAGAAGAAGAAGAAGAAGAAGAAGAAGAAGAAGAAGAAGAAGAAGAAGAAGAAGAAGAAGAAGAAGAAGAAGAAGAAGAAGAAGAAGAAGAAGAAGAAGAAGAAGAAGAAGAAGAAGAAGAAGAAGAAGAAGAAGAAGAAGAAGAAGAAGAAGAAGAAGAAGAAGAAGAAGAAGAAGAAGAAGAAGAAGAAGAAGAAGAAGAAGAAGAAGAAGAAGAAGAAGAAGAAGAAGAAGAAGAAGAAGAAGAAGAAGAAGAAGAAGAAGAAGAAGAAGAAGAAGAAGAAGAAGAAGAAGAAGAAGAAGAAGAAGAAGAAGAAGAAGAAGAAGAAGAAGAAGAAGAAGAAGAAGAAGAAGAAGAAGAAGAAGAAGAAGAAGAAGAAGAAGAAGAAGAAGAAGAAGAAGAAGAAGAAGGAGGAGATGGAAATGGAGATGGAGATGGAGATGGAGATGGAGATGGAGAAGAAGTTAAACCGAAAAGAAATAGAAGAAGAAGAAGAAGATGATGAAGATGAAGATGAAGATGATGATGAAGAAGATGGAGAAGAGAAGAATAGGAGTCAGGGAAGAACAAAGAGAAGTAGGAGGGGAAGGATAAGAGAAAAGATGAAGAAGGAAGAATTGGGAGGAATGAAAGATGAGGGAAGAAAATGAATAACGAAAGATGAGGAGGGAAAGAGAATGAAGGCCGAGGTAGAGAGGGAGGAGGAGAAGAGGAATAGGAGAAGAAGGGGAAGAAGGGGAAGAGGGGGGAGGGGGGGGGTAGGTAGCTGGTAACTCTCATGCTCGAGTACGCAGTGTGTTGTGGTGAACCTATAGGCTTTTATAGGAATTGTTTTTGTGTCGAATTTAGTGTTTGTGTTGTTTTGTCTCGTGTGACTTTCATACTTCTATTCTTATTTTAGGTGCGAGAGAAAAAGACAGTGTGAGTGGGAGTGTGAAAGTGGATATGTGTATGTGGGTGTTTCTTTGTCTGTGTGTGGGGGCGAGTGTGAGTGTGTAAGTGTGAATGTGAGTGTTAGTGTGTGTGTGTGAGTGTGAGTGTGAGTGTGAGTGTGAGTGTGAGTGTGAGTGTGAGTGTGAGTGTTAGCGTGAGTGTGAGTGTGTGTGTGTAGCGCAGTGTGAGTGTGAGTGTGAGTGTAAGTGTAAGTGTGATTAAGAGTAGGAGTAAGAGTAAGATTAAGAGAGTGAGTAAAAGAGTGAATAAGAGAGTGAGTAAGAGAGAGAGAGAGAGAGAAAGAGAGAGAGAGAGAGAGAGAGAGAGAGAGAGAGAGAGAGAGAGAGAGAGAGAGAGAGAGAGAGAGAGACAGAGAGAGACAGAGACAGAGACAGAGACAGAGAGAGAAAGAAAGAAAGAAAGAAAGAAAGAAAGAAAGAAAGAAAGAAAGAAAGAAAGAAAGAAAGAAAGAAAGAAAGAAAGAAAAAAGAGAGAAAGAGAGAGAAAGAAAGAGAAAGAGATTAAGAGTTAGCGAGACAAAGAGAGAGAGATAAGTTATAAGTATGAGCGTGCGCCTGAATGTTAGAGTATGGATGTGTAAGTGCAGTGTGATACATACGTCGTGCCGGTTAACACATAGGCCTAAGTGAACGCAACAGAAGAGACACAAGAACAACAGATCTCAAAATTTTAGTCGAGATATTCCTTGTTGTTATTGGATCCCC
>BOPN01000089.1:361576-364076 GCA_017312705.2 Penaeus japonicus
CAACCTAATGACTCAACTGCCTCGTGATGCTGTGATGGATTTTGCATTTGGGATTATCTCGATGGTATTGCTGGTTGAAAATCTTACGTCGGTATGGTTAAATTTACATTCGGTGCATTTTGTTTCCACAATCAAAAGTAGGAAATTAATCGAACGTTTCAAACTTGTTTTTTACTTAATGAATGTACCCCTCCCCCCCTTTCGTCTCCAAGTATTTTTATTTGTTTGTTTGTTTTATATTCAAAACCAGGCATTTTCCTCTTCAAACCCCCCGCCGCCCCTTCCTCCACGCAGACGCCCCTGTTAACCCCATCCCCTCCTTCTCCCACAGGTGATGACCGCGCATGAGGATGGTCGGGAGATGGGGGAGCGGTGGTGAAGGCCTCCTCCCTGGGCCACTCTGGCCTCGACCGCCGCCCGCAGGTCCCTCACGCCCACCCGCTCACCTGCGCCCACGCCCCCCGCCCGCGTCGCCTCCAGCCCCTCGAGGAGCCGAAGTAGGAAGAAGGATATCCGCTGGTGGTGAATCCGTGACGTCACTCGTGAACTGGCCTGTCCTGGGGCAGTCAAGCTGGAGGTGGTGAGTTGAGGGTGTGTGTGCGTGTGTGTTTATGTGTGTGTGTGTGTGTGTGTTTATGTGTGTGTGCGTGTATGTTTATGTGTGTGCTTGTGTGTTTATGTGTGTTTATGTGTGTGTGTTTATGTGTTTGTTTGGATGTGTGTTTATCTGTGCCTTTGTTTGTGTGTGTGATTGTTTGTTTGGATGTGTGGTTGTTTATTTGCGCGTATTTGTTTGCATGTTTTTTTTGTGCTACCATGTGTGTGTGTGTGTGTGTGATATGTGATATGTGATATGTGATATGTTATATGTGTGAGCGTATGTACATTTCGCTATTGTGTGCAATATCGTTTCATAAACAAAAGATTGGTTGGAAGAAATGAGTCATGAGTCATTTGTAAAAGTATGTCGGGCCGCACGTTTGACTCTTTGAATTAGAGGGTCCTTTTACGGGATAGAGAGGAGTATTTTTCACATTTAGAGTAATATTTGCATTTTAATTTTACATGTTTTTGTTCGTCAAAGAGAGTTACAAACGGTAGTTACCTATTTGAGTAATAGAGTCTTATATATATTCATCCATTTATGAATATCTTTATCGATCTACCATTATACTTTGACTTCCCCTTCCTTTGTCTTCTTACAACTAATCCAGCCTACCCATCCCCCCCGACAGGCGCGTGACTGTTAAGAGGAGGGTGGGCGCGTGTGGGCGGTGATGGTGGTTACGGGCGTGTGCGAGGGGCAGGACGAGCTACACACGCCATGGGGTGCACGCCCAGCATCCACGTCTCGCACATCTATTGCCACGACAACGATGACTCTCCTTCGCAGCACCCTGCGGTCAACCACCAGCCCCCGCCGCCCCCTCCGCTCGCCAACAAGCAGCGCTCAGGTCAGTGCAGGGCAGCCACGGTAGTTCAGGGACGGGAGGGGGGGGGGGGGGGGGGGGCAGACGGCGCGCTTGGGGACTGACGTAGCTACGGAAGGTCAGGGACGGAGGAGGACGCTAGGGACGGAGGAGGAAGCTAGGGACTGACGTAGCCACGGAAGGTCAGGGACGGAGGAGGACGCTAGGGACGGAGGAGGACGCTAGGGGACTGACGTAGCCACGGAAGGTCAGGGACGGGGGACGAACTCCAAGTCTGTTGGGGACATGGAACTGATGTCAGGGAGTTAAGGGAGGGGGCTAACACCAAGGCAGTTCAGGGCTAAGATCTTATAACAGACAGTCAAGCTTATCCTCGTATGGAATGCTGAACCACTTTGGCTATCAAGTGATGGGCATTTCGTAATATCATCGATGACGTCGCTCCGGTGTCGTCCATGTTGATACTTTTAAAGAAACCCCAAACAAGTGTATATGAACAACCCTTTTATAAGTTGTAGTGAACGACCGTTTTTATTTTTTCTATTGCTTCTATCCTTGTTTGGAAAGCTTTGTCATGGTTGGTTACCATTCGAAACAAGCATTGATGGCGCTTGGGAGGATGGACGCAAGGGGATGTGTTTATTTTCTCGTTTTTTTTTTTCTTTTTTTCATTTGGTCTTCGTCAAAAAGGGAGGATGTTTTTTCTTTGTTTTAAGAGCTTTGTTTTTTATTTGTCTTTCTGTTTCGGAGGATGTTTTTTTATTCTTAATTTTGATGTTAATATATCTTGATGAATGGTTTGTCTCTTTTTGTGCGTATGTGAAGCCGTTCGTTTTATTTGTTTTTACTTGTTTATTGGCGTTATCACTACATTTCTGTCTGGCTGGCTGGCTTTTCCGTACAGATCACCTCCTCCCCCCCCTTTTCGTTCTCTCTATACTCATGGTTGTGGCAAGTCATGTGCACCTAGGTGTGTGCAATTAATTTTTTTTTTAATCTTTCACCATGATGAATCATCTAATAACTTGCTTGTCTGTCTGAGTAACAGGTGTTAGACTTACACTGGGAGA
>BOPN01000089.1:388994-391494 GCA_017312705.2 Penaeus japonicus
TTGTTTTTTTGGATGAGAGTGTCCTTTATGAAATGTCAGTCAAATGTATTCTGGCTTGATAACCCTTTTATCATCAATTTGCACTTTTCCCAGATTGTAACAGAAGTGTCAAGTGTAGGTGGAGTACTCAATGACCTCATACAAATTGAACACTCTGAGCTGACCAACCAGTCACAACTTCGGGCAATGCAAGCCGTCTTTACAGCACTAGATGCATGTAAAGAAGTGGTGCACATCACAGACACTCAACACAGAATACAGGTAAGCTATTACTATGATATAATAAAGGACAGAGATTAGGATCATGATAAGATGAAGACATCATTTTTAGATGTGCTTTTCTTGTTTCAAGGTTACTGAATTTGACTAGTTGTAATGTTTTAAGTTGAAACCCTCTGACTGAACTAGTGAAAACATCATTGATGAATATGCAGGTAGACTTGATTGGAATAACAGAGATGTCTTTCATCCCAACAGTACATCAATCGCCCCTGTGAGACCCATTTGGGCTACGCGTTAGATGATGTACTTGGAAGAAATCTTTGGGAGCTCCACACATCCGACAACCATAAACATGAATTGCGCACAATCGACCAGAGACCCTCGGTTGATTTTAGAACATCAGAGCATCAGAAGTCTTCAGTGGATCACAAATCCATATCTGATCATAGGCAATCAGTCGATCATAGACCGAGCGAGTCAAGAGTTAGTTTATTACATTTTATGTACAAATGATATTTATATGTTGTTTATTATATGATTATCCATTTTATTCATGATATTATAGATTATTTTTATTTCCATTTTCCTTCAATGTGTTTGTAAAGTTTTCTTTTAAAATGAATTTAGTCTAAGTGAACCTTTTAATTCAACAGGTTAATCTTGACATCTCAGAAGCTGTCAATATGCAAATGAGGAGAGGTAGAGTATGGGACGGTGTGGTTACCTGTAGAAGGAAGTCTGGCGATACATTACAGTTATCGTCCAAAGTGATACCAGTTGCTCCCTATGCTCGGTACGCTCTCATACTCCTATTATCAATATGATAGGTCATTGCCTTGCATGTGAAATTCTCAAGTGGTGTTACAGTGTTCATGGGTTGGTAATTTTTGTTTTGTGGCTGACTTAGAATACAGTCCTTGTAAAACTTATCATTATGGTTATTAGTTATTAATTCTTTGATATACTTTAACCCTTCTTCCATAGCTATACTGTAAAATCAATGGTTGTCTGTCAGTGTAATGCAATAGATTTTCTATATTTTTTACACAAAGTTTATGATGTGATAAGTCTGACATATTGTATCTTGAATCAAGTATGAATATATCCCTTTTCCTTATAGCATAGTAAAATAGAGTTGTTATACTTTGGGAGTAAAGGAAGGGTTAAAGTGTAAACATCTTGCAAGAAAGCATAGACTGGGAAAAAGTACAGTGATTGCTATACTTGTTGAAAGACAATTCTTACAGTCAAAGTTAACAGAATATCTGCTTTGTTTCAAGGAAAAATGAATTCTACGTATACATGAGTGCATTAGATCAGCCGGAAGTTCCTTCCTCGGTGGACCAGTTTCACCCTCGTGGCTCAATTAAATCCCTCAGGAAAGGCTCCTATGACATACGCTCTCTCAATAGTGATGGTAAGTGTAATCTTCTGTGTGATATTACTTTTCATTAGAATTGTCTGAAATATTCATATATATATCAGTAAATAGCAAATATCATAACCCAATAACATACATATGTGAATACTACTTTAATAGGCTTAGAACTAACAATTGGCCATAACAAAAGCAAATGCTTAGAGCTACATCTGTGTATATATATTATATCTGATGTGTGGATACTTTTGGATGCAGACTCCAGTGCTCACTTACTTACCTTCAGTCCTCACATTTCTCCCTGCTGTTTGCTCAACCACATCTGTTTCTTAATCACACTCATGAATGCTCTCTTTCACATGGAGCCTTTGAAACTCACATTTTTAGAAATTGTTTGACCAAAGAAGCTATCTGGTTTTCTTTCTTCATTTGTGAAACATTGAGGAAAGGAATGTAGAAAATACAGGTTATCAGAATATGATGCTGAATATGTAGATATGAATATAAATATATATAATATATATATATATATATATATATATATATATATGTATATATACATATATTCATATATATTAAATTTTAAACATGTATATACATATGTACATGTACACTAATATATATAATGGAAATGTTCAAACAAACAAGGATTTCATACAATTTCATTAAAAAACGACTCAATCAGAGATTTTCCTAACAGCATCATCTTACCTTCTAAACACCACCTACGAAGATTAGTCTCAGTAGCTTAAAATCCTCCGTTCAAGTGTTCCAGATAGCTTCGTTCAAATCCCTCGACATACACACTTCAAAGTCAAATAAGTCAAAGCCTAATATTTTAATGGCACCTGGCTTGATGTGTGTGGGACGGGGACTGTTTTATCTCCTGTAGGAGTAAAG
>BOPN01000089.1:408994-413994 GCA_017312705.2 Penaeus japonicus
GCGCGTGTGTGTGTGTGTGTGTGTGTGTGTGTGTGTGTGTGTGTGTGTGTGTGTGTGTGTGTGTGTGTGTGGTGTATGTGTGTGTGTGTGTTTGTATGTCAGTGTGTGTTTGTGAGTATATATGTATATTTTATATATATATATATATATATATATATATATATATATATATATATTTTTCTATATATATATATATATATATATATATATTTATATATATATATATATATATATATATATATGTATATATATGTGTGTGTGTGTGTGTGTGTGTGTGTGTGTGTGTGTGTGTGTGTGTGTGTGTGTGTGTGTGTGTGTGTGTGTGTGTGTGTGTGTGTGTGTGTGTGTGTGCATGTATATATGTATTTCTGTGTAAATGCACTCTCATCCACATGACATGCACATTCATGCACACACACACGCACACGCACACGCACACGCACACGCACATGCACATGCACATGCACATGCACACATACACACACACACACACACACACACACACACACACACACACACACACACACACACACACACACACACACACACACACACACACACACACACACACACACACACACACACACACACACACACACACACACACACACACACACACACACACACACACACACACACAAACACACATCTATATGTGTGCGTATAGAGAGAGACACAGATATGCACGCAGACATAAACATACAAAAATGAGTGTGTGTGTATATAAGTGGCAACCAACAATAATCAGTTGTTACTTTCCTGACATGATTTCCCTTGTGCAAAGAGCCATGTTACTCTCTAGGAAGCTAACTCATATGCTGACGATCATTGAGTAATCCATGTATCTAAAGAGGGAAAAATGGCTGATGGACTCCTGTTCTTGTCCATTAGTTGGTGTCATTTCAAATGGTGCCTCAAATTCTGTGCAGCTAGTCTGGTGGTGTGTGTGTTTCACCCCCAAGAGATATTGTTATATAATGCTCATCCTGTCTTTAAGAGTTTAACATTCATATTCTCATAAATGTTGCCATTAACGTCAACCCCTTTGCTCTGAGTAGACAAATGTTTATTTTTTTGTAATTTTCATTGTGGAGTTCAGTGCTTATTGGCAACTGGAAAGATCAGTCATGGGTATAAATATATTGATTATGGAAGTACAAAAAGTCATCATCAGATTGTTCTTAGCTAGTTTGTGAGAATTACAAGCATTGATATGATTGATGTTTTGATGAAAAGTGCTCTTTGAATATCAGCCTAGCTTCTGAACTCCATCTTACAACACTTGGCCATAAATGATAACAAACTTTTCCTTAATGTCATGTAGGTGTTTTTCAAGGTAGGAGAGTGTTAACTCATTTCTTGGAAGCATACCAAATCATTTTGCAGGGTGAGAGGTGAACTGGTCTAACACAATATCAGTGTTTTAGTGTAGTCATGAGTAGAGTTGAACATGGTTATGTGTGTATATATATATATATATTTTATGGTAAATATAACTATGAATCTTATCTATTATTACATGTTTTTTAAATTTCTGAAATTGCTGTTAATGTCATTTATCTGGTCAGATATGGGCTACAGAGAAAGATTAGGGGAATTGTTTAAGTTATATACTTTCTAACATTTGACTATGAAATTATTAATGTGCTGTAAAACATCAAATTAAATACACAACTATGTTTGGTTATATTTTTTGAAGATTTTCATTTTAAGCATTATAAGCATAGTTTTCTATTCACTTAAATATAAG
Source organism: Penaeus japonicus (assembly GCA_017312705.2). NCBI lineage: Eukaryota > Metazoa > Arthropoda > Malacostraca > Decapoda > Penaeidae > Penaeus > Penaeus japonicus. The sequence goes on from BOPN01000089.1 coordinate 410,745, forward strand.
TGAGACATTCCCACCATTTACCTTTTTTTATATACATCAGATATATATAAATGTATATTATTTATTTTATTATCATTTTTAATGCTGATATTTATAGCTTTGTTCACTCTCCTACTCTTGAAAATGATTCATTTTAGTAATCATTTTCACTGCCTGCAGTGTTTTTTTTTCTAAACCACCTATCTCTTTCTCTTATTTAAGTGTTACATACTACAAGTGCCACTAGGTTCCCCATCATAAGTGTATAAATCTATTTATTGGGAAATGACTTTCATCCCTCACCGAGAAATTGCCATCTCCCCATGAGCCAGTTTGTATAATATACTCTTAACCTTATAGTACGGTAACTGTTGGTTGCTGAGGATTGATTGTTGTATCTTTATGTTTCCTCATAGTATGTGAGGCAGACATTGTTCATGCTGTGAGTATAATAATTTTCATCCACAGCTGCTGAGATGTTAACGGTATATAGTCCTTAGCAAGAGAAGGAGTGTCATCAAATTTATTATATGCATCCAAGATGTTTGCTGTAAAACAATTATTATTTGTAGGACTTTATTTTGTGTGTTGTTGATTAAGGACTGAACCTCAGTGGAAAACCAAACTTAGGCTTAAAAGCCCTAGTAGCAAAAACATGTAGGCAACAGGGTGTAGCTTTGATGTTATTAAACTAGTTTCCCAACCAAGGAAGTCATCCAGGTGTTGCACTGAGATCACTTTGCCTCAGACCAAACTAGTGTTCAAATCTTCTACAGGCATATGGTCAGTTTTATGTAATGAAACAGAGAGCTGTACCATAAACCCATGCAGTTTAAATGAATGCAACTGTGCAGTTTGAACATTTGTGGACTTATAAACTTAACTGAGTAACTTTGGTCGTTGTTGGGTGCAGTTCTCGTGTTTAAATCCTCTGTAACCCAGAGAGTCTAATTATGTGTTCGACACAATACTTTGTAGTATATAACAGAGGCTATTGAAGTCATTTTTTAAAAATATATAAGAGGTCTATGAAGAACTTTTATAAGACATAATGGTTCATATACAGAGATACATATATCTAATTATATTTTTCAATATATTAGGGCTTCCCCTCGAGAGCGCTTCCTGTCATTGCTAAGTTTAGAGGGAACTTGTGTGACTGCTTAATTCATCATTTAAGCGTGACTGTCTGGATAAATGAAAAGACTGGGATGAAAGGGGTATTATCCTTTGCCATTCTAAGTAGTTCTATTCTGATTTCTCCTATTTCTCAGAATCTGCAGAGTTTCACTTTCCTTCTGAGAAGATGATGTGGATTTGACCTAGCAGCATGTGCTCACTGTGAAATATATATAAAGTATTAGCAAGCAAGGGCTTAGCATCATAGTCCTTAATACCCATGAGTGAAGAATAATGAAAGTGAGCATAATTCTGTAGGTGTATGAGTGTGTTCATCTGTGTATGTGTGTGTTTGTGGGTGCACATCTCAATACAATCACAAGGCTGGTCCTTGTGTAAGCTCCCTCAATTTATTAGCCTCTTGAGTCAGCTGCAATTACACTTGACAATACCAGATACATAAACACAAGGTAACGAAGAATTATTTTGCCAGGGAAGGTTTTTACATGCATAGATATCATCAGCTCATGAATAAGCCAGATTCATTTTTTTCTAGTATTCTTAAGTCCTGGTAAGATGGTTAGATTATAATCTAATGTGAAAGTTGTATGATAGAACCTCACTACAATTATGGTTATTTTTTTTTATCATTGTATTGAAACAGGTTTCTGATGATCAATGAACCAAATCATTGAGAGAAGTTACACTTTATCATCGCATAATAGAGATCAAAGTATGTAATTATATATATATATATATATATATATATATATATATATATATATATATATATATATATATATATTTATTTCTCTATTTATGACGGGTTTCAAACTGTTCTATTCAGAGCTCCTTGATTATTCTTTAAAAGGAGAAAATGCTATCTATCTGTTCAATAATATTTAGCATATGACCAATATTCTACATTGAGTAGAAAATATACTGGTCATGTGTTAAATACACTCAAGATAGGAAGGAATAAAAGATATGAAAAGCAGGTGGAATGTCTGTGTTCCATTAGACAGAAATATTAATAAATTCATTCAGAATATGCTAATTAGCTTTTGTTGAGCATCTTTCATTGTCATTCATTTAGAGTAGTAGTATGTGAAATTGTACATGAACTTGTATAAGATGATAAGTTGCTTTACTTCAGCTCTTCACAAAATGTTACCTCACAAAGCAGAGTAATTGTAGTTATTACAGGAATTTCTATTCAGAGTTAGGCTTTCTGTATTCTTTCTATACCTAATCAGGAAGAATAGAGAAAAGTGGAACCAGTTTCAATAATAGGACTACTAAAGTTGTGCTATTTACTTGTGCTGTTTACAAAATAATGCACGGAAAGAGCTCAGAGACAAGCACTTGAAATACTTTTGTGTATGTCACATCCTAGCACCAATCATTTTAGTGCCCTCGATGTAGTAATTAGCATAAAGAAGAAGAAGAAGAAAAGGATGAATAAAATGGGATAAAGACAATAGACGATGATGTAATGACAACATTCTCAGCTGACTCTATGGATGGGAAGCCAACCTAAGAGGGAACCTGTAAGATTCGAAACACAACAGCATTGATACCTAAAATACAGAGAGGACAAAGGGAAAAGAAAGAAAGAAAGAAAGAAAATCATCATAACTTTAAAGATTTGGGAGAAGTCTAACCAAACTACCACTGGTTTTACAGTTTTGTCCATGCATGGTCTCATGACTTGATGCCAGTGAATGATCATAAATAGAATTCATTGTAACCATTGGGAAAAAAGAGAGAACATCTAGGTATTGGTGCTGTCTTGTTCGAACCATTTCATATATATAGCACTTAATTATTGTGACCTAGCTGGACTAGAGGTATGTCGTAGTTTCTGATTAATCCCACGCCATAGCTATTATTTTGAAATGCAATTTGTGATATGTGTATCATCCATCCATGTGTAGAGAGCGACCTCTTGGTACTTTGATTACTGTCAGGAAGACATGAAGCTTATAACATAAGTCTGTAGCAACAAATGCTTTTGAAATTTAGATAAAATATGGACTGTCTACAACATGCTTTGGTCAATAAAAGTTCAACCAAAGTAAATATTGGAGTCTGTATATTATGATTGTTGATATTATTGCCTGTTATTATTATTATTATTATTATTATTATT
>BOPN01000089.1:481494-483994 GCA_017312705.2 Penaeus japonicus
AGAGAGAGAGAGAGAGAGACGAATAGAAATGAGGTTATAGTAGAGAGACCGATGTAACAACAAGTGAATATTAATGAGTAGATGGACTTAGAAAACCCAGTATATCTAGATGTCTATCTATTTACTTACCTCTCCAACTCCCGCCCTGTTTGCCCTCCTATGGGAAATGGCAGAGAAGATGTTTAATCGGTAAATCATTCACTTGATAAGAAGACAGTTGGTAGAGTGGCTTCTAGAATATTCTAAGGAAGATGGACAGTTGTAAATCTCTCTCTCTCTCTCTCTCTCTCTCTCTCTCTCTCTCTCTCTCTCTCTCTCTCTCTTATAAATGATTTGTATTCAGGTCGAGATAATTCAGCCAGGAATTATTACCTTTGAAATAGATTCGTTTCTTGCATGTCTAAACGCCAGTAATTATCAAAATGTTCTATATATATCACATGACCTACATCTCACAAAATAAAACATATATAATGATATAATGTTATCTTTTCTCTTGTATAAGTAAACAAAATTTGATATCAGTCCCTCAGATATTCAGATCTGGGATAAAACTCTGTTCTCCCTCTCTCTCTCTCTCTCTCTCTCTCTCTCTCTCTCTCTCTCTCTCTCTCTCTCTCTCTCTCTCTCTCTTTCTTTCTTTCGCTCTCTTTCTCTGTTTCTCTCTGTCTATCTCTTTCTCCTTCTGTCTCTATCTCTCTCTCTCTCTCTCTCTCTCTCTCTCTCTCTCTCTCTCTCTTTCTCTCTCTCTCTCTCCCTCTCTCTGTCTCTCTCTCTCTCTCTCTCTCTCTCTCTCTCTCTCTCTCTCTCTCTCTCTCTCTCTCTCTCTCTCTCTCTCTCTCTCTCTCTCTCTCTCTCTCTCTCTCTCTCTCTCTTTCACTCTCTCTCTCTCTCTCCTTCTTGATCGTATTCAATGCTTTTCTCAAACCACGAAGAAATCTACAATGAAACTTTGCAGTGATAATTAAGTTTATTGTTCCCCGCAAACAGGTTTATGCATACGAAAGCAGGTGTGTGTTTGTGTGTGTGTTTGTGTGTGTATTTGTGTGTTTGTGTGTGATTGTGTGTATTTGTGTGTGTGTTTGTGTGATTGTGTGTGTGTTTGTGTGTGTGTGTGTGTGTGTGTGTTTGTCTGTGTGATTGTGTGTGTGTTTGTGTGTGTGTTTGTGTGTGTGATTGTGTGTTAACGAATAAAGATGTTGTAATTGTACCACTGCTACATGTGCTCATGTGGTCTTTTATCAATGTTGTTCTTTATATGTAATGTGTCCTTGTTTGTTTATTTGTGGAAGGAGACAGGGTGCAGGGAACTGAGTGTATGTGTATGTAAATACGTGCGTAAGTAATCAGAATACATTTACACCCAAATGTACATCCATAACACCTTAATTCTCTTCCTGTGTCTCTCTGCATCTACAGCAATATAGATACATCGGGAGTGTACGCTGTGACAACTCTTTCGTTGCAAAAATCAACAAAGTCTGATGAAGCTGCTTTGCCCCGAGGTCTTGTGATTAGTGTTGATTGCGAGTCTATTCTGAATGTCCTCCCTCTTTCTGATTCTCTCTCTCTCTCTCTCTCTCTCTCTCTCTCTCTCTCTCTCTCTCTCTCTATCTTTCTGATTCTCTCTCTCTCTCTCTCTCTCTCTCTCTCGCTCTCGCTCTTTATATATTTGTCTGTCTATTTTCTATCTATCTATCTATCTCTTTTTATTCTCTCTCTCTCTCTCTCTCTCTCTCTCTCTCTCTCTCTCTCTCTCTCTCTCTCTCTCTCTCTCTCTCTCTCTCTCTCTCTCTCTCTCTCTCTCTCTCTCTCAGTAACTCTCCCTTTGTCTATTTGCTGTTGCTCTTGCTAATCAGGCTTGCAAAAGTGCTAGCAAAGTAAGATGTGTATTTTGGTGGTGCATTTTAATTCAGGTTATTATTATTATGTAAACCAGTGTACCCTAGCGGTGCAGTGTACTCTAAAAATGTACACTAATGTTGGTGTATTATGGTGCTTATGCTAGTTTGGTAGAAGTGTACTTTATATGATGTGAGTGAACACTTTCGTTTGGTGGAAATGTGCGTTTTATGTTATGATTTTATAATGTTCTTTAGCATGATTGCAATTATTTATTATTAAATATTGTTGATGTATATTACGTTGCAATGCACTCACTTGGGTTAATCAACAGGAACTGTATTAATGTAGTCCGGTTATGTGTAAAGCACTTCAGATATTGTTATATAACGTTTCCGGGTGGATATATTGTTTATTTGATTATGAGCTGTTGTACTTTTCATCAAGCTGTGGTACAGTACTTTGATTTATATGATGTACACTTTCTAACGTATTTAAGTTGATTTGATGCAGATGTTCATTTTGATATAAAGTTGGGATTTTACGTAATATGATGCAAGCATTTACTGCTTCCTTATGTAAGCAATTATTGAAATATGATGCAAGCATTTACTGCTACCTTATATAGGCAATTATTGAAATATGATGCAAGCATTTG
>BOPN01000089.1:508994-511494 GCA_017312705.2 Penaeus japonicus
ATCTATCTATCTATTTATGTCTCTCTCTCTCTCTCTCTCTCTCTCTCTCTCTCTCTCTCTCTCTCTCTCTCTCTCTCTCCCTCTCTATCAATTTATCTATCTATCTATTTATCTATCAATCTATCTATCTATCTCTCTCTCTCTATCTATCTATCTATTTCTCTCTCTCTCTCTCTCTCTCTCTCTCTCTCTCTCTCTCTCTCTCTCTCTCTCTCTCTCTCTCTCTCTCTCTCTCTCTCTCTCTCTCTCTCTCTCTCGCTAATAGCTTTCACTGACTTCCCACTAAAACTACAGTACTTTTAAGTCCACTTGAAAACTCCCCCAATGACTGGTGAGAGGCTATTAAAATATTTCCATTTACTGACGGGGAAATATATATATATATATACAAATATGAATATGTATGCATGTATGTATATTTGTATTAGGTATGTAAATAGTGATACTTTTATATTTGTTCATATTTAAACGCTCAGACACTCTCGCGCACTACACCTATTCAGATGTTCGTTTTCATATTCATGTATTGATATTTGATATGTATGAGTATACATACATACATATATATATATATATATATATATATATATATATATATATATATATATATATATATATATATATATATATATATATATATATATATATGTGTGTGTGTGTGTGTGTGTGTGTGTGTGTGTGTGTGTGTGTGTGTGTGTGTGTGTGTGTGTGTGTGTGTGTGTGTGTGTGAGAGAGAGAGAGAGAGAGAGAGAGAGGAGGAGAGAGAGAGATAGATACAGATATAGCAGATAGATAGACACATAGATTTACAGACAGATAGAAACAGATAAAAATAAAGACAGAGACAGACAGACAGATAGACAGACAAAGGAAGATAGAGAGAGAGAGAGAGATTAATAACTGTTCATCTTCCATAGAATATTCTAGAAGACGCTCTTCCAACTGTCTTCTTATCAACTTGAAGACTTGCCTATTAAAGATAGATAGATAGAGAAGAAGAAGAAAAAGAAGAAGAAGAAGAAGAGAGAGAGAGAGAGAGAGAGAGAGAGAGAGAGAGAGAGAGAGAGAGAGATTAATAACTGTTAATCTTCCATAGAATATTCTAGAAGACGCTCTTCCAACTGTCTTCTTATCAACTTGAAGACTTGCCTATTAAAGATAGATAGATAGAGAAGAAGAAGAAAAAGAAGAAGAAGAAGAAGAGAGAGAGAGAGAGAGAAAGAGAGAAAAGAGAGAGACAGACAGACAGACAGAAAGATACATACAGAGAGACAAAAAGAAATTTGAAACAAAAATCCTCTCTTTCAACCCCCCTCCCCATCCCCATCCCCCCCCCCCACACACACACACATTCCCAAACCCTCTCGTGCTTCATCGAATCCGAAACCTTATTGCTCGCCTGCAAATGAATGCAACATAACGCAACGGAATCTTTCAACATAAGCCGTTCCTCTGAATTAATTGCAACAAAGGGCAGCCTATACACCGTGCAAGAGAAGGTCCCATTATTATTATTATAACAAGGAGAGTTTGTGGCTAATGCTTGCTTTTGGGGCGGAAAGTAGGAATGGGAATAGGTCCCTTTGTTGACTAATGATTGTGGGGAAATGATGGGGGGGGGAGGGAGGGGGTGGTAGAGTATCTTGTTCTCTATCTCTCTTTTTCTCTCTCTTTCTTTCTGTCTCTTTCTTTTTTCATTGTCTCTTTCTTTCTCTCTCTCTGTCTCTCTTTCTCTTTCTCTCTCTTTCTCTTTCTCTTTTTCTCTCTCTTTCTCTTTCTCTCTCTCTTTCTCTTTCTTTTTCTCTCTTTCTCTCTCTCTCTCTCTCTCTCTCTCTCTCTCTCTCTCTCTCTCTCTCTCTCTCTCTCTCTCTCTCTCTCTCTCTCTCTCTCTCTCTCTCTCTCTCTCTCTCTCTCTCTCTCTCTCTCTCTCTCTCTCTCTCTCTCTCTCTCTCTCATTATTATCATTATTATTATCATTATTACTATTATTACTGTAAACATTATTGTTAATGTCATTTCTATTGTTAATATCATCATTGTTACCATTACTATTATTGTTGTTATTAATATCACTATCATAATTATTATTATCATATTTAATATCATCATTATCATTACTAATGTATTGGAATTAGTATTAGTATCATACCATCATCATTATCAGTATACTTCTATTATCATTATTATAATTGTCATTATCAATATTATGATCATTATCTTTATCATAAGTATCATCATTGTTATTATCATCATTATCATAATTTTTCACCATTTTTCGCCATTTTTCACAATAGATCAGTGAGTTTAATAGACACTTCACTCCAGCAACAGCTCTTTATCAACTCCTGTGTCAGGTTGCCAGTTCTGTGTCGCAGCTGGCACAAAGGTGGTGGTGTCTTTGTAATTTATCAGCCGTCAGTCTTCAAGTAAAGTTCTGAGAATTTAGTAAGCGTTTGGCTGTGTGTTGTTGTGTGTGTGCGTGTGTGTGTTGTTGTGTGTT
>BOPN01000089.1:521494-523994 GCA_017312705.2 Penaeus japonicus
TAATTATTAATTTTTCTTACTACTTGTGTAAAAGAAAAAAAAAGTCAATTATAACGTATTCATTGGCAATCCTGTTCATGGTGACTCAATATATTTTGTGGTGGTTATTTTTTTTCCTTCTTTTTGCTTTCATATCTACGAGACAAAGGTTGGCAATAAAACTTATCCACGAAAAAAAATCTATTCCAATTTACCACTCGTGCTTTCAGATTGCCAACTATAATCACATCAAGTCAACGAGAATATAAATATTATATTTTCTGTACAAACAAAATCTATATCAAAAGAGAAATATCAGTCATATCTAGATCCAGCGTGAAAGAGGTTTAGCTAAATCGACTGTGAGTGAGTTTCAACCTTTATAAATAACACCCCAAAAGTACCTAGAAAAGTACATTAATATTTTTTCTCGTCAAATTTGAGATAACGGTTACTGTAACTTGCGCATAACTCAAAGACTGTACCCTGTTAATTTTGAGTATGTAGCGGTAAAAAAAATTAGTGTTCATTACAGTACATAGCCTCTCTCTCTCTCTCTCTCTCTCTCTCTCTCTCTCTCTCTCTCTCTCTCTCTCTCTCTCTCTCTCTCTCTCTCTCTCTCTCTCTCTCTCTCTCTCTCTCTCTCTCTCTCTCTCTCTCTCTCTCTCTCTCTCTCTCTCTCTCTCTCTCTTTCTCTCTCTCTTTCTCTTTCTCTTTCTCTCGCTGTTCTTCTCCCTCTACTCTTTCTTCTTTCCTTTCCTCCTCCTCCTCCTCCCTCCCTCCCTTCTTCCCTCCCTCCCTCTTTACTTCCCTCCATCCCTATCTCGCTCTCTCTCTACCCTCCCTCCACCTCCCTTCTTTCTTCCTTCTCTTCTTCCCTCCCTTCTTTCCTCTCTCCCTCATTCCCTACCTCCTTCTCTCATTCCCTCCCTTCCTCTATGCCTCCTTTCTTCCCTCCCTTATCCCCCCTCCCCCTCCCTATCCATCTCTCTCTCTCTCCTCTTCTCCCGCTTCCCCCATCTTCTCTCCCTCTTTCGCACCACCAGCTGATGCACGGTTCCCAGCTGGCGCCTGTCTAATCCCCAGATGGTGAGAAGAGGATTTCGTCCATCGCCAACGTTTGTAAATGAGGATAGAGGGGGGGAGGGGGGAAGGATAAGAGGAAGGAGGAGTGGGGAGGGGCAGGAGGAGAGGGGAGTGGGAAGGAATGGGGGTAGGAGGAGAGGGAAGTGGGGAGGGACAAAGTGGCAGGAGATAAGGGGAGCGGGGAAGTTGAGAGGGGCAGGAGGAGGGGGGAGATGGGAGGGGCATGAGGAGAAGGGAGTGGGGAGGGAAGGGGGTGGAGGAGTAGGGTGGGATAGGAGAGAATAGTGTAAGGGAGGAGGAAGGAGGGAAGGAGTGGAAGGGAGGAGGGGAAGACTAAAGAAAAGGTTGTGAGGAAGGGAGGAAGAGGGTAAAGGGCGAGGGAGAGGTAAGAGAAAGGGGGAAGAAGTGAGAAAAGGGGGAATGAGAAGGGAAGGAGGAAGAGGAAAGGGGAAGAAGGAATATACGAGGAGGAGTAGGGGAGGAGAAAATGGAAAGGAGAAGGAAGAGAGAGAGGAGACAGGCGATAAAAGGGGAAGAGAGGTAGGAAGAAAGGGAAGGGTAAGTGTAGTAACAAGGCAATACACAAAGTACTTAAGAAATAATCGTCCCAGATATTTTCGAATTTTAAAAAATCGTTGTTGTTTAAATTCATAAATGTGTGTGTTTATTAATCGATTTGTTTATTTATCTATTTGTCTGTTTGTTTCATTTGATGTTTGATTATTTGTTTACTGATTTTCACTCTTTCTTTCTCTTCCTTCTCACTTCCTCTTCTCATTTCCTTTGCTTTTACTTATCATCTCTTTCTTATCATCTTTATGTTTATATGCAAAATTGTCATCAGTTCATTCTGATTCAAATTGATTATGACTTGTTTTCATATCATAATCTCTCTCTCTCTCTATCTATCTATCTATCCATCTATCTCTCTCTCTCTCTCTCTCTCTCTCTCTCTCTCTCTCTCTCTCTCTCTCTCTCTCTCTCTCTCTCTCTCTCTCTCTCTCTCTCTCTCTCTTTCTCATCTATCTCTGCGTCTCTCTCTCTCCCACTCTTCATGAACAGATGCATAATGAATGAATGAATAAAGATACCCAAAAATAGATACATATGCAAATGAATACACAAAATGAATAAATGAATAAATAAATAAATAAATAGGAGAATACATTAACTCGTTGATTCGTCATTCCGAATATACAGTGGGAAAAGCATATGTGTACGATGTCTGTTATGTAACATTTCCGTGAATTTCTTCGCTGAAAAAAGGCTTTCTATGTCAGATGTGTCAAGGTGCCATGTCAGACGAGAAATGTCATGTCATGTATCTCACAAGTGACAGTGACATACGGCTAATATAAGGCATAAAGGTGGGACTCTTTTATGAGAGCTAGAGAAAGAGAGAGAGAGAGAGAGAGAGATGGAGGGAGCGAGGGAG
>BOPN01000089.1:528994-536494 GCA_017312705.2 Penaeus japonicus
GGTGAGTCACATTGCTAGCTGCGAGTGTGAAGGGGTGAGTGTAAGTGTGTTAGGGTGAATCTTGAGTATATAAAGAAAAGGAGAGAAAATAAATGAAAATGAAAATCACATGATATTTCTAATTTTTGAAGTACGTTTCTTCAAAGAGGATATGTATTTTGTAGCATGTTAGTGTGACATTAAGAATGAGTGGGAGAATGAAGTTATTATAATGATAACAGTCACCACAAAGAAAAGAGACAAAAATTATTTGAATTTGTAATGACGGTTAATCACTATGACGTCATAAGGTTGTTCTGTGGTTCGACTTCTTTGAGCGAAATTTCTTTTGAAATTCTTGCATAAAACCAACGTTAAAAAACGTTAAAAAAATAGTTGATGATGAATTAATAGACATGAACAAAAATAAGAATCATAAAACTGAAAAAAAAATCTTGGGTTATTCTACACAAGGACAGAAATGTTCTTTAAAATATGAATAATAAAGAATAACTTTTGTGCATTATATATTATGCCCTCAGGTACTTCCTGAAAGCAATTAGACTGAATGTGAGATTTGCATGCAAGCAAACATTTTCTTTTTAACATATAAAATTCTCTAAAAGATAGTAGTTTTTCATATATATATATATATATATATTTTCTCTCTCTCTCTCTCTCTTCCTCTTCTTCTTCTTCTTCTTCTTCTTCTTCCTTAAGCAGAGTGGGTGATTGTTTTTCTGTGAATAGTGACAGAAAGGGAAATATAAGAATTCCCAGTAAATGCAATGCAAATAACGGTATTATCGTACTTTTTTTTTGTTCGTTTTAAGCTCAACATTTCCATATAATAACATTATTCTTTCCTTTAACTGTACCATATGATTTCAGTCCCCATTTCATAACATCGAACCATTTCAAATTCAAATTTCCTTTTTTTCATTTCACGAAGTCCTCTCCATGCCAAACATTTTCATCCACTCCTGCCACACTTGAATCACCAACTCTCAAACCTGGAGTCCATTCAACGAAGTACAACGGACATAAAATCATTCAAAATTCAATATCAGGCCCCCTTATCGCATTAATTCACCATTTTACTTAGTTAATTCATTTAGAAATCATTGATTTCCGCGTTTTCGTTCTGTCTGCAAACCAACTTCAAGCCACTGGACGGAGTACAACCGACCTATGAAGTCACTGACCCTAACGGAAGTTAAATTCTGGAAGTGTTTGGAAACCCATCAAAGGCTATCGAGAGGAGAAGGAAATGAAAGTTCATTTTTTTCCCGGTTGAGGGAGAGAGAGAGAGAGAGAGAGAGAGAGAGAGAGAGAGAGAGAGAGAGAGAGAGAGAGAGAGAGAGAGAGAGAGAGAGAGAGAGAGAGAGAGAGAGAGAGAGAGAGAGAGAGAGAGAGTGAGTGACAGAGAGAGAGAGAGAGAGTGAGTGACAGAGAGAGAGAGAGAGAGAGAGGCGACAAACAGGAAAGCTCGATCAACAGAAAGACGGAGATAGAGACAGAGAGTGCGAGAGAAAAAGAGAGAGAAAGAGAGGGCGAGAGAGAGAGTTGAGGCCTGGAAGAGGGACTGGAACAAGATAGGACTAACAAAAATCGAAAGCAAGATGTAAGGACTAGAAATAGAAACAGAGGGGAAAAAAGGAGAGAGAGGCATAGGGGAAAAAAGGAGAGAGAAGCAGAGAGGAAAAAAGGAGAGAGAGGCAGAGGGGATAAAAGGAGAGAGAGGCAGAGAGGAAAAAAAGAGAGAGAGACAGAGAGGAAAAAAAGGAGAGAGAGGCAGAGCTGAAAAAAGGAGAGAGAGGCAGAGGGAAAAAAGGAGAGAGAGGCAGAGGGGATAAAAGGAGAGAGAGGCAGAGAGGAAAAAAAGGAGAGAGAGGCAGAGGGGAAAAAAGGAGAGAGAGGCAGAGAGGAAAAAAGGAGAGAGAGGCAGAGATGAAAAAAGGAGAGAGAGGCAGACGGGAAAAAAGGAGAGAGAGGCAGAGGGGATAAAAGGAGAGAGAGGCAGAGAGGAAAAAGGGAGAGAGAGACAGAGGGGGGAAAAGGAGAGAGAGGCAGAGGGGATAAAAGGAGAGAGAGGCAGAGGGGATAAAAGGAGAGAGAGGCAGAGATGAAAAAAGGAGAGAGAGGCAGAGCTGAAAAAAGGAGAGAGAGGCAGAGAAGAAAAAAGGAGAGAGAGGCAGAGATGAAAAAAGGAGAGAGAGGCAGAGAGGAAAAAAGGAGAGAGAGGCAGAGAGGAAATAAAGGAGAGAGAGACAGAGAGGAAAAAAGAGAGAGAGACAGAGAGGAAAAAAGGAGAGAGAGGCAGAGAGGAAAAAAAGGAGAGAGAGGCAGAGAGGAAAAAAGGAGAGAGAGGCAAAGAGGAAAAAAGGAGAGAGAGGCAGAGGGAAAAAAGGAGAGAGAGGCAGAGAGGAAAAAAGGAGAGAGAGGCAGAGAGGAAAAAAGGAGAGAGAGGCAGAGAGGAAAAAAGGAGAGAGAGGCAGAGAGGAAAAAAGGAGAGAGAGGCAGAGGGGATAAAAGGAGAGAGAGGCAGAGAGGAAAAAAGGAGAGAGAGGCAGAGCTGAAAAAAGGAGAGAGAGGCAGAGAGGAAAAAAGAGAGAGAGGCAAAAGAGGAAAAAGGAGAGAGGCAGAGGGAAAGGAGAGAGAGACAGAGAGGGAAAAAAGGAGAGAGAGGCAGAGAGGAAAAAAGGAGAGAGAGGCAGAGGGGATAAAAGGAGAGAGAGGCAGAGAGGAAAAAAAGGAGAGAGAGGCAGAGGGGATAAAAGGAGAGAGAGGCAGAGGGGATAAAAGGAGAGAGAGGCAGAGGGGATAAAAGGAGAGAGAGAGGCAGAGGGGATAAAAGGAGAGAGAGGCAGAGAGGATAAAAGGAGAGAGAGGCAGAGGGGAAAAAAGAGAGAGAGACAGAGAGGAAAAAAGGAGAGAGAGGCAGAGGGGATAAAAGGAGGGAGAGGCAGAGGGGAAAAAAAGAGAGAGAGACAGAGGGAAAAAAGGAGAGAGAGACAGAGAGGAAAAAAGGAGAGAGAAGCAAAGGGGATAAAAGGAGAGAGAGACAGAGAGGAAAAAAAGGAGAGAGAGGCAGAGAGGAAAAAAGGAGAGAGAGGCAGAGGGAAAAAAAGTGAGAGAGGCAGAGGGGATAAAAGGAGAGAGAGACAAAGGGGAAAAAAGGAGAGAGAGGCAGAGAGGAAAAAAAGGAGAGAGAGGCAGAGAGGAAAAAAGAGAGAGAGACAGAGGGGATAAAAGGAGAGAGAGGCAGAGAGGAAAAAAAGGAGAGAGAGGCAGAGGGGATAAAAGGAGAGAGAGACAGAGAGGAAAAAAAGGAGAGAGAGGCAGAGAGGAAAAAAAGGAGAGAGAGGCAGAGAGGAAAAAAGGAGAGAGAGGCAGAGAGGAAAAAAGGAGAGAGAGGCAGAGGGGGAAAAAGAGAGAGAGACAGAGGGGGGAAAATGAGAGAGAGACAGAGGGAAAAAATGAGAGAGAGACAGAGAGGAAAAAGGAGAGAGAGACAGAGAGGAAAAAGGAGAGAGGCAGAGGAAAAAAGGAGAGAGAGGTGTAGAGATAAAAGTGAGAGAGGCAGAGGGGAAAAAAAGAGAGAGAGGCAGAGGGGATAAAAGGAGAGAGAGGCAGAGGGGATAAAAGGAGAGAGAGACAAAGAGGAAAAAAGGAGAGAGAGGCAGAGGGGATAAAAGGAGAGAGAGGCAGAGAGGATAAAAGGAGAGAGAGCCAGAGGGGATAAAAGGAGAGAGAGGCAGAGGGGATAAAAGGAGAGAGAGGCAGAGGGGATAAAAGGAGAGAGAGGCAGAGGGGAAAAAAGGAGAGAGAGGCAGAGGGGATAAAAGGAGAGAGAGGCAGAGGGGATAAAAGGAGAGAGAGGCAGAGGGGATAAAAGGAGAGAGAGGCAGAGGGGATAAAAGGAGAGAGAGGCAGAGAGGAAAAAAGGAGAGAGAGGCAGAGAGGAAAAAAGGAGAGAGAGGCAGAGGGGAAAAAAAGAGAGAGAGGCAGAGCTGAAAAAAGGAGAGAGAGGCAGAGCTGAAAAAAGGAGAGAGAGGAGAGGGAAAAAAAGAAAGAGAGACAGAGAGGAAAAAAGGAGAGAGAGGCAGAGCTGAAAAAAGGAGAGAGAGGAGAGGGAAAAAAAGAGAGAGAGGCAGAGGGAAAAAAAGAGAGAGTGGCAGAGAGGAAAAAAAGAGAGAGAGGCAGAGATGAAAAAAGGAGAGAGAGGCAGAGAGGAAAAAAAGAGAGAGAGACAGAGAGGAAAAAAGGAGAGAGAGGCAGAGAGGAAAAAAGGAGAGAGAGGCAGAGGGGAAAAAAGGAGAGAGAGGCAGAGAGGGAAAAAAGAGAGAGAGGCAGAGAGGAAAAAAGGAGAGAGAGGCAGAGAGGAAAAAAGGAGAGAGAGGCAGAGAGGAAAAAAGGAGAGAGAGGCAGAGAGGAAAAAAGGAGAGAGAGGCAGAGAGGGAAAAAAGAGAGAGAGGCAGAGAGGAAAAAAGGAGAGAGAGGCAGAGAGGAAATAAAGGAGAGAGAGACAGAGAGGAAAAAAGGAGAGAGAGGCAGAGGGGAAAAAAGGAGAGAGAGGCAGAGAGGAAAAAAGGAGAGAGAGGCAGAGGGGAAAAAAGGAGAGAGAGGCAGAGGGGAAAAAAGGAGAGAGAGGCAGAGAGGAAAAAAGAAAGAGAGGCAGAGGGGATAAAAGAGAGAGAGACAGAGAGGAAAAAGGGAGAGAGAGACAGAGGGGGAAAAAGGAGAGAGAGGCAGAGAGGAAAAAAGGAGAGAGAGGCAGAGAGGAAAAAAGGAGAGAGAGGCAGAGGGGATAAAAGGAGAGAGAGGCAGAGAGGAAAAAAGAGAGAGAGGCAGAGGGGATAAAAGAGAGAGAGACAGAGAGGAAAAAGGGAGAGAGAGACAGAGGGGGAAAAAGGAGAGAGAGGCAGAGAGGAAAAAAGGAGAGAGAAGCAAAGGGGATAAAAGGAGAGAGAGGCAGAGAGGGATAAAAGGAGAGAGAGACAGGATATGAATACATTGAAAGAATGTGAAAACATATATTAAGATGTTGAACACACAAGTATACATCATGTATCTTCATTTGAATACAGAATACAAATGAATCCAGAAATGCGCATATACTTATACGGACATTATAATCTTAATATGATAATTACTGCGTAATGGAAGTATGTGTTTGTGTGTGAGCTAGCATCATATATAACATTTCGACTGGTAGAAATTTTGAAGGTAAGGTGTTTATTAAGAACCATTAATCTATAGTTACCTTAGAATTTCCTAGAAATTGCAAGATTAGATAAGCAATGATGTTTCATTAACTTAAGAACAAGAGGATACTAAAATGTAAATGAAAGTAAAATTGAATGAATTATCAATTTTCTCTCAGCTAATGACATGTATTTCAGAATCTTTATATTCTTCAAGAAAAATGAAAATAAAAAGATAAAAGCATTGTAAAATAAAATGCTTAGACAGTTTGAAATAAATCAAAAGAAAAAAGGGGGAAGTTTGAGAAGAATAAACCAAGAGGGGATGTATATACACACACACATATATATATAAATATATATATATATATATATATATATATATATATACATATATACGTGTGTGTGTGTGTGTGTGTGTGTGTGTGTGTGTGTGTGTGTGTGTGTGTGTGTGTGTTTGTGTGTGTGTGTGTGTGTGTTTGTGTGTGTATATATATATATATATATATATATATATATATATATATATATATATATATATATATATATATATATATATATATATACATATATATAAACATATATATATATATTTATTTATTTATTTATATATACATACATATACATATATATATATATATATATATATATATATATATATATATATATATATATATATATATGTGTGTGTGTGTGTGTGTGTGTGTGTGTGTGTGTGTGTGTGTGTGTGTGTGTGTGTGTGTGTGTGTGTGTGTATATATATATATATATATATATATATATATATATATACATATATATATATACATATACACACATATAAACACATCTATTGGTCCTGCAGTTCCCAAGAGCAAGGATAGCCACCAATAAGCTCCACGTGTCAGGGAGAGATACAACCGAGCTGTGGCTAATGAGGATGTGTGCGTTTCTATTCAAAGTTCGGTACTAGGGGGAAAAATCTCCCTCTAACTGGAACTGCGAGCAAAGAACCTTGGTCGTTCTACTTTCAATCGCATGCTAAAATTAATTCACAGTGTCTGGATTACTAGCGAAACCACAGCTCGTCTGTCTAATGACCGATCTGTCTCGTGAGGTTGATGATGATGTTTGTGTGTGTGTGTGTGTGTGTGTGTGTGGCTGTGTGTGTGTCTGTGTCTGTGTGTGTGTGTGTGTGTGTGTGTGTGTGTGTGCCTGTGCCTGTGTGTGTGTGTGTGTGTGTGTGTGTGTGTCTGTGTGTGTGTGTGTGTGTGTATGTGTCTGTGTGTGTGTGAGTGTCTCTGTGTGTGTCTGTGTCTGTGTATGTGTATACGTGTCACTCTCTCTCTATGTCTACTCCCTCTCCCTCTCTTTCCACAACCCTCATCCCCTCGTTTCCCCCTCAACCCCTCCGATATCCCTCTCTCCACCCCTACCCCCACCCCCACCCAACCCCCACCCATCACCCCCCTCTCCATCCAACTTAGAATGCTTCGAATACCGTCATCAGATTCAACATGAGATCGAGAATATGAGAGTTCCGAATCTCTAATTAACTTTTGAACCTTTGCCCTGTTTCACTTTTTTTTTTTTTTTTTTTTTTTTTTTGTATCTAATTACCGAACAGAAAGAAAAATATGTATAAAGAGATATACGCCCTGCTTGATCAAAGTGATTAGATAGATGTCCATAGCGAGACTAAATTAAATGGACATCAAACGCTAATGATCACTATGAGATTTGTCATCGTGTATAATTAAGTCTGAGCCAGTACTGTCATTTGCCACTAATAGAGGGTGATTTGTTCTGAAAATTACGCTGGGGGAGGGGAGGGGGGGAAGGGGGATATATGGACAGGAAGGGGGATAGGGGTAATGGAGGAGAGGTGGGGGGGTAGGGGAAGGGGAAGAGGGGAATGGAGGAGAGGTAGGGGGGGAGGAAAGGGAAGGGGTTGAGGGGAATGAAGGAGAGGTGGGGGGGTAGGGAAAGGGGGAGAGGGTAATGGAGGAGAGGTGGGGGGGAGGGGAAGGGGGAGAGGGTAATGGAGGAGAGGCGGGGGGGGGGGGGGAAGGGGAAGGGGGAGAGGGGAATGGAGGAGAGGTGGGGGGGATATATGGACGGGAAGGGGGAGAGGGTAATGGAGGAGAGGTGGGGGGGATATATGGACGGGAAGGGGGAAAGGGTAATGGAGGAGAGGTGGGGGGGGGTAGGGAAAGGGGTAGAGGATAATGGAGGAGAGGTGAGGGGGGTAAGGGAAGGGGGGTTGAGGAGGAAGAGGAAGAAGAAGGACGAACGACCGGACAGAAGGGGAGGGGTGGAAGGGGAAGGAGAGGAG
>BOPN01000089.1:571494-576494 GCA_017312705.2 Penaeus japonicus
TATCTCTCTCTGTCTGTCTCTCTCTCTCTCTCTCTGTCTCTCTCTCTCTCTCTCTCTCTCTCTCTCTCTCTCTCTCTCTCTCTCTCTCTCTCTCTCTCTCTCTCTCTGTTTGTCCGTTTGTCTATATATCATCATAGTTGTCATCATTATTATTACCATTATCATTACTATTATTACTAGTATCATCGTAATAGTGGTAGTAGCAGAAGTACTAGCAGTAGTAATAGTAATAATAATAAAAATAGTAAAGTTATTATTCTTGCTGTCATTATTTCATTATCATTATCATTTTATAAAAAAAAAAACATAATGATAACAATGATAATACTGATAATAGCAATGACAACATCAAAGTCACAATGACTTTAATTAACACGAGTCATCATCACTGACATTAGAAAAAGTAATTAAAGTCATCAGAGCTACAAGGGACCCCAGGGTTATGACAAATTATATCGGCCACCAAAAACAATTCCAAAAGTGAACTTACCAGTGCGTACTAATGTTCTTGTAAATCAAGGCTATAGAGGTTTTATCCTATTAAACATATTAATGTATTCGCACAAGAACAGAACAAGAGAACAAAAGTAGGAAAGAATCATTATTGTTGTTGCTATTGTCAGTATTGCCATTACTATTATCATTACTATTATTATTGTAGTTATCATTATGCTTACTGTCATCATTGCTATCAGAATCCATACTATCGTCATCATTATCATCTTCGTCATTATCGTTATCATTTTTATAATTATCATTACTATTATAATGATCATTACAATCATCATTATTATCATCACAACTATTATTATCATTATAGTATCAGTATCATCATTATTGTTATTATCATCTTTACATTATCGTCAATACCATTATCACTATCATTATTGTCATTGTTATTGTTTCATTATAATCATTACCATCATTATTACTATTATCATTATTGTCATCATTGTTATTGATGTTGGTATTATCATCATTATGTTATACTATTATAATCATCATTATCTTTATCATTATTCGTCATCATTATTATTATTATTACCATCAACATAATTAATATAATTATCATCATCACTGTCATCATCATCATTATCATCATCAATGTTCTTATCATCATTATCATATGGTAACAACTACAATAACCATCTTGTTTCATTCCTAAGGACATTAAGACTCCAGGTAAACAATTAATTTTACTTAGAAAAAGGTAACTACCTTCTATAGAAATTAATTGAAGTAACAAAGGAAATTTGTTTCAAAGTATGAAAGAAAAAAGAACATTGTAGAGTAGTTAAAAGTTGGCCCGGTGTTTGTTTGTTTCTTTGTCTGTTTTACTTAGGTATCTGTTCCTTATTTGTAGTTTATTTTGTAAGAAGGCGTGGATAATATGGCCTCTCTTTCTCTCTCTCTTTCTCTATCTATCTATCTATCTATCTCTATCTCTATTTCTCTCTCTCTCTCCCTCTCTCTCTATCTATCTACCTATCTATCTATCTATCTCTCTATTTCTATTTCTCTCTCTTTCTAAATCTCTCTCTCTCTTTTTTATCTCTCTCTCTGTTTCTCTCTCTTTCTATTTCTCTCTCTCTTTCTTTCTCTCCCCTTCACTCATTCTCTCTCTCTCTCTCTCTCTCTCTCTCTCTCTCTCTCTCTCTCTCTCTCTCTCTCTCTCTCTCTCTCTCTCTCTCTCTCTCTCTCTCTCTCTCTCTCTCTCTCTCTCTCTCTCTCTCTCTCTCTCTCTCTCTCTCTCTCTCTCTCTCTCTCTCTCTCTATCTCGCTCTCTCTCTTTCTCTCTCCCTTCCGCTCTCAATCTCTCTCTCTTACTCTCTCCTCTTTTTCACTCCTTATCGTCAAGAAATTAGGAAATCACATACCCGAAGGGAATTTTCCAAAAGCGTTTTCAACTTGAGCAAGATATCTTTTCCAGCTTCAGTGTTTGGAGTCAGACCCACCTTGCTCTGCTACATTTCGTCTCTGCTTTTTATTTTAAGTTGATAACTGGGATTTATTGAAATTGGGTCTTTATAGACGCGGTATTTTGAGTGTATGGTCGGTATTGGTATCATAATCGTAATTAGTATTATGATTGTTATTATCTTTATCTTTATTATTATCTGTATTGTTATATTGATGTCGATACTGGGGTTATTATTAATTGTTTTTTTCCATCGTTATTATCATCATCCTTATCATCACTTATCTATTGCTATTATTATAATTTATTCGAATCTTCATTATTATCTTACATGTCTTTGCAATGTTAATGTTTGTTATCATATGCATATACACACTTATATATTAGATTTCCGAGATAATGCACTTGCAATTGAATTGAACTTGCAATTTCATTCCACGGAACCAACGAGATGCATCTGTTCCGGAAACTAAATATAGCCGCGCAAGCTTCACATTGCAACAAATACCAACTGCAATGCAAATTGAATTTAATTGCAATTGCAAAAATGGGACCCGAAACCAGGAAAAGAGAGAGAGAAATATGATAATGATGATGATGATGATGATGTAGTCTAATAACGGGAGAGGTTTATTTATTTTATGATTACGAAAAAAAAAGATAAAAATTTGTCCACACAATCCAATTTTCTATTAATATCTGGAGTGTTATTTTCGGTCCCGGTTTTTAGTCAGATGACTGTCAGGAAGTGAGACTGGACCCTCTCTCCCCCCTCTCCCCTGTCTCCTCCTCCTCCTCCTCCCCTTCCTCCTCCTCATCCATCTCCCCTTCACCTTTTCCTCCTGTTATTCCTCCTCCTCCTCTTCCTCTTCCACCTCCTCTTCCTCCTACTGCTCCTCTTCCTCCTCCTCCACCTGCTTCTTCTCCTCCTTCTCCTCCGCCTCCTCTACTCCTCCTTCGCCTCCTCCTCCTCCTCCTCATCCTCATCCTCCTCATCCTCCTCCCCCCTCCAATTCCTCCTCCCTTTCTTCCTCATCCATCTCCTCTTCACCTTTTCCTCCTGTTATTCCTCCTCCTCTTCCTCTTTCATCCCCTCTTCCTCTTACTCCTCCTCCTCCTCCTCCTCCACTCGCTTCTTCTCCTTCTTCTCCTCCTCCACCCGTTTCTTCTCCTTCTTCTCCTCCGCCTCCTCTCCTCCTCCTCCTCCTCCTCCTCCTCCTCCTCCTCCTCCTCCTCCTCCTCCTCCTCCTCCTCCTCCTCCTCCTCCTCCTCCTCCTCCTCCTCCTCCTCCTCCCCTTCTCCTCCTCCCCTTCTCCTCCTCCCCTTCTCCTCCTCCCCTCCTCCTCCTCCATCTCCCCTTCACCTTTTCCTCCTGCTCTTCCTCCTCCTCCTCTCCTCCTCTTCCACCTCCTCTTCCTACTCCTCCTCCTCCTCCTTCTTCTTCTTCTTCTTCTTCTCCACCTCCTCCTTCTCCTCCTCCTCCTCCTCCCCGCTCTCCCTCCTTCTTCCTCGCCCCCCCCCCCATCCCAGGCAAACACACTCATCACCTTTTGCTGTCTTTGCTTTCGTTGTTTTTGTCATTGTTATTTAGTTGTTGCTTTTATTATTTATTGTCATCATCATCATTATCATTTTTGTTATCATTATCATCTATCATTGTTATCATTATAATTTATCACAATCAATATTAGTATCACTTAGTATCATTATTATTATTTTCATTACTATCATTATTATCATCATCTTTATCGTTGCCATTATTATCATCCTTATTGTCATGAGTATCATTACTATCATCACGGTTGTCATAATTATGATTATTACTATCATTAATGTAATTATTATTCCTCTTGATAGCGTGATCACAATTTTATCAACATTATCACGTTATGAATAACTGCACATTTTATATCAACATTTCTTGAATATATCAAAGACAATGCTTAATCAGTAACAAAAAAATAATTTAATTGTCAAATGTTGTAACGCATTTGATTTTTAAAAATTATCTACTCATGATTTTTTTATCGAAAATAAGAAAAAAAAAATTCAACTGATCTTATCCAGCAAAACTTTTTTTTTTTCAAAGCTGATATTATAAATCCATTAATTCGTATATGATTAAACAAAGCACATAGTTAGATTCGCTGAATATTCTCAATAACAAGAAAATATTTGATCTTATTCTACCCAAAGAAAACAATCTTTTATCTTAAGAAGTCGAGAGTTTTGTTCATACTAAATTATCTAGCAAATGCCGTTCGTTTTTAATTCGTTCCTTTTTTAGAAATTTGTTCACTTCTTTATTTTTATTTTTATTTTTTTTGTTTATATATATATATATATATATATATATATATATATATATATATATATATATATATATATATATTATTAAGATTTGTTCAAATTTTAGCCTTACTGGTGCTGTGATGGTTCTTATAATTATCATTCCAGTTATTATTATTACTATTATTCTCATTATTATTGTCATTGTCATGATCTATCATTGTGATTATCGTCATTGTTGATTTTTTTATTATTATGATTATCAATAACATTGTCATTATCATTATCAAATTTAATGTAATAGTTATCATTATCATCATTATTATTATCATCACTAATATCATGATAATTATCATTACTTTTACTAACATCATCATATTTTTTGTTATCATTATGATCATTATCATTATCATTATCAATATCGTCATCATATTCATCGTCTTTACCACTAAAATCAATGTTATCATGAATGTCATTATTATTGTTAATATAATTATCAAACCAATATCTTTATCATTATTGTTATCATCATCATTATCATTATCATTGCTATTGTTTGCTATTGTTTTTATTATCAACATTATCATGATTACTTTTATTCTTATTATGATTATATTAATATTCTCATTATCTATGTTATTATCATCTAGTTACTGTTATTACTCTGGTTATTATCGTTATCATTGTTTTTATTTTTCTTATTATTATCAACAGCATCACTATTATCATTATCAATATCATTACCCTCATTGTCATTATTATCATTATCTCTCTTATTATTTTTACCATTATT
>BOPN01000089.1:596494-611494 GCA_017312705.2 Penaeus japonicus
ATGTAAATGTGTCCTTCATTTTGTTTACATTATATATAATTTCTCATATACATATACATATACATATACATATACATATACATATATGATTTTATTTAGCATATACAAACATGCACACACAAACACTTACATGAGAGATTAAACCTTGACTTAAACTCTTTGACAATAACAACTGAAAATCCTTCACAAAATTATGATCATCCTCTCATTCACACCTACTTGATTTGTTCCTAAAAGTGATCCAAATTTTCAACTGCCAACACTTACAAAATAATTCTGACACGTCACTTTCTTAAATGTATTCAAATATTTTTTTTTATATCAGTTACAATTACATTGAGAAAAAACAATGCCTGGTAATTTTTTTTTTTTTTTTTTTTTTTACATTTTCTTTGTTACGGTTACAAATAACAGAGAAAAAAAAGAGGGACAAATATTGTCTTAGACATTACAAAGGTTTACAGATGTTGAAAATGGTGTCTATGGTTCTTACAGGCAAGTCATGTACACAAACTCTACATCTTTCAATTTGCTTGTTTGTTTGTTTCACTATTGTTTCTCCTTAAAATTCAAAATGATACAAAGAGAGATGGGGAGGGGATACCTTTTTCATTTTTTTTCAAAGAGAGGTGTATTCTTGCAGTACGTCTTTCTGCGAAGTCCATTTAGAACTAAAAATAAAGTCTTCAAACAATAGTCATCATTCCAAATGGACTTCATGAAGTGCACTGAGTACTGAGAAGCAATCTTAAATGACCATTACCTGATGTCTACTATATCAACAGTACTGATGACAATGATTATGGTTTCAAAAATAAATAGTTGAATAAAGAATAATTCATAATAATAATAATAATAATGTTATTAACAACAACACAGTAACGAAGAACCACCTCTTTTTAAATTTCCAAAAAAAAGAAGAAAAAAGAATATAATATTGAATAAAAATGACAAGGGCGAGAGATATCCTTAAGAACCATTTTATTATCCACACAACTAAAACATTTGTTTTGAAGTAATGCAAAGAAAAAAAAAAGAAAAAAAAAAAAAGCCTTTATTTTAATGAACCATTAACAGAGTCAGTACATAAAGTGACCCACTGAATAATATATATAAGATTTGAAGGTGATGCAGGGGGATGGAGAAGTGGGGGGAGGAGGAGGGTGGGGGAAAAAGCTGAGGACAAAACAGAAGTCACTAGTTCTTTGCTACAGGATAATAAATGGTCCCACGAGGCATTGGCTTTTCAGCTATGAAAAAAGCAATGACAGAATAAACTACAAAAATGCAAATAACAATATAACAGAGTAGTGGTCATAATAATCAGTCATAATAAATAAAAATCGTTAATCATTTACCTACTCCGAGCCGCCGCCAGAGCCAGTGAACAAGCACGTAACCTCAAGCAAGCTAGCGGCGACGTTTTGAAAAGGGAGCGCCCCGATGCCCTCAGAGGGAGAGGGGGAACCAGTGTAGTGAAGAGATCCTAAGCAGTAGTCACAGTGAGGTCTGCTTCTTCTTTTTTTTTTTTTTTTTTAAACCTTTTAGAAGGGAATATACAATTTTTTTTTTGTCATTGTAGTAGTAAATGTTGCAGACACGGAATATATGATTTTTTTTTTTCTTTTATTACCATCGTTTACGTGGAAGGAGGAAAGGTCAAATCATTAAGAGAAAGGCCACGGAAAACATGAAAATAAGTTATACGCTCTGATCTCAGCGTTGCAGGACTGGACTCGCAATTGTTGAAGAACAGGAAACTACGGAAAGAGTCAACTCAGCCAACAAGAATTCAACGTCCATCCCATCTAAGCGTAGAAACAAGGACGTAAAACAGATGATGATGATGATGATGAAGGAGGGGAAGGGGTTGCCATCTTGTTTTTGTTTTTGTTTTTTTTTTATCTCTTTTTAAAAGGGGGATGGAGGGGGGGCATTTCTTGTCATCAGACTTGCCTATTTTCTCATGTTGAAGGGAATAGAAAAATCTTTATAAAATAAAATAAAAATAAACAAAAAAAAATTGAAAAATAGTAATAATAATGATTTAGTATTAACAATAGGAGAAAAGCGATAAAAAAAAAATTACAAGACGGGCAAAATATACATTCATAGTGGCAAGATAATAATAAAAGTAATATGTCATGGGTTAAACACCAATCAAACCACGTAAAAAAAGCACATCCTCGAGTAAGAAATTGCTAAATGTATGCTGTCCAGACCAAGTGTCTAGCATAGTACAAACACTCAAAAGTATCTCTAAAAAATAATGATAAAAAAAAAAAAAAAAAAAATACGAGAGAGTGAGGAAGTACATATATATAAATATATATTGTTTAGATAAAAGAGGAGGGGGGTTGGTTTATAATAATAACTGGAATAAGAATAATAATAAGAAAAATAAGGATAACTTTTCAATATGGAGCATACACACTCCTAAGAAAAATAAAATAAAAAACAAAGTGTTCACACATCTTTTACTTTCTTTCTTTTTGCCCTGCCATCAAAATCAGAGGAAGAGGAGAAAAAAAAGAGAGAAGAAAAGACTTATTATTCTTTCTACGAAACAAGTCATTAACACGCCTGCCTGTCTGACACATGTTCAACAAGTACACTCAGTTACACTCATTTTTTTAACAATATAAGCAAAGGTTATACAGGGAGTTTACAGTGGTATTATGTTGTATCATTCTTTTTCTCTTCATTCTTTCTTTCTTATATTGAATTCTACACAAAAATAAAAGAAAACATTGGAAAAAAAAAAAAATGGAGAACAATATCTAATTAAGAAAATAGAAAAAAAAAAATGGAAGGAGCAACAGTCCTTACTTACAAAACATCTTATATATTACACAGTTACACAGACAATGTCTTCATTACAAATCCAAACTAATATGGTCATAGTCACATCAAAATCATATAGACAAATTCTTCTAAATTCCATATAATAAAAAAAGGAGGAAAGTAATCCTGCATAAAACATGCAGACTTGTAAAATGAAGTGAAAAATAATAATAAAAAAAATTACTCCCGAGAGGGGGTGGGGTGTGGGTTGTGGGGGGATGGGCTATTCTTCTTTGTCTATTTCCGCGGGTTACGAACTATCACGTCATAATAAACCCCGCCTCCGCTCTCTCTATCTCAATCTCTCTCTCACACGCACTACATATATATTTATGTATATATATATAGATAGAGATATACCTAAAACGTTATCATTATCTTCCTTTCAAGAAGTGCAATATTTATATCTATTCTCTATTACAAAGAAGGTCCCTTCTTATCAAATAAAAATGGCAAAAAAGAAAAATGAAAAACAAACCAGCACTACCAAAATAAACCCTTTCCTATGTAGATATATCCATTATTTAAATAATATTTCTTTTTTTTTTTTTGTATTTTTATTTCTAAATTATTTTGGGAACTGTATTCACAAGTTTTCCATTTTTTAATTTCTAAGGAGGATGGGAGGGGGGCTGGGTGAGGGACAAACTTTACTCCACCAAACGCCTTAATTCAGTAGCTGTGTAGTGGCATTTCTTCCTAAACAGTTATGTATATGATATGGCTAAATATAAATGAATGAATTCACCATGAGCTTTTGGTCATGTGGAGAGAAAACACTATCAGAACTATATAAGACCCATTCATATCCAAAACATTTTTGTATTGTATCATCTATTCTTTAAATTTCTCTTATATATATAACTTCGGCTTGCTTTTTTTGTGCCATAAAAGCACTAATAAAAATAAGAAACAGTTATTAAAAAAAATAAAAAAAGACATAAAAACAATACAAAACTTCCACAGGTTTCTTAAAAACCTTCTGAATTAGCACGTGGAAGATTACAAAAAAAAACAAAAACATATAGAGTACAAACACAGAGGTAAAAAAAAAAA
This sequence comes from Penaeus japonicus, assembly GCA_017312705.2. Taxonomy (NCBI): domain Eukaryota; kingdom Metazoa; phylum Arthropoda; class Malacostraca; order Decapoda; family Penaeidae; genus Penaeus; species Penaeus japonicus. The sequence continues at coordinate 600,395 of BOPN01000089.1, forward strand.
TTAAATAAAAAAACCCACATTAACGTGGAACCGCTCTATAATCATACATATGTATAATCACAAATTCACCAAGAAGAGAGAATAATAAAAAATAAAAAAAATAAAAAGAAAATAATACAGGAATTCCTAACCAATATCAGAGAAAGAGTACACAAACACCTCTCGGGTAATAATAACAAAAAAAAGAGAAAAATATAAAGAAATAGGCTATCATTATCAGCAGCATTAGTGGCAAAAAACAAGCGAGGCCAGTGGGCAACACCCCGACAACAGGCAGCATAGGGGGGGAGGGGAGACCGCATCAAACCGGCCCAGTCAGTTGCACCCTCTCTCTCAAAGACAAAAAGACGAGATGAGACAAAGACAAGAAAAGTCGCCTCGTCACACGTCACACACTGCCGCAAGCTGCTGTCTCTGGGCCCACTGTTCTCTTCAAGCGGATGTCCTCCCGTTTTCTTTGTCTTCTTTTCAACGTAAAGAAAGGGGAACACCTTGAGCTTGGGCTCTCTTCTTTTTTTTTGTTTTATTTTTTTGTTTTTATATTTGTTTTTTGTAGGTTTTTTGTTGTTGTTGCTGAAGTTTTTGCTTTTGTTGATTATATTCCTTCCTCTCCTTTCTTGTCTCAAGAGAGATTTCAGTATCTATTTACCTTCACTAGGATTCTTCTAGTGGCCTCCTGCAAGTGGAAAAGAGAAAACACGTGAAATGTGAGATTTAAAAGACAATTAATAATTTCACGAGTAAAATACAAGCAAAATGCCAGGATTTCACATATGTTAAATGAGAAAATGTTTGGGCAACTTCTTGACCAATCAAAACACTGGCATTTGTAGTTTTTATTATTCATTATATTCATTTCCATAATATGAGATGCTAGTAAGAAATAACACACATTAATATGCCATTACCATACTAAAAAGATGCTAGTAATTATTAATGAATCCTTTTCCTTCCAACTACAAGGTTTTGATTTAAAAAATGAAGGTAGCCCTAAGACTAGCCTATACTAATCTAAGAACGACTTTGCTAGCACTTAAGCCAAAATTTTCGTCTCATCAACCCAACAGTTCATCACCGGCTCTATTTCTCCAACTAGTTTTGCAAAGAAGTTAACACCCTCAAACAAATACCTCTATCATCTAATTACTGTGCCAGTTACTTATGGAAACAGTAGCAGTCTTTGGTGTTTTACATAGAGAGAATGAGTGTGTGAAAAAGAGAAATTATAAAAAGAATAAGAAACTGTAAATATCAAATGAGGTCGAGTATAAGGTCCTGTTCACACACACATTTTCATACACAGCATTTACCAGTGCTTAATACGCATTCCATTTTAGTATTGGTGTCAATATCATAGAAGACATTATGTATATATATAAATATGCATATCTGTATACATACATATTATACATATTTACATATATACATATATACATACATATATATACATACATTATATATATATATATATATATATATATATATATATATATATATATACATACATAAATGTATGTATGTATGTATGTATGTATGTATGTATGTATGTATGTATGTATGTGTGGTGTATGTATGTGTGTATGGTGTATGTATGTGTATGGTGTATGTATTTGAGTGTATATGTATGTGTGTGTGTATTTATATGTGTGTGCATGTGCATGTGCGTGTGCATGTGCGTGTGCATGTGCATGTGCGTGTGCGTGTGCGTGTGCGTGTGCGTGTGCGTGTGCGTGTGCGTGTGCGTGTGCGTGTGCGTGTGCGTGTGCGTGTGCGTGTGCGTGTGCGTGTGCGTGTGCGTGTGTGTGTGAGTGTGAGTGTGAGTGTGTGAGAGTGAGAGAGTGAGAGAGAGAGAGAGTGAGAGAGTGAGAGAGTGAGAGAGTGAGAGAGTGAGAGAGTGAGAGAGTGAGAGAGTGAGAGAGTGAGAGAGTGAGAGAGTGAGAGAGTGAAAGAGTAAGAGAGTGCATGTGGGTGGGTATGAGCCTATGCATATCTGGACGTGTATGTGTGAATATGTGCATTTTCACATGCGCTTGTATACATGTGGAGGAAAAGAGAGAATACATCCAAATCACCAATCAAACAAGAACTATATATACTGAAGTAAGTGAAAGGTACCACATTCTTCTAGTGAACACTGAAATCCTAAAAGACAAATTCCCTCTCCAGCAAAAGGAAGACTTAATCAAAGAATCATGGAAGACCTTAATATCATGGCACAAACAGTTTCTAACACTCAAAAATCTGGAAACTACAGACTGCATGTAGGAATGAATCATTGAAAATCTATCGATAATCCAAACAATAGCCCCGAAAGACGACATTAACTCATCTACATATTTCAATCCAAGTACCAACTCCAAGAAAGTCCATTACTGTTATATCAAATATAAAAGACGCATGATCAAAATCTGGAGATGTTCCTATTGCAATAACATTTAAGTCCTTTCTTGACACCATTCATGATGATTTTCTCAAAATGATCACAAAGGACTAATACCCATATCAAACAAAAACAAAAACAAAAAATTAAAGGGTTGTTGTCAATTCATGGTGTTATCCCGAAAAAAATTTGTGATTATAAAACAGTACTCTCTTTCACCCTTATCCTTACCCTTGTGTTTGGTGTGAACATTCTAGGAAAATAGTAGTTGTTTAAGCCATTTAATTCCCTTCAACTTGCAATACAGAATGTGACAATTCTAATCATTAAAATTATGCGAAAATATGGAAAAAATATACATTTTCTTCAATTCTGCCAATCCACACAAACTACTCACATCAGAGCACATTTATCAATATTTATTAATGTTACATGAAATTTGTATACAAGCTAGGGCTAGAATGGTGCCTTCTTCTGAAGGTATTTTATGAGGCTGGAAGTGGCAATTACTCCAAGTAGCTGTCTTTCCCAACCTCCAACCACGGCACAGCTTGAATCCCTTGCACTTGGAGGCCCTACTAATATCCAGCCATGAGCATTTTTGTACTTTTTTTTTCTTGGTACCACATAAGTTTCGAACCTCTTACAAAAAAAAAAAAATCAAGATTAACGGTGTAATACCTTAAAAGATAAGAATACCATCATAACAACCAAAACCCTATGCAACAGTATTTAATTTTTATTTTTCTGAAAGCCACAAAAACAGTTAACTAAACTCATCAACACTAATCCTTAACCCACACAGGACGGGTGGTACAGCATGTGTACCGCGCATTCAAAAGCCCAGTTGCCGGGCGGCACAGTATTGTGCCGGCTATTCAATTGATTTAGGCCTAATAATTCGAACGCCCCGGCATTTGGACATTCTAGGCTAGAAATCCCCCGTCGGGAATGGGTTAAACAGCTGCTTTCAGCTTCATTATCAATCTTTCCTAAACCCCTCCTTTTGCCAAAGCAAAAAGACTGTAATTCTAATTACAAAAGATAATCCAGGAAACATTTAAATTACTGGCATTTAAAGTTGAACTAAAAAAAGAAAGAACAAACAAACAAACAAACCAAAAAAGAGCTACTTGAGCACATGCCTCAAGCCTCCTCTTGGATTATATACAAGTAGTACAGGATAAAAGAAAAAAAAAATCACAAAGTTCCAACAAGAAGAGGTACAATGTCCATGCGAAGAAAATATAGGGGAGAGAAAGTGCATGAGAGAAAAGAGTAATAACCGAAGTCCTAAACAGGAGAGAGGAAAAAGGGAAAAAATGGGAAGGAAAAAAGATCATTGGACAACAGTGGAAGGGCAAGACAGAAACCACAATATCTTCAAACTGCCAAAAAAGGCTTCAATGGCAATTGGAACATCAATCCATGCATACAGTCAAAAGCAACCAAAAAATATCTACAATTAAGAGGATCAATGAGGGTCGAGATACAATATAATCTTTCTAATACTACTTTACCTTTCTAAATTTTTAATAATATTGATACTTAACAAAACTTTTAACTTTTAAATTATACTGATACTTAACTAAATTCTTATCACTACTCATTATTTGTTCATTATTCAAATCATGTTCAATATCATAATTCACCCCCCCCCCAACACTGCATCATCCTATGCAATCTAAGCAAATTCAAGACCATGATAAGAAAAGAAAACAAGGAATGGAAAGTAAAAGTCTACAAAATGGCATTCAGTATGAACCACTTTACAAATACAAGCAAAATACAACTACTACATCACAGAACAAGCCATTCAAAAAGAACGACAAAGGGGTGGAAGCAAACAAGAGCCATAATAAATAAAGAGCAAGAGTTAGAAATAAACAAAACAAAAAGAATTAGTAACAAAAAACAAAACAACAAACAAAACCAGGAAGATAATGTCAATGAAACCAAAATCATCCTTGGGATAGAAAAAAAAAATTGGAGTGTTCACAAACCTTCTGTTTCTCATTATCACCACCTTCATCCTAGACCTCAGAGCTGTTTTTGTGTACCTTGGGTCGCGGCGGGCTGGGGGGTGGTTCCCGACACAGCGGCGGCAGTGGAGGCAGCCTTCTGCTTTAGCATGGTCCAGTCAAAGGTGTAGTCGTACTGGTGATGGAGTGTGCGGAACAAGATGCGGAACAGTTGACGTAGGTACATGTAGTCAGGGGCCTCGTCAAACCGCAGCCCTCGGCAGTAGTTTAGGTACATGGCAAACTCCGCAGGGAATCCCTGTTATGAGTGGGAGGTTTGATTAGGCAAGAGATAGTTTCACACACTCAGTGATAACGTTCAAAATACATGGTAAATGTCCTACATAATATGCAATTCATAATGATAATTATCATATCATTTTTTTATGTTATTCTGTATTCTATATACTCAGTTATATTGTCAAGAATTTCAAATTCAAGCAAAAACTTCAAATTCAAGTTTGATATATATAAAGAACTGATGATAAGAAGTATAAGAAATTATATAAAAATAATAACAAGAGTACATAAATACAGGTCTTAGTGGGGTGTGCTGCCTGTCACTTTTATTAACAATCTCAAAAAAACTGCAGTAAGGTTGGCTACTGTACCATCCGAACACCATCCAATACTTTTTGGCAGGTTTGACTAGTTAAAGGAAGGATCTACAACACCACTTATAAAAGCAAGGATCATGATCAGAACAGATGCTATTCTTACATACAAAATTAATTTTTTTGACTTCTGAAAATAAAGCATAAAGAAACCCTAATTTTTTACTGTAGAAAATTAGTCCCTCACTAGTCAAGAAAATTGTGAAAAGAATAACATCAATAATAAGAACATTACATGATAACAATAATAGTAGTAGTAGTAGTAGTAGTAATTACAGTAACGACAAAATCAATATCAATTACGATGACAAGTACAGTAAAAAAAAGTTACAAAAATAATCCCAAGTGTTGCAATAAACAAATTACTCTAAGCACAAGTAGTAAATAAAGGGCATTTCAAAAACCAACAAACCAAATGAAATAGGAAACAGTTCATCTTGCTTTGTCTCTTCCTGTCATCAGTTCTTTCCTTCTTTCTTTACTTCCCTCCTTCCTCCTCTACTCACCTTGCAAAGGGATTCTACAGGAGTGGACATCTTCTTCTCGCTGATTTTCTCATATTTCTGTTTCTTGGTGGCAGCTTTAAGGCCTTGCCAGGGCAGAGACCCACGATTAAAATACATCAGCACATATCCCAAAGACTCCATGTCATCGCGCCGACTGAAAAGCAACAAACAGATCATGCTGTAGTTTGCTGAGAAGAGAGAATGTACAATATAGCAACTTCACATAATATAAAAAATAAAAAGGTATAGTACATCAATACTAGATCTATAAGTAAAGGTTGGTAACATATAGATCTGCTAGGACTCTTTCCCAGACGTAATCAAGTATAATTACCACTATTTAGATTTATCATAATCAGGATTACAATTGGAGATTCATGAACAAAGAACTGAAACAGATTCTTTTAACCCATTCACGCCGGTTGACGTGATAACACATATTGTGGTTTTCGCATCAGACGCCCTGGACGAGCTATGAGGGGAAGCGGCGCGCTCGGTTAGAGCGAGCGGGCAACCCAGGATCGCGGCTTGTGCACCCGAGAATCTCGAGGCATTAGGCTTATGCGTTCGAGAACCCCGGTATTGCGACTGCGCAAAGCCGGAACCCTGGCGTGAATGGGTTAAATTCCTAAAAATGTAGTTTTAATTGCAATAATTATGATTCATTTGGCTATAACATGTCTGAAATTTAGAGCAGCTAAAGTTATAAATTATTATATTGAGAGTGATCATTACCCCTGGTTTTAACATTCTGGCTACTAGTCTCCAAAAATAGGTCAGGTTCATAATGAACCCAGAGAATGGTGTCGGTTCAATATCTCAAAAGGAGACAAAATTTTGAAATGTAGATAAGCATCTCCCAGGACCAACAAACCCTACCACATGGTTCTTCCCCTGAGGGTGAATTGCCTGCATGTGTGAGCAATCAAGCATATACCACATCAAGCATATATAACATCAGTAAATTCAGAAAACAAATCTCTGGTTTACTAAAATGAAACCATGCAGACATCATACACAGGGAGATAATGATCATTGTTACAAAAACAATTTCTTTAATGAGTTGCACAATTTAAGCAGTCTGCTTATTCCCTCTCTGGATATGGCTGAAAAATAGCTTTCTAATTAGAAACCCTAATACCAGAAAGAATTTGTTTTTTATCCTGAGTGATAAAATACCCACCAACCATATAAAATTAAAATGCTATAGTGCCCCTATAAAACAAGAAACCAATTCCCATTACAGTATGAGAATATTTCAATTCATATCAAATAAAATTCCACTATTACAATATGACAATATTACCATTAATATCAAATACATTGATGTATTCATTTACTGGCTTTGATTTAAAACAATTATACCATAATAATTGCAGCAGCTCTCAGCTAACTTCTGCTATGCTCATTTTCTGTCTGCCATTCTTGACCACTGGCAAATTTGCACTCTTGCACAGACAAGGGCTAGCAAATTAACCTTAGTGAAGCACCCCTACATAACCAGAAATAAGCCCTTGGCTCACAAATACTGAGGTACTTCACAAACTAATAAAAGCCTAGCTAAGGTAGTGATCTGTGAATAAAGGTAACTTTTAACCCATTAGCAGCGGATGGCATGATTTGGTGCAAAGGCAGAGTCAGTGATAGACGCGGATGGCACCATGCCAGACATGTAATTCAGCTATCCTACTGCACAGACCTTTTTTTAATACCGCGACCAATGGGTTAACATTCATGAAGGTTACATTCCAAAACTAAAACTATTTTTATAAAAGAAAAAAAAAAAAAATGTACACAGATACATCATGGGTGTATGTGAATGTACCAATGATTTATGTACCTTTTTTTTTTAACCCATTCACGCCGGGGCGGAATTTCGCTTATTCCCGATCATGCCGGGAAGATTTCAAGCGCGCAACTGTTCGTCCCGGGGTGTTTTCCCGATGCGCGAGGTCGCGCTGATGCTCGCAGAGCGTTTTTCACCCACCCCATCCTTATGGTTTGCGTGATTGCGTCTAAAGTGTAGACGTGTAGAAAGTAGTGCTATGTTCAGAGGAGGTATATCAGTCGAAAAAGATGTTACAGCACTGTTTTTTTAGTGTTATTCTATTGAACTTTTTCCATATTCTTAACTCCTATGTTGTAATACCAATGGGAAATGGAAGCATTCTTCTAGTGAGGTAACAAACAGTTTTTTTTTCAATTTTTTTTTTTTCTTCCTAAAAGAAAAGAAAGAGAATATGAACAACCATACATGTGCATACAAGTGAATGCATGTAGCAGCAATGTTTTTTTTCAAGTGTCATTTTCTTTTAGTGGGGCAACAAAAAGATGTTATATAATTTTGATTTTTTTCTTTCTTTTTATTCCTCGGCCAATTACAATTGATTTTACGATAGTCTTTCGACTCAGAGCATCTTATTCAACAAATCAGAAACAGAAATCACCATGACGTCATCAATATTACGTATATACCTGTGACGTCATTCATATTACGTTATATCCCATTTTCTACTATTTAGAATGATAAACTAAAGTAGCAAAGACAAATCAAGTATGAAAATCGAATTGTACTAAGAATAATCTATCATTCTAATGCGGACGTTTCAGCACGTCGCTACTGGCCTCCCGGCGCGCGGGCCGAAAATGTAGCCCGTGCTAGGACGTCACCCGGGTTCGGGGCTTTTTTCGACCACGTGTCAGCACGTCAACCGGCGCGAATGGGTTAATACCAACTAATTTCCAAATATATATTCGTTTATGACCTTTTAGATTTCAATCAATGGACCTAAGGGCAAGTTATTTTTGTTTGTATTCATCCAGAAATACTAGAAAAGCCTAAGCTAAAACTTCAAAAACTGCCCCCCTTGACGAAAACTTCTTGAACGGTACATACCTCTGCTCAATCCCCAAGTGTGCATTGATTGAAGCGTAACGTGCAGTTCCAGTCAGGTTCTTGTCCTCCCGGTAGGGTATGTGGGCTCGGGAACGGTTGTCCCGGTACTTCTTGGCCAGTCCGAAGTCAATCAGGAATAATTTGTTGCAGTGGCGGCCAATGCCCATAAGGAAGTTGTCTGAGCATCGTGGCAAGGGAGGAGAACAGAGGAAAAAACGATGAACCAGGATTCAAAGGTATGGAAAATCATAATTTACAAATTTTATCCAGAAACAAATACTTCAAAAGAACGAAAGTCAGGAAATATCATGTTGCACATAATGACAAAGTTGAAATGATCCTCATGCATGTTCATTAATCGTACAATACCTCAATATCGTAATAATCAAGAATAAAGTATACTACTCTTTGATTTTCTTTTACATATATGGAGATCTTTTCTATGATCATCCCACTAAAATGAATAGGTCCAAACTAACTCTTTGCCAGTAGTGATTATAAGGATATCCTGAAGTTACATAAGACTTGACTATATTTTGGAAAAGCTATATAAGACTTAATTGTGACAAAGACTCAATATCAAACAGTATATTTAATGATCCATTCAGCTTACCATTACCATGAAAATATACTAAAGTTATTTTCCTGCCAAACTAAATGTACAAAATTGAATTCAACTCTAATGCATAATACCCCTTTCCCTTTCAACATGAATACCCAATACCCATTTCACCTAAAAGTACTCCTGCAAAACACCACATTCCTTTTATATACTAATGCATAATAACTCTCCTTCTACACTACCACAAAGTACTCTTTTTCCTAATAAAACTAATGTATATGCTTTCCTTTCAACAATATCCTTTTTCTTTTCAACACTAATAGATAATATTGATCTCAATTCATTAACAAATGCATTCCACCACAAGATGAAAGAAAAACAAAGGGTTAATGATCCCCAACTCGACACTGTTTGGTCAATCAATAATCTATATATTTATGACTACACAGCCAATATATAATGAGAAGGAGCAAAAGATAACTGATAAATAATTACACACTATCAAAATTTCCTGACTTTGTTATCCTATAATGAGAACAAAGAAGCAAGTAATATTGCAATTCCAGAATATAAACAGATATAGAAAAATATGTGAAAGGTTTATGGGAATCTGAAATTTTTGATCTTATATAATGATTCAGAATCTGACCATACTCAGTTAACCCATTCACGCCGGGGCCATTCCGGCTTTGCACGGTCGCTATACCGAGGTTTTCGAACGCATCATCCGAACGCTTCGAGATTCTCGGGCGCACGGGCCGCAAGCCTGGGCTGCCCGCGCGCTCACCCCGAGCGCCGGCCTTGGCCAGATATCTCGTCGGCGGCGTCGGACGCGAAAACCACGAAACGTGTCAGCACGTCATCCGGCGTGAGTGGGTTAATATAATAAATAATACTTGCCAATTTATCTTTTAAAAAAGATATCCATATAATGAAAATGTGTTTTGCATCGCAATTTTTATCTTTAAATAATTTTTGATGAACTCAGTTATTCTAAAAATATCCTTTTAAATCTTCTATGCATGGCATTAATAACTGTTTTAGCAAACCATATATAGAATATATCAAGACCATATTCCTTCTTAAGCAATGGTGTCCTTTCTAAAATCAAAATACTAAGTATCTGGCTTACAATGAAACTTTCTGCTCTGTTACAATTCTAAGTTGTATTCTTGTAATATCATCAACATAATCTTCTCCCTATACATGGGGCAACTAAAGCAACATATTACGCACCTGACAGTACATCCCTTTTTTTAACAATTTCCCTACATTCACACCTGGCTTTATATCTCTGTGGATGAAGTTCTTGTTGTGTATAAACTCTATGCGTCCAATCATCTGGTCTGCTAGCATTAGGACAGTCTTCATGGTGAAGCGTCGACTGCAGAAGTTGAAGAGGTCTTCTAGGGAAGGTCCTAAAAGGTCCATTACCAAGATATTGTACTGTTGCTCTTGACCAAACCATCTGGAACAGAAGATAAGTGTAAGTAAGTGGGTTGTTCCAAGAGGTCTTGAACCAAACTGACTTAAAAGAGAAAGGAAGGATATGGGGGTAATCCTCACTCACTGCAAATGCGACATTCCCAAAAATTCACAGCTATGTGCAATGCTGCCATAGAATAAAACTTAATGATAACAGTGGTAACATTAATTCCCAATCTTCTTACAGCTCAAATCTCAATAATTCAAAGCTTACACACACAAACAGACATCACTTACACACAGCTTCAACCTTTTAAAAATACAATCCTTTCTCAATGGAACTAAATAAGGGATTTGGAAGTGCAATGACATTATGTCAGCACTTACACCATTCAATAAAATAAGATGAATCCACCAAGATCCTCAAAACCTACAAACATCCAGTCACCCCATCTTCAGTCAATCAATCTTACAACTGACTACCACCATCAATATATACAGTAAAATCAATGTTTTTACCATTTTAAACAAACAAGTATAATGTAATAAACAAATATGTTTCCAAGTAGCATATATTATAACAATCAATGAAAGCCTGTGTATACAACATGAGTAAGTGATATGTCAGTCAACAATAAAAACAACAATAATAACAATAACAATGCTAAACATAATGAAAACAACAATAGATGTATC